>VDFB02281492.1:1072585458-1073075467 GCA_007258455.2 Sequoia sempervirens | reverse complement strand
TAGAGGGTAGGGGGTACAAGGGTTAAGGGTTTAAGGGTTATAGGGTTTATTTTTTTATTTGCATTGATTTATGTTTTATATATGTGTACAATAATTTTATAATTAGATAATACTTAATTTTAAAATTTACATAATTTCCCCTAGAACAATTCGATGGAACAAATTTTATATAAGTTGTATATAATTGTATATAAGATTCTTGAACTTAAGAATTCCATGAAACAAATATAAGTTGTATATAATTGTAATTTAGGCAAAATGATTTTAAAAACTTCACTAGGTTTCAAATAAGGATTGAAAGCATATATATGGGTTTACATGCAACCAAAAAAAGTGAGAGATGAAGCTATCAAAGATTCTTGAACTTAAGAATTTTCCATGGAAAAAATATGTACATATAATTGTAATTTACACAAAATGATTTACAACTATGTACAAGTTACTATAAGTTCTCATTTGAACATGTATAGGGTTACAAGTGAACTTGAAAACCATGTATATAATCTAAGTCAAAGATTCTAGTTCAGCCCACTCTTCAATAACATGTAGAATTTTTTGATGATCATCACTATCTAGTCTCCATTTTCTTCGGCCACGTGCATGTGGAACTGCATGAAGATGTAGGGCAGTAGCAATTATTAAGTGACTATATTGATATACCTTGTTATCAGGTTGATAGTCAACAAAATGAATCCCATGTTGAACAACTTTGACTTGTTTTAGATATGTCCCTTGCACTACAACAAAACCTGCATGGTAAACATGAACCTAAGGTAAGACATATGAACGTGTGCAACATTTTCATGCTCAAGGTTTGTACAATATATATTTAATGTTTAGAATGTAATGTGCACATGTGAATACAATGTATATAAAATTTTAAATTCAAACTCACCTGTGGGAAATGACATTCCATCACTTGTTTCAGGTTGTGTTAGCTTATTCCTCTCTTATGTGCAACACAATAAATAATAGCTAACACCTTTGATGTTTCCAAGCTCTGCTATGACTGCAAAAACATCTCCTGTACACCAAATTTACACAAAAAAATTCTAAAAAATTAGAAATATCTCTAAAGATCATTAACTAGATATATATAATATTTAAATTATTGAAAACTTACACATGTACCTTTTCTAACCAATCCTGAAATATGGTCATAATCAATTGAAATCAAAGGAATGTCTTCAAATATTTCTTCCTCATTTTCATCATATGTTTCTAAACAACTAGTGGCACTGTATCCCATTTACCAACATATCCAAGTTCTTGATTGTTGCATGCATAATCAAAGTTTCCCTCAATGCACTTAGTGCAAAAACAAGAGTAATCCCTTGTGTCTAATGTCCATCCATGGCGACTATCTAAACTCCTAACACAATGCAAAGATCTTTTTTTCTACCCTCTTGCATCCATGCATCGATCTTCTATCCACACCTAGATACATGTACAACAAAAAACTTATGTGAACAAATATGTATATATATAAATTTTAAATTTAAATAAATTCAAATGTTTGATTTAATGTAATTTATATATACCCGATATCTCCCAAAACACTCTATGTGGAATGTGTCTATTTTTTCTTGAAGATGTGCTGACCACATTTGATCCAAAGTGTTTCTTGCATCATTCAACAACATCATGTGCATTCTCTAGATGATCTTCTGGATAACTCTATTACCTGATTTTCGCACAGGGCTCAATCAGGTAGGGGAATCTATGTTTTAGGTGTTCATGAAGGCCAATGGGAACATTCGCAACAAAGGATAAATCATACATCCGATGCTAAGTCACAAGGAGGTCTATTGGAAGGCATCCTTCATTCATATTTGGCATAAAACTCCTGAGGAAGAAAGTCGTTGAGACCAGTTAAGTGTCTTGCCGACTAGCAGTGTGTTATACCCATTTGAAATCCTCATGGTCACCAAGACATCTCGGTCGCTGTGAAATTTTATATCTCCCTCCGCATTGGAAATGATCTCGGCGAAAGTTGGTGCTCCCACTGTGATGTCTCTCCGACTGCATAAAGTCTCGGCAAAAAGAAATGTCATCGCGAAGAAAGGAAGGGCCTCGCTGTAACGTCTCGGCGACCAAACGGGGTCTCGCCGAAGGGGATTGCCTTTGGCATAATGTCTCACTAAAACATGGGAGTCTCATAGAAAGAAATGATCGGCATTGGGGAAGGCAGAATGCGTTTGGCGTGAGGTCTTGTTGACCCGACAGGGTCTCGTCGAGTGGATATTTGGAATCGGTAAGACTCTTGTCGTTCACCATAAAGTCTCACTGACGGCGTGAGGTCTCACCGAAGTGAAGCGGCATCAGCAAAGGAAAGAGGTTCGACAAAAGGTTTCACCGAAAGCCGAAGGTCTTTCTGAACAAGTAGGAGCTCAGGGAGATGTTTCAGCGAAATGAAGAGGGCTCGGCGAAAGGAGGTGCTATCGACAGGATGTCTCGCTGATGGTTGTTAGTCACGCCGACATGTTTTGTGCCTTCGGTGTAGCGTAAAGAGATTGACATGATGCCTCGGCGAACGAGGGTAGTCTCGCCGAGAGATATTGCCTTCGGTATGAGGTCTGGCTGAATGACGAAGGTCCTGCCGACAGGGGGTTGCCTTCGGTATAATATTTTGAGGTCGGGGAGAAGTCTCCCAGACCGATAGTCTCGCCGACTATTGTGAATAGGAAGGTAGGCTCCCGCCGAAACAAGATGGCTTCAGCAAGATTCTCGTCGACCTGATAGGGTCTTACCGAAATGAAGTGAACTTGGGGAAAGGAAAGGAGCTCGCTATGAGGTCTTTCTGACCATCATATGTCTTGCTGAATGCTACTATAAGGTCTAATCACATCGGGGAAACACAATTAGTGTCTCACCGACATGCGATTTCATCTGAACAACCTTTGACCGTCTGGCGATTCTATGTGGCACAAGTTCAACCAATCAGAGGGAGCTAAGGACGGACCATGAGTCGTTTGACTGTTTGACTACCCCTGTGAACGAGATCAACAGAGCATAATGATCTACTCAGAGATCGAGGGTGATCAGTTAGCTCGATGAACATGGTGTTTGAATCTAACAGGGCAAGTCAGATGTTGCTTCTCAAAGCTGGTCGACTTGAAGAAAGATCTAGAGCGAGAATTAGGCCAAAGGAACAAGAAGCTGTGAGTCACAGTAACAGCTAGAATATCTACTGGCACAGGGGGGCTTAGCATTAATGTTAATGCTTTAGAGCATTCAAAGCGGCCCTTCAAGGAGGCTCGAGCATGGACAGCGGGGATATGCATTCAATGAAGAATTAACTTCATTAAAAGATCTAAGGGCAGATTTTTCTGAAGGTTGATATTTTTGTAAGCCCTAGGGGCCGACATCTTTTGTATATAGGGAATTTTTTCCTCTTTGTAGGGGGGTTAGAATTATGCATTCTCAAGAGTTAGTGATTTTTAACAATCCTTTCTCAACTGATGTATGCTTTGTAACTCATTTCGATTTTGGAATATAAAACACAAAGTTTACCTTGAAAGCCAGTGTTAGTGTTCAGACTACTCTCATTTCTATATTTTTAGACTATGTAAGTTTTCAACTATGCTTTTCTAAGTCTGCATTCATACCTTAAAGCTGTGAAATTCAACCTTCCTTCTTAAAATATGTATGTAGATCAAGCCTCTTAAGAATGATGCATAAGTTGAAAAGGGTTATGTTGAGTAAATGAAATAGCTACCATTAGTTTTCCAGTGTATGTTCATCTGGTTTTTATTTCATGATTTCTTATCAGTTCGGTGTATCACCATAGTATTTAGTTTTATTTTATGCACTCTTTCTCCCTTTTCCTTTACAAAAAATTAGTAGTTTAGGTAACACCAAAGGAAGCTGGCCTTCTCCGGAGGTTGACCTTTGTCTATAAGTGACCCACAACTTTGGAGGTCTTCCCATGTTACACTAAGGTGTTGAACACCAGTTTCAACAAGGGTGCAACTTCAAATTGTTAATAGTTTTTGGCACGCCTGGTGGGACTGTTCGAATCAGAACAGTTTAAAGAGTACATATTGTTGGTGGTTTTTGATATGCGGCCAGTAGGTTTCAAGCCTTTCAGACTGATAACATTAGCATATCATGGAGACTCTAAGTTTGGGAAGTAGCAGGAAATCCAGTGCATTAATAAGAAATTCAGCATACTGAGAGATTTGGTGTCTACCTCAGTATCATTCAGCCTTTGGAGGCAGTTTGAACAACACTTGGTGACTCTGAGCTCAAATCCTTTGGTTTCACAGGCATAAGTGTTGGTATGTCACAAAAGAATCTGTTAGTTCTGAGTTTCCAGCTCTTTGAATGAAAAGATGTCCAATACTCATGAAAGTGCTTACTATTACCCTCCATATCATGAGAATGTTTCTCCTACACCTTATCAGTCACATTCAACCAACCACAGTGTTGGTTTCAGCCCAATTCCCCTTGTAGTAACAAATAATCAACATTTTCATCATGTTTCCCACCCTCCCACTCCAGTTTAGCCTATGTTTCAATCAAAATTTGATCAAAATCAGCCCCAAGAGGAGGTTTCTAATGTTAACTATTATGATTATTTATCTAATCAGCCTCAAAGACATCCATACCAGAACATATTGGACTTGCTCCAACAGATTGACCATACATTGTGGGATCTAAGTCAAGGTCTTCACAATATGGAGATTAATGATATTAGTAATGTGCTTGCATGCCTATCTAGGATGTTGGTTGATATGAAGGTGCACAAAGGTATTATTATGTAGCAGCAAGAAATGGTTGAACAAGTCTACTTTTATGATCTAGAGATAGTGGCAAAAAGAACCCAGTTCGAGGAAGGTCTCGAACAGGAAATAGCTGCTAAGGAAGGACAAATGAAGTTCTTGTCTGCTCAGGTATAGAATACTCAAGCTTACTCAGATTATCAACACCAACTAATGGGGGAGTTTCAAAAGAGGCAGCTTGAGGGGAGTTTCAAAGAACAAAGAGTTGTTGCAGAAGAAGAGCAGCTCACTGATCAAGTTAGTTCATTCACCCGGGAGGAGATTAGAATTCCAAATCTGTTGCATCTAGCTATGGAGGAATATAGAAAGAAACAACATCAAATGATTGAACACAAGGAAGACATTGGAGAGTTGCTGATTGGTGACAACCAACAAGACAATGGAGGCTTAATTCAGGAAGAAAAGCCTGGAATTGAACCTGATTCTATCCTCCAAGGTGAGAATTTTGATGCTTTTGAATGTGTTCTAGATGAGGAAGCCAATGTTGAGCTTTTTGAAGAGTTGTCCACATGTATTATTGAACAGTTTTGTTCAACATTGGATAGCAAAGAATCAGATGAAGTTGAGGGTTATGACGATCTTGAGTAGCAACTTGCAGAATTTTCGAAGCAACAAGAGGAGCCTCATAAACTTATTCTTCAAGATTATATCTGGTTAGAGGAGCTTCCATTCTATTGTGTAGAAGAACTTGATATTTCATCACCATTAGAATTGTTGCCTTCCTTAATTAAGGAAAACAAGCCTGAATTGGAATGTAATTCTTTCAGTAATGATCAAAATTATAAGCAGTGTCCTGTCTGGTGTATAAAGGAGCCAGAGGTTGGTGTATTGATTGAAAATGTGCTAGAGGAAGCTATCTCATTATTCTCCATTGAAGGAGTGAATGTTCATTTTGGAAAGCATGAACATACTGAGAAGGTTTCCATTTTTCCACCAAGCCAGCCACAAGGATTCAACCTTAGTAGGCAACAACATGATAAAGAGGCCGCCCATGAGCAAGAGATGAGCCAGGAAATTTCAAGTTTTACCCGTACCAGAGGTTGTCCAATCAGATACCTAGCTCTAACGGAGTCCAATACAACACCAAGGACCAATCCTGTACCTACACACAAAGGTACAACGAAAGAAGATATCCAAGATGCACTAACAGCCAAACAAGAGTATGTTCAGTTCACTTATCCTCCTTTGGTTGACAATACGTATGTTCTATCTAGTGAGGTAAGTGAACTCATTCACCTCTTTCGAGAGGCAGTGCATTGCCTTGTTAAACATTTTTCTATTTTTCACTTTTACTCAGTTGTCCTTACACATGCCAGTCACTACATATTGAGAAGAATGGGCAGTTATTTCAGTCATCCTGTGAATGGTTTTGTTTGACCAATTTCTTACTGGTTAGTGTAGGGTAGGTTTAGTTTCAATTTTCCAATTCCCTAAGTGTTGTCCCAGCACAGTTAAATAGTTTCACTTCTATAGTTTTCCTGTTTTCAATAAGTTTCCAAGTGTTCTAATAGGCTACAAATACGTTTGAGCCATGTACAAAGTTCATGTTTTGAGTCAACCTCTGAGTTATCAAGTGACTCCATGCCCAATGGACAATTTTTGGCTACTGGTTTCCATGTTTAGCAAGCAAACATCCAGCAAAGGTCGCCAAAAATGTTACCTGATTTTTGCACAGGGCTCAATCAGGCAGGGGAATCTATGTTGCAGGTGTTCATGAAGGCCAATGGGAACATTCGCAACAAGGGCTAAATCATACATCCGATGCTAAGTCACAAGGAGGTCTATTGGAAAGCATCCTTCATTCATATTTGGCATAAAACTCCTGAGGAAGAAAGTCGCTAAGACCAGTTAAGTGTCTTGCCGACTAGCAGTGTGTTATACCCATTTGAAATCCTCATGGTTGCCAAGACATCTCAGTCACTATGAAATTTTATATCTCCCTCCGCATTGGAAATGGTCTCGGCGAAAGTTGGTGCTCCTGCTGTGATGTCTCTCCGACTGCATAAAGTCTCGGCGAAAAGAAATGACATCGCGAAGAAAGGAAGGGCCTCGCTATAATGTCTCGGCGACCGAACAGGGTCTCGCCGAAGGGGATTTCCTTTGGAATAATGTCTCACTGAAACATGGGAGTCTCATCGAAAGAAATGATCAGCGTAAGGGAAGGCGGAATGCGTTTGGCGTGAGGTCTTGCCGACCCGACAGGGTCTTGCCGAGTGGATATTTGGAATCGGTAAGATTCTTGTCATTCACCATAAAGTCTCACCGATGGGCTGAGGTCTCACCGAAGTGAAGCGGCATCAGCGAAGGAAAGAGGTTCGACAAAAGTTTCACCGAAAGCTGAAGGTCTTGCCGAACAAGTAGGAGCTTGGGGAGATGTTTCAGCGAAATGAAGAGGGCTCGGCAAAAGGAGGTGCTATCGACAGGATGTCTCGCTGATGGTTGTTAGTCACGCCGACATGTTTTGTGCCTTCGGTGTAGCGTAAAGAGCTTGAAATGATGTCTCGGTGAACGAGGGTAGTCTCACCGAGAGATATTGCCTTTAGTATGAGGTCTGGCTGAATGACGAAGGTCCTACCAACAAGGGGTTGCCTTCGGTATAATATTTTGCGGTCGGGGAGAAGTATCCCCAACCTGATAGTCTCACTGACTGTTGTGAACAGGAAGGTAGGCTCCCGCCAAAACAAGATGGCTTTGGAAAGATGTCTCGCCGACCCAATAGGGTCTTACCGAAATGAAGTGAACTCAGGGAAAGGAAAGGAGCTCGCTATGAGGTCTTGTCGACCATCGTATGTCTTATCGAATGCTGCTGCAAGGTCTAATCGCATCGGGGAGACACAATTAGTGTCTCACCGACATGAAATTTCATCTGAACAACCTTTGACCTTCTGGTGATTCTACGTGGCACAAGTTCAACCAATCAGAGGGAGCTAAGGACGGACCATGAGCCATTTGACTGTTTGACTACCCCCTGTGAACGAGATCAACAGAGCATAACGATATACTCAGAGATTGAGGGTGATCAGTCAGCTTGGTGAACATGGTGTTTGAATCTAACAAGGCAAGTCAGATGTTGCTTCTCGAAGACAGTCGACTTGAAGAAATATCTGGAGCAAGAATTAGGCCAAAGGAATAAGAAGCCATGAGTCATAGTAACAGCTGGAATATCTACTGGCACAGGGGGGCTTAGCATTAATGTTAATGCTTTAGAGCATTCAAAGCGGCCCTTCAAGGAGGCTCGAGCATGGACAGCGGGGATATGCATTCAATGAAGAATAACTTCATTAAAAGATCTAAGGGCAGATTTTTCTGAAGGTTGATATTTTTGTAAGCCCTAAGGGCCGACATCTTTTGTATATAGGGAATTTTTGCCTTTTTGTCGGGGGGTTCGGATTATGCATTCTCAAGAGTTAGTGATTTTTAACAATCCTTTCTCAACTGATGTATGCTTTGTAACTCATTTCAATTCTAGAATATAAAACATAGAGTTTACCTTGAAAGCTAGTGTTAGTGTTCAGACTACTCTCATTTCTGTATTTTTAGACTATGTAAGTTTTCAACTGTGCTTTTCTAAGTCTGCATTCATACCTTAAAGCTGTGAAATTCAACCTTCCTTCTTAAAATATGTATGTAGATCAAGCCTCTTAAGAATGATGCATAAATTCAAAAGGGTTATGTTGAGTAAATGAAATAACTACCATTAGTTTTCCAGTGTATGTTCATCTTGTTTTTATTTCATGATTTCTTATCAGTTCGGTGTATCACCATAGTATTTAGTTTTATTTTATGCACTCTTTCTCCCTTTTCCTTTACAAAAAATTAGTAGTTTAGGTGACACCAAAGGAAGTAGGCCTTCTCCGAAGGTTGACCTTTGTCTATAAGTGACCCACAGCTTTGGAGGTCTTCCCATGTTACACTGAGGTGTTGAACACCAGTTTCAACAAGGGTGCAACTTCAGATTGTTAACAAACTCATTTGATGCTTTCTTAAAGCTCATTTGATGCAAGCTCCTGCACCATCATGCTCACCCTTTCCATGCCCACTCTCAAAAACACTCCAAACATGTGGTATTTTGTAGATTTTATGATATCTAGAAAGTGTATAGAATGGCTGTGAAGATTTGAATTGTGTCGCGCATCCATCTAACCATACAAAATGATTTTCAAATTTTACACCCCTGTTTCTCAAATTCTCAAAAAATATTGTAAAGCAATGTTGGACAAAAAGTGTGTCATGTTCTTTATCATCACTAATATAAAAGTGATATTCTTTCTTAATGGCTCGTTCTTCATCTATACTCTCAACACCATCCAATTTTGATTGTGCATGTTGATAACACACATGAACCATAATAGTGATCTGCTTTGAAAAGTAATACTCTGATTGAAACTCGTTTTGATGTACAAAGGAATAATTTTCTGCAAATTCAACTATTGATAGAACTGTTCCATGTGGGAAGTATCTCTCAATGTTTGGAATTGTTGTACTTGCCACTTAGCAAAAAAGGAATGTTGTATGTATGGTTGTATCAATTTTTGAAAATATTCCATAAATTTTCCAATGGGAATCTCCTCTTCTACATAGTTCAACCTTGTGGATTCTTTCCCAAAATTTGTTTGCAACTTTACATACTTGTACCTGTGTGAGTAAAATATGTGAACAAGTAATAAACCACTCAATCAATGAAACATTACATTATAGAGAATCCAAATAACAATCTAAGAAAATTGAAACAAATAAACTCTCTAAAAATAGTACTTACCTCTTGCAATTTATTGTCTTTGTTAGGTCAGTATCCTCAATTCTTGAAGAAAATTTAGCCAAATTTCCACATGTCTCACAAATTCCTTTTATGCAGTTTATTTGAGGTCCATTTTCATGATCACATAATATAGGCTTTATGAACAAACTTGTTTGTTTAGGAGGTGCATTTTGAAACCCACATCTTTCTTCCCTCATCTTTCAAAACACTTGATAGTAGAGATCAAATTCAATATGATAACGGCAACAAGAAGTATCAAAAAACTTGTTTATCTTCACATAATATGGCTTTAACCTTTGAAACATTGTTTTCCCAATCTTTATATGAGGATATGCATTACAAAAGTTCATATACATCTCAAATTGTGTTATTTCTAGCCAATGTTTGATATGATTTTCATAAATACCAGGTCCAATCCTATGTCTCATAACATCTCTAGTATTTGATGATGGATGATCTGATCATGCCAAAAACGAGACCAAGTTCCTAACAACATCTTCAATCCTGGAATGGGGAGCTCTACATAATTTCCCAATTGCCTTCTAAACTCTCATCCAAAAACTTTCTCTTTTTCTCATATTTTATTAATGTGGTTCTACTATAACCAATTTCAGTTGAAAGTGCAAACATTTTTCTTTTCTTGCTATATCTTGATTTACAATAGATGTCAACATCACCCTTCTTGTAGTGGCCTTATCCACTGATCGAGATCCTTTCCCAATGGAATCTAAACCCTTTTTAACATTTTGAACAATATCCTTTTGTAATCCCATGTGTTTCTTCTTATTTGATGTCGAATGTACACCCAAAAATTGTAATGACTCTTTGAGCTCATCACGAAGAAGTAAACGTGATAACAATTGGGTTTTTTCAAGTGTATCAAGATGATTGAAATGGTGATTGATTATTCCATTTACAGATTTAGTCATTGACCTCTTTCTCTTATTATAAGTCTGGTTGGCATAACATTTCAGTTTCTCCATATCCATTTCAATTAAATGATTTAAATTTCTATGAGAAATTTGTTTCCTCACCTTTTCAGCTAGTTTCATATGCTCATCCATACCAGTAGGAGGAAGTGATCCCAACCCCTCTCTAACATGCATTTTTTGAACTTGTGTCTCCTCCCTATCTTCAAGGACCATGTGTTCTTGAGTGGATTCATTTGATCCAATGTCTAGATTTTCCTTGACTTGAGCATGAGAACTTCCTGCTTGTTGAGCCCTTCCTACATGTCACAAAATATTTTGCAAACAAAAGTGAGAGATGATGTTAGATAAGTGAAGTTTATGTATGCAAGCAAACAAAGTGATAAGACATGATGCTATAAGTGAGAGAAGTTTCTACTAGTTTTGTATGCTCATCCATACTAGTAGAAGGAAGTGATATTGACCCCTCTCCAACAAGCACTGTTTAAACTTGGGTCTCCTCCCTAACTTTAAGGTCCATGTGTTCTTCAGCGGATTCGTTTGATCCAATATCTAGATTTGGCTCGACTCTAGCTTGAGAAATTCCTGCTTGTTGTTTGAATTTACATGTAAGCAAAGAAAGTGAGATACTATGAGTTATCTAAGTGGAGTTGAAACAAATAAAATCAAATATTATTGAACTTAAGAATTCTATGGAACAAAATCAATTGGAAGTAGATGATAAAGAATTTAGGGAATGTCTATGCAAGATGACTATTGGAAATATATTTATAAGCAAAAAAAATTGAGGTGTTAGTAAAAGTCCTAAACACACACTTGAGAGAGAGAGAGAGAAGAAACAAGCATGTACCTTGTTTCTTTCTATGATAATTTTCCAAGTTTTGTTCACGCCTTTTTTATTCTTCTTCTTTTGAAAATTTTCGTTGAGACAAATTTTTTCTTTTTCTTTGTTGTCCCATTTTCTTCTTCAACTTAAAGATGACTCAAAACAAGTCCTCTACCAACTTAGTTAAATTCTCCTCCAAATTTTTCCTTGATTGATAAAAATGAAAAGTTTTCTCTCCAATATTTGCCTCCTTGATAAATGTGCAAAAACCTCTTCTCCAAAATCTGCGCTCCAAGTGATATAAATGAGAATTAATCTTGCAATTTGATATCTAGAATAATGAAAAATAAGCTTCTATTTATATGCATATGGGATGGGAAAAAAATTATTCTAGTATACATGGAATAACTAGATCCTAGTTTAAATGAATCAAGTAGTAAACAAACAAGTTATTTCATTGTGGAGTTTGTTGTTATTTAATGCATAGGTATGCACAACATATCTAGTAATTTTAGAATTTTGTTAAAGTGTCAAAAATGTATAATAGAGGTATAATTTGAATTGAATTTTCTTAATTATATTTGAATTGAATTTCAAGTTACTTGTCAAAAATGTATAATAGAGGTATAATTTGAATTGAATTTACTTAATTATATTTGAATTGAATTTCAAGTTACTTGTCAAAAATGTATAATAGAGGTATAATTTGAATTGAATTTTCTTAATTATATTTGAATTAAATTTCAAGTTACTTGTCAAAAAGATTATATTTTGTTCTCAACTCAATGGTTCATGTTGCTTAAGTCATTTTTTTAAAAATATTTATTGTGATCAACATGAATGAACTTAATTATAAAGTGGCATTGATTTCCTAAAATTCTACTAGAGATCAAATGTATATTGAATATAAGGAAATGTAAGTTGTAAGAGATCATCAAATAAACAAACATGTATGTATATTGAATATTTAAAGCAAATGCATACATATATCATGTGTAAACATGTAACCATAAGCAAACGCATGTACATACATGTAAAGAGATTCAATGTATAAACATAACACATGTTATAAGCAAAGAGGCAAATGTATGTATATATCATATAAGAAAATGTATGTACATATCATATAAGAAAATTAATGTAAATTACAGATCATCAAATGTCAAATACTAAAGATCAACAAATAAGAAAATGTATGTATATATCATATAAGCAAATGTAAGAGATCATCAAATCTCGAATACTAAAGATCATCATATAAACAAATACATGTAGTAAAGATCATAAATCTAGTGTGCAGGGCCTAATATGAATGTCAACTCCTAGTCGAACGACCATCTGAATGAGAACGGTCTTGCTCTGATAGATGTGTTGAGCCCTACAAATAAAATTGTGTATAGAATATGTTAAATACATATAATTTATATTAAATAAATTTTATGAAAGTTATTTTTAAATGAACTTGTATTTTTAAATATCTATCTAGATCTATGCATACATAAATATTGCATGTAGATATATACGCGTGTATATATAAAAATTTAAAACTCACATGTCCACTGGCAGCAGATTCATCCACATCTAAGTCACGTCGATCATGCACACAATCTAGACCAAGGCTAGGAGTGACATGAGGTATGTCCACCTGTAACAATATATATACATATATATCAAATTACATGAATATCTAGTTAAAACAAAAATTTCAAAATAATTAAAAAAGAATTGAAACATGCACATGCACACATACATCCACATCATCTGATATCGGATGACCTAAGTCCTCTGAAATGGTCGCCTCCACCATATCCACCAAATGGTCAAGCAATGAATCAACATCTGCATCCATCCGATCTATCCCATCTCATGCCAGAAATGATGAATGTAGAGGACTATGAAGGTGAGATGGCATCGGCGATGATGAACCAGAACCAATCAACATATCAATAAAACCCATAGTCTGTGCAGCTACCAAATGAACTATAGGTGGATCCTGATGTGCACTAGTGCTTGACTGAGAGTGATGGGATCCTAGAGCTGAATGAAATCCATGTGCCAAATGATCTTTGACATGCTCTATACCAATCCCATTGTCTGATGCAATGTGGGCATATGCCTCGAACAGGTCCTTAGCCAAACAATGCAGAGTCCTACATGCCATATCTCATGTAAGTGCATCAAGCTATGTAGGAGTAGGGATGTCAACCGCTGTAAAAGGATCCATGGTGGTCCACTGTGCTGAAAATGGCATGGATCGGGAACGTTCGGACATCAAATACTAGCCTACACGATCATCAAATATCCTAGTGGTGGCAGCCGCAATGTCACCAATAGTGTCAATTGCTTCCTTTTGGGAAGCAACAACAACCTCATATGCTATGGGGGCTAGAGTTGGGGTGAGAGAAGGAGACCTCTCGCCAACCAATGCCCTAAATACTGGGGCTAGTCTATCTGCTCGATGATAGGTGGGCCTATCGACAATCCTGCCACGCCCCTGACCAGCATATGGTGGAATGTCTAGGTAGTTAACTTTGAGGCCCAAATGGACCTCAGCATACAACTGTTGAACAAAATATAATGGAATCTGGTCATTGTTTGGGTATTGACCATGTGATGTGAGAAATCATGGGTAGATCAATTCAGCCATAGCACGATCGACACATCTAGTGACCCGGTATCCCCTAACCTTACGTACATTTTGATAAAAAGGAAAACAAGTGCTTTTTATCATTTCTTTGGTCACACTATCCTGTATTTGTTTAAGGGGAACATCACCATGTACTTCTTCCCGCATGCGGGAAAGAATAACAATTACTCTATCTAGGGAATATGCACTAGTCCTCTCAAGTTCATCTCTTAGTTTTTCTAAACAATGTAGTATTGACATACATGGTTCAAAATATATCCCTGGGTTTGCACCCTATGCTAATGAGTCTCTCAATTTTTTAATCTCATTAGTGGTATTTGCAAACAAAGAATCTGGCTCAGGTGGAACATGATCTACATTTTCCATGTTATATATATACAGTACACCTAAAAGAGCAATGAGACCTTGGTAAATAATATATCTAGATAAAGGGAATACAAATCTAAAACAGTTGTAATAATTCATCTACTCATCAATAATATTTTCATACCATTAACAAAAAAACATTCAACATCTATCATAGTTTTTAATAATTTCAAAACATTCAAATTACTAGATTGCACACAAAACATAATCTAAAACAGTTCTAAAATTTAAATTTAAAACATAATCTAAAATAGTTCTAAAATTTAATGGAAGATGTGTCTAAAATTAAGAATTCACACTAGAATATCAATATTCCATAAGAATCTCATAAAGAGGATGAATTTAATGGAAGATAATATAAAATCCTCCATATGAGGTTGAATTTTATCATTACATTATGAGTGAATCGTCTCAATTATATAGCCAACAACATCAAAAAATTATAGATTGGAAAGCAAAATAATCACACATTTATCATATTTTTATATGTATAAAGTTTAGATACCATCAAACTATTTAAACTTATAGATTGCATAAAGCTATAAATTGAATCATTAAAACTAATTTATTAAGAATCAAATCTAATAAATTTTGACTTCATATCTCATGTACTTGTTATAAATATCTCATTAATCCAACCATACATTTTATATATGTTAAAAAATATATAATTTAACAATTTATACAACTTCTAATTATGATAACAAATCTAGAATCAAACATGACCCAAATGTAGGATAAAGACAAGAATCTTAATCTATACCATTATTTTGAGTTTGGTTTAATAGAAATTGAAAAAAATTATAATCATGAAAAAAACAATGAATAAACTAAGGATCATTTTAACAATGGTGAATTAGTGCCTAAATATTGGCCTAAAAAATTATAATATTCAACATTCTCATCACAAATGATATATGAAAACTAAGGATCATTTGGTTATATATTTTCATAGATTTAAAATTTGAATATTTATTACCATAACATGTTCATTACAATTATATTTTTAAATAATATTGTAATAATTTATTATGTCTTTGAAATTTGTTTTGTGGATTTTAATGTTGTTTTTAAAATTTAAGTTAGAGTAAGTATAATCTAATGATCTAGACCTTAAAAAGATTCAAGTAATTTATGTTTTCCTTAAAATTACGATTATTGCTCGATTAAATAGATTATTGATTGTATTTAGATTTCAAAATTGGAAATACTTTAAAATTATAGAACCATATTATCCTTTGAAACAAAAAGCTATGTCAAGGATTATTTGTATCTTCCTCATAATTATGTTTCACATATTGAATATTTCAGGGAGGATTGCGTGGATGATTTGAAAGTTGAAGCAAAGATTGGTTGAGATCGACAAAGGATATTTTGATAAACTCCAAAATCCTAAGAATAGAGAAGATGGTGAGTCATATTTTAATAGACCTTATCTTCACTCCTTCTATTCAAATGCAACCTCTCCAACCAATATATTGGATTGCAAAATAAGTAATAGATATATATGAACTTACTCCTAATCCCCCTCCATTTACCCCACCATTAGATATGCATATTGGTATTCACCTACTCAAGTTTTATGAGACCCTAGGTGGCTTTGTGAATACATCAAAAATATTATGCATGATGTCTAAGAATTTAATTGTGATGGATCAAGATATATTCCAAGAATTTATAAATGAAGTATATATTCATATATATGTATTTGTTTGAGTGTTTAAAATTAGTTAAAAATTTCTTTGAGGGATTTATGCAAATATGACATAGATTAGAAAGATAATTTCATGTCATTTTGGTGAAGTCATAACTTAACTTTTAATTTATCATTTATGGGAATGACATCTTCGAGAAGTTTATAGAAGGCCATAGATGGTGGGCCACTTTTTGAATTAAATTTAGTTATTGAATTTGTATTTTTTGGATGTGCATTTAGATTTAAATTTACATGCCAAAGTCACAATGTCCTACTCTTGATTAAATTCCTACAAGAAATTAAGGAACTTGGGATACCCACCTCCCAATGGTCTTGGAATGGATGCATTTAGATGGAGAAGGATTTCAAAAGGCTCATGGTACTTGTGGACCCCTCAAAGGCATGATATAGAACACATGAACTTTATTTATGAAATTTGGTCTTTAGTTGTTGGCTTCTAGTATGAATGTTATCTATAAGGTGGAATTCTTAGTTGAGACTCTCAATCTTCCATTGTTGGTTTCTAGTGTGATTATACAATATGAGCCAAGTATTAATTTCTAATGTTAATTATTGAAAGAAGGTATATAAATTATTATTCGAGCATGTCTTAATTCTCATACAGAGTTGTCTTAGTCAATTTCTCAATGTATGAGTTCCATATATTTGTAAATTTTTCTTAATATAAAAACATATTTTATTTCATTAATTAACCTATCTATTCCATGTTACAAAGGATGCTCTTATTTTAAATTATAAGTATATAATTCAAAATTAATTAGTAATTTTCAAGATAGAGTACACACAATTTCTTTAGTTAAAATAAAATAATATTCTTATAAATTCCATGAGAGTTATGTAGAATGGTAGCTTGATGTCTCGAAAATATTTCTTTCATACATACTAAATTTTTATCATGTTACATTATGAGTGAATCATCTCAATTATATAGCCAAGCACATCAAAAATTTATAGATTGGAAAGAAAAAAATCACATTTGTCATATTTTTATATGTATAAAGTTTCTACCATCAAACTATTTATACTTATAGATTAAATTATTTTTGAATTTGGTTATTTGGGTTCAACATGTCATGTTATAGGATTTTCTTGTGTTTTCACCATGTTGTCATGTGTAGATCATAGTTATGCATTTTATAGGTGTAGGAATTTTAGAGGAAGGAAAGGTTGAACAAAATGCATAAGGATGAGATGGAGCCTTGTTTACCTTAGGATTTGGTTGAGGCTCCCTTTGAGCATAATCGAGGGGTGGTTGGTCCTCTTGTAGACATGAATAATTTAGAAGGTCTTGTCAAGAGAAATTTAGAGGAGATTGGTAGAGACAAGAATCATGTTACAGATGGATTAGTTGGAGTTCATTGCCTCTACCATTCTCTTGAATTGCAACATTCACCTCTTGGTATTCTTTCTAATAATTTAAAAATATGAAGAAGGTTCAAGTTTAGAAGATTATAGGAACCCTTTGGTCTCAAGTTTGGAAACTAAAGATGGAAACTCCATTACAAAGGAACTAGGTTCATTCATGGAAAAGGATAAGGTTGAAAATAAGATATAGTTCCTTAAAGAATTTTGGATTCAAGTTGTGTTCAATGATAGATCTACTAATTTTTTTGGGAAAACGACCCTCTTTATTAGATACATGCCACTATTGGTGGATTATTTCTAATTGGATGTTATTTTTCTAACTTACAACTATATTTTTCTTGTTGTTGTTCCATGCCAATATGATTGATCATTTTTTGTCTCTTTATTGGTCTTTGTAAAAGGGTGGGGCCCTTTCAAAATTTCTATTTCTAATTCATAAATTCAACCAAAAGTATTTACCCTAAAATTAAAATATAAATTTAAACTTTAAAATAGTCTTTTTTGATATTATATAATAGCCTCATGTATTTAATTTATAAATCCTATTATTCTTTATGTTTAATTTCAAAATTTTAATGCTCGAGCAAGTATAGGTTACAAGTGCATTCTTTACATTTTTTCTCTTTCTTTTGTACTATTTTGTATATGGGTGTCTTATATGCATTGCCTCAAACATATAATTTTGATGTCCTATACCTAATTCTAAATGTAGTTTTATGAATGTATTCCTCCTTTATTCTTTGCTAATTGTAATTGAATATTAGACCTATTTTTTAAAATATGGCCACCCCTCTCAATCAGTAAAATAAGTCATCTATTTTAGGTGGTGGATATTAATGTTAATTGTTTATTTATTGAACATGTACATAATCAAGACAACTTGGAAAAGTGTCTTATCTTTCTTTTTCATAAAAATAGTTGGAGCATCCCATGACAAGACACTAGAACATATAAATCCTTTCTTTAAAATGTCATTTAGGAAATCCTTTAATTCATGCAAATATGAAGTGTTTGTTCGATAGGGATCTCTAGATATAGGGGCTAATTCATGCATGAACTCTATTAAAAAATAAAACACCCATTTAGGAGGAAACATGAGGAGTTCATTCTAGGAAAGACATCCTAAGACTTTTGTAATGGAGGTTTATTTTCATTTGAATGGTTCTCATTCACTTTTACTAAATAAAAATTAACAACAAACAAGGCACACCCTTTTCTTTATTCTCTTTTGAGTTGTAAAATAGAAAATTTAATAATACCTTCATTCCTTCTAATCCTAATAGAATTATTTTATTATACATTTCATTCAAACAATCTAGTTTCTTTCCTCTAAATTTATTCTTCGATTCATACATTTAGAACCAACCATTTTTTGAGTAATGTCACAAGACTCAAAGGAAAAATATGAAGAATTTTATCCAAGTTTCCATTGTATGCACCCTAAGTTATAATTTTAGAATGGTATCATTTATAAACTATCTAAGTTGGGACATGTACACAACTCAACACTACCTCTTTTAACAAGGATTTAGATTTTAAGTTGAATTTCTAAACTATCTAAGGTGATACAAAATAGTAAGAAGCTCCTAATTATATTAAGATTTTAAGATATCAAATATATTAATTCTACTTCATAGCTCTAGGTATGATATTTTCACATCATTATCACCATGCTCCCTAGCTTTCTTTGTTGGTATCATATCCACCATGAATGAGGCCCATTTTTATAAAGGTCCTATCTATAAAAGATAATTAGATAAACCTTCACCAATGTTTGCATTTTAATTCTAATTGATTACCACTTTATACCTTTTACCAATTTATAATTTCATAGTTTACCAATATAAAAACTTGTAGGGGAATAACTAAAATTCCCCATTTTTATAAATAGTCTAGATTACCTAAGTTCCAATTGAAGTTTTGTTAGAGTGTAATATAATATGTTTAGTTTTAATCAATGGTTCTAGATTAATTGTTTCAAATCCCTCAAAAAATTATGCTCATTAGAGAGGTTGTGCATTAATAAATCTTACCAATTAGGGATCATATTCTTATTTATACTTTCATACGACAATCATTACCATAACTTATCAACCTCAATGAGGGAAATAGTCACTATTATGGTTCACATTTTTATTTACCAATAATTCATTATTGTGGGTTGAACAAAATAATCCATTCGATACAAAAGTATAAAGATATATGGTTATCAACAATAATTTTAATAACAAATATAACAAAAAAAAATTCCATGAATTGTTTGATACAATGCCTCAAATAAAAAAAAATTATGTTCAAGTTTAAGGCTTTAGAAATATTAAAGAAAATGCAATTGGAGGTGCCCTGGTAGAAATGTATGCAAAATGTGGAAGCATAGACAAGGCATGTTAACTTTTTGAGAGAGTTTTGAAATGAGTTTCTAAAATCTTTCAAGCAATGCAATGCCATTTTTTCAACACTCTCTGCCCGTGCCAAAATTGGAGCTTTGGAATAGGGTATGAACATTCATCAAAGCATGTTAGAAATAGTGTTTGTTGAAAAGTCTTTAGAAACTTTCAAGAAAATGCAATTTCAAACAAAGAAATGCAGTTTGAAATCTGCAAATTTGAAACATTTCTCATTTAAGGTTTAAAAATTTCTCAAACAAATGCGTTTTGAAATCTACGAAATTTGAATTTAACCAACCTATGAGCTATGGAGGTCAGGTTGATGAACTGTGGCTATGGAGGTCGGGTTGATGCACGTTTTTCCCACGTCCGGTTGGCTACATTCACGTTTGGGTTCACTTCGCCACATACAGAACTCGAACAAAGAATATGTAGAATGCACGATAGTGAGTTTATTTTTATTTTTTATGCCCTATTTCAAGGGGTTCGCTCGAACATCCATTCGAGCGAGCCCTATAAAATATTTTTTTTATTCATATGTTTATGGGTTTGGTCGAACACTTAAACTGGTTCAGTTGAACCATAGAGTTCGACTGAACCCCTTATCATTGTGGAAACACAAAAAAAATCAAATTTCCTTCCTCAAAAAATTTGTAAACCACTATTGTGGCTTAACCCAATTGTTCAATGTATGTTTATTATGCATATGTATCATGATTTTCTTCATAAACATTTTCATACATACGTATTATTCCACCTATCACCCTTAGTTTACAACTTCTTTAAGAATGTTAAATTTACTATGAGAGAAAAACAATGGTTTAAATGATTTGAAATATGATTTTTGTAAACTGTTCAATGTAAGTTTATTATTCATACATATCATGATTTTTTTCAAAAAAATTTGCATATGTACATATCATTCCATATTTCATGTTCATAGTTTACATAGACACACAATCAAGAAAAATGAAACCCTTAAGAGTCAAGTATATGATACCCTCAAATGCTATATATATTATTGTAAGGCCTCACTAATTTCCAATCAACTTGGTCTTAGACACACAATTCAGAGGAAGGGTTCCTAGTAGAATATTCCACTAAACTCTTGCAAAGGATTCATTTAATTATCAACCAGGGATTCGTAAGATTTCGATGATGCTGGAATTGTATGTGCATTCATAGACTAGACACGACCTATATCATCAAGTATAGGTGGTTTACATATGTGTAGGAAAACAATAAAGGCTGGAAAAAGGAAATAAATCATAAACTACAAAACAAGGGAAATCTGCCACTAATGCTTCAGGTACCTTCCTCCTGGATCATTCAACTTAACATTTTAATGGCTAACTGCTTAAGCTGAACTCTATAATTTCACCAACACTCATAATTCGTATTCCTAACTACTTGACTCCCTCTAGAGGATGACTCGATGACTCGTTACAAAATATAAATCATAAGATAAGGTATCATTCACGTGCATGTTAAGGAAGAATCTAATTAATATGAATGCAATAATATGAACATTTATTTAAACAAAAAAAATTAAGGTGGGTGGGTAGTACCTTGAGTGGCCCTTGCTCAAGTTGTTGTACCCACAAGACAAACAAAATTTGTTCTTACTTGAATCAACTAAACATAATAGTAGATTGAAACATCTTTATTGCATGTAACTAAACTCTACAATCTGACAAGAATCTTCATATATTTCTTATTCATGAATGCATAATAGAAAACTAACAAAGATATTGTTTATGTATGAAATTAAAAACTATCAAGAGATATCCTCTAACTAGATCTACTCCTCAACCATCGATCCAACTATATAGGTTTGGGAGGAGGTTTATTTGCATAAGGACTAAAAATAGAAATTAAATGAAATTGGTCACTCCTTAAAAATAGAGAGAGAGAGAGAGAGAGAGAGACAAAGTCTTTGCAACAAAAACTATAACTAAAAAAGATAGAAGAAAACTAGGTTTGCAACTTTGCTTTACCAATTTCCTAATCATGAAAAACTTCTCTGCCCTCCATCATCTTATCGAATGCTCTGATGAATCACAATCAGCCACTCCAATGATCGCCTTCATCATTTTCTATAATTTTCACATGTCTAGCCATTTTGGAATCTCCCCTGCTATTGACCTGAAATCCTTTGCCTACCGGTTTAGTCCTCCAATTGCTATGGGTTGCTATTGTTCTAGCTGCAAGGTGTCATTTTTTATCTAAAGCATACATACTATTAACAATCATGAATTAAACATAGATTTATACTAAATTTCATACACATTCACACATTCATCCAGACAAATACCAACATATCATAATCATATTTCCACTCATCAAAGTTTGGTTTAGATAGCATAAAGGATATAAGAGGTATATAAGTTTAGGAATGTATCTGAAATAAGTAGTTTAAAGTGTTTAAAAGATATGAACTAAACAAGAGAAAACTAGCTATTAATCAAGTTCATCAATTACAGAGAAAATATGTATATGACAGAGATATATAAATTGATGTTTCATATAGCCTTGTTCATTTACATATAAATGAGTTAGATGTATGGTTTGCTTGTTCTCCAATTACAATGAATTTTACATGTATGATAATATTGTTTTAATTTATATCATTATGTTGGTTCAAGTTATATATAAATATCATAATACTATTTCAGAAAAGGGTTATAAATATTTGTATCATACTATTGTTTCAAGTTATATATAAATATCATATTGCTGATTCATAAAGGGTTATAAATATTTGTATCATACTATTGTTTCAAGTTATATATAAATATCATAATGTTGTTTTAGAAAGGGTTATAAATATTTGTGTCATAATATTGTTTTAAGTTATATATAAATATCATAATGTTGTTTCAAGTTATATATAACCTCTTAACTGATTGTATATATATATATATTCCATGATCAATTTGTTTATGGTTTCCATGGTCCATTATATGTATGTCTGCCTTATTTTTTGATTTTCCAATTGGACCCTCTACACTGTGCAATTCAAGCTTTTGGCCAATGTGCCATTTGTTGACATGGACCCCTCTCACAAATATATATATAAATATATATATATATATATATATATATATATATATATATATATATATATATATATTCCATGATCAATTTGTTATGGTTTCCATGGTCCATTATATGTATGCCTTATTTTTTGATTTTCCAACTAGACCCTTTACACTGTGCAATTCAAGTTTTTGGCCAATGTGTCATTTGTTGACATGGACCCCTCACACAACATAGCCCTCACCACCATCAAACCCTCTACTTTGAATATATATTGGGTATACATATGCAATATATATACATATTTTATATATATATCTACAATGTATGTCTATGTGTCTGTGTCTGCTTAATTGCTTCTTACACTTGGCTCAATGCAAATGAAGAATAAAGTGAAAGCTAGAACTAGGCAACCTATAAAGAGAGCACAAACAACACTTCCTCCACACAAGAGAGATGCGAGGCTTCCACATAGTGAAGAGGATGAAGTTATTCCCATTCCATAGCCAATCATCCATGTAGTCTAAGTGAATGCAACCATTATAACAAATAAGGTTTCAATGAAACAAGAATGGTTTATGGATGGCATGAAATCTACCAAGAGAAACATTGAAGATAATGGAATGCTAGCAAGGAGGAAACAATGAATTAGGGTCTTCCAACAACCACACTGACAAATTGGTTGAATAGTGTTACTTTTAGAAAGAGGAAAGGGCCCCAACAATCTTGAACGAAGATGAAGAGGAAAAGTTTTTAAATGTTAAGGGAAGATGACTATTGTTGGCCATGGGTTGTAAATTATCAATTTGAAGTCTGAAGTAGCACAAATATTCCAAACGAGACCAAATCCATTCAAGGATGGATTTCCCAATAAGTATTGGTAGACAAGCTTAAAAAAAAGACATCTTGATCTCACTTTGAAGATAGCACAAGGACACAAAAAATATTGTGCACTCAATTTGAGGCCCATAGTGGTTGCCACATTATATGATACATTGACAAAGGAATATGTAACTAATCCATATGGTCTAATGAAGATTTGGAACTATGATGAGGCTAATATTCAAAGTAGAAGAAATGGTGCAATGCGAGTGCTTGCAAAAAAGGGAAGCTAAAGGGTTTCATATATTATGCCCAAGAGCCAAGAGTGGATAACAATTTTGTGTTGTGTGAATGTTATTGGATAGAAAATACCTGGTTTTTATTTTTTGAAGAGAAGAAAAAAAAATATGAAGAACTATATAGCTCATTGTGAACTAGGTACATGTATGGCTTCTCAGCCCCATGCTTGGATGACAAAAGACCTATTTCGCAATTGGTTGCACCATTTTGCTAGTTTTGTACTTGGGGGTGTTTCAACCACTAATAGACACCTATTGATTTTGGATGGCCATGGAAACCATGTTGCATTCTCTACCATTAATAAATCAAGGTCACTAGGTATTGACCTGCTAACCCTACCAACTCACATATCTCACAGATTGTAACCACTAGATGTGAGCATCTTTGCATCATTCAAATCATATTTTAAGAATGAAAGAGAAACATGGATGAGTAAGTATCCAAATCTAGATATTAAAAGGAAAAAGTTGGCAACACTTGGCAACATTTCATTTCAGAAAGCATTGACTATTGATAACATAAAATTAGGTTTTAAAAGAACATGTATTTCGACCCTAAATCTAGATGCATTAATGGAGGATATGTGACCAAGCAAGACATTCCAATTTATTGTCCCTAAGGAATCTTCAGTTGTAGAAAATATTCTAAGTCTATCCAGTATTGGTATGCAACAAATAGATGTTGAATGGACAAATGGAACACATGATTTGATATACCATCATATTCAAATAGAAACAACTATTTTGTCAGATCAACAATCTCCAATTGGAACACCTGATTTGGTAGACTAGAAAAATGATACAAACTTCTCTCTTTATCTATCTAGTGCACCAAGTGACCCATAATGGTTGTTGGAGGGGGCAAAAAATCTTGGTATTGATTTGCATGTGGATGAAGACCAAAGTCTATCAATGCGATCTCCACCAAACAACATGGGCCCATCTACCTTACTACATTTTGATGTTGATTATGGAGAATGTGAACCTGTTCAATTGGGAGGAGGTGAGGAAATGGATGAAATTGTTAGTGAGGTGGAGGTTGAAAATGAACAAGAATCCATGGAGCCATTGGGAGGCCAAATCAGTTTAGACATCTCCTAATTCTTGAAATTACATGTTCATCTAGTCAAGGATAAGTCCAAGCATCTAGTTGACTATGGGATTCGACTGAGCAGACAATCATAGCTCCTCACCATAGATGACTACATGAAGATGATAATGGATCAAGAGGAAAGGAAGAAGGAAATCCAATAGTTGAAAGATAGGAAGAGAGAACATATTGAACAATGAAAGCTTGAAATAATTGCGACAAGGAACCTAAAGGACCAAATGAGAATTGAAAAAGACCTTCAATGAAAAGAAATTGAGGTACTAAGAGATCAACAAAGGAAAGAGAAGGAACAAAAAAAGGAGAAACAAAGGATTGAACATGAAGTTGCTAAAAAAGAAAGAGAAATGGAAAGGGATAGAAAAGAGGTATCAAGGGAAAGACATATGAGAAATCCTTTAAATCCCTTGCCTGAATGACATGTGAAATATTCACAAAATTTGTTTCTATTCATTATCCCCAGTATTGTCCATCATCACCTAACACAAGTATTAGCCAAACATAATCAAATTTCACTCCTACAGATTCACTTTCAGAGATAACAAACATGGATGAGCAGTTGGCTAGGCAAGATTCAGAGACCAACAACACATCAACAGATTGCTTCCCATCATCTGAATTCTCTTTTCCAATTTTCTTTTCATAATTGAAATGTTAGATTGGGAACAATTTTATTATCATTGTTTTGAAGGTGTTCCGTTTACATAGAAAGATCCTGAACAACTGATATGTAATGTGTGTAACTGATGTAGTTTTTCATAATGCTAATATGTTCATATTTGTTGTTTCCCTACAATAGACAACCACCTGAACATAGAGTGATTTTTATTATAATAAGTTAATATAGTCGAGTTTATGTTATCAACAATGAATGCTTCTTACAAACATATTAAAAGAAACAAGCAATGCATGTTATACTATCTTTTTCCCAATTCTAACTCTTATCATATTTAACCCTATACGTTCACATTAAAGATATATATCCCATTGTGCATGACATAGAACCCTTAATTGATCATGGAATATATATATATATATATATATATATATATAAAACTTGAAACAATATTATGATATAAATATTTCTCTTTCTAAAACTAATATAGTTGTAAAAGCTTATATACAAATTGAAATAACATTTTCATCTATGTAAGAGTAATTGTAATTGAAGAACAACCAAACCATACATCTAAATCACTTCAATATAAATGAACAAGGCTATATGTCAAATGAAAAAAGTAATGCATGTTATAGTATCATATCCTCAATTTTAACTCTTACCATATTTAACCATTTATGATCACATAAAGGATATATCATTCTCTGCATGACATACAACCCTTAGCTGATCATGGAATATATATAGTATGTGTATACATATCTACACACACACACACACACATATATATGTATACATACATACACATATATATACATATATATGTATATGTATATGTATATGTATGTATACACACACACACATGCATATATACATATATGCTTATTACATATATATGTACATGTATATGCATACATATATATGTATGTGTAGATATATATGTATATTAAGATATATATACATATACATATATATATGTATATGTATATGTATATGTATGTATACATATGGTATATATATATGTATATATAAGGTATGTATATATATGTGTGTGTGTATGTATGTATGTATGTATGGCTGTATCTATGCATATATGTGTGTGTGTGTATGCATATATATGTGTATGTATGTGAGCAGAGTATACATACATACAGGAGACAAAATGTACACATATATATGTATGTATATATGTATGTATGTATGTATGTATGTATACATATGTATACATATGTATACATACATACATATATATACATGATTTACATATTAGTATATGTATATGTATATGTATGTATGTATGCATATATATGTATGTATATGTATATGTATGTATGTATGTATATATATATGTATGTATATGTATATGTATGTATGTGAGTGTGTATATATACATATATTACATACATATACATATGTATACATATACGCATACATACATACATACATACATATATATATATATATATGTACACACACGCATGTATAAATATATACATACATATATATGTACATATACATATATATATATATGTATGTATATACACACACACATGTATGTATACACACACACATATACATACATATATATATATATATGTATGTATGTATATATATATATGTATGTATACACACACACATGTATATATATATACATATACATATATATATATATATGTATGTATATACACACACACATGTATCTATATACATACATATATATATGTACATATACATATATATATATATGTATTTATGTATGTATTTATGTATGTATATATGTATGTATATATATATGTATGTATATATATATATGCATATATATATAATCAGTTAAGAGGTTATATATAACTTGAAATAAGATTATGATACAAATAATTATAACCCTTTTTAAAACAACATTATGATATTTATATATAACTTGCAACAATATTATGATATAAATTGAAACAACATTTTCATACAAGTAAAAGTCACTATAATTGAAGAACAAATAAACCATACATCTAATTCACTTAAATATAAATGAACAAGGCTATATGAAACAATAATACATGTAAGAGTAACTATAATTTTAGAACACACAAACCATACATCTAATTCACTTCAATCTAAATTAACAAGGCTATATGTCAAATGAAACAAGTAATGCATGTTATACTATCATATCCCCAATTCTAACTCTTACCATATCTAATGCTTTACGTTCACATTAAGGATATATATATTAGCATGGCATACAACCGTTAACTGACAATGGCATATATATATATAGTCAGTTAAGGGGATGTATATAACTTTAAACAACATTATGATATTTATATATAACTTGAAATAGCGTTATGATATAAATTGAATCAACATTTTCATACATGTAAAAGTCACTGTAATTGAAGAACAAACAAACCATACATCTAATTCATTTAAATGTAAATGAACAATGCTATATGAAACACCAATTTATATATCTTGCCACATATATATCTATCTCTGCAATGTATATAAGTATTTATATATAACATTTGAGGGTATCATATACTCAACTATTAAGGGTTTCATGCACCTATCTTTTGGTTGACTATGTGTATGTGTGTATGCAAATTCCATAGTTAATTTAACATTCTTAAAGCAACTATAAACTAAGGATGATAGGTGGAATGATATGTATGTATGCAAATTTTTTTGAAGAAAATCATGATAGTATGAATAATAAACATAAATTGAACAATTTATGCAATTGTAATCTTAGAACAATTTTGATATATACATACTTTCGAAGCTACAATAGGTTTCTAAAACTAAAACTTGTATAATTAGGAATTTGAGAGCAAGTGGATATATACATTTGACATATAGCCTTGTTCATTTTTAATAAAGTGAAGTAGATGTATGGTTTGTGTGTCCTTCAATTAAAGTGACTCTTATATGTATGAAAATGTTGTTTCAATTTACACATAAGATTTTATAGGTATATTAGTTTCAGAAAGGGCTATAAGAGTTTATATCATAATGTTGTTCCAAGTTATATATAATGTTGATGTAATTAATTATCTAATTACACTAGCATAAGTTTACTTAGGTCTTTTATTTATTTAATTAAGTCCTAGGTTGCATCATTAGAAAATCATGGGGTCATTACCCTTTCCATGTTTGTAGCAGATAAGATTCCTTCTAGAAATTATCTAGAACTTATCTCTATCAGTTCATCATTCCCTAGGTAGTTAGTTAGAGTTTACATGTTGTCACATCAAGACACTTGGCAACATCATATTGCATTTTGCATCTCAACCTTTCCTATATAAGGAAGGTTATTGTATCATTTGTATCATACTTTTCATATTTCATACCTCATCATTTGAGAAGTCTTAATATCAAGCAAGCTCATTCTTACATATCCTCTTGTCGAAGGTTAATCATTGTTTTTGCAGGTGTTCCTAGGTGTCAAGATAATATCTTCAGCTCTTACATGGTATCAGATCCCTTCTTGCAAGACTTTTCCCAAATCTGAGGATTGAGCTATGGTTGTAAGATCTTTTTGAGGTTGTCTTCATATTAGGGTTTTCTTGGAAGGTCACTTTCGGTTTGTGTTGGAGGAAATCTGAGATCATATCCAAGTCCAAGGCTATTGAAAAAGTCAAAATCGACTTTTATTTCGCCAAAATCCAACATTTTATGCCAAAGTTATGAGGGTTTGAAGTTTTGCAAGATCTAGAGATTACAGGCCTTCAGGAGCATTTTCACCTTGAATCGACCTCACCATCAGTTCTAGAGAGCCCGAGAGACAAAAATTGACATATAATACGCCGTATTTTAGTGTCAGTTGTTCATGAGACAAAAAAAAATTACTCAACAGGTTGTATGGCCCGCCAAGTACAGGGTACAATTGTGCAGAATAAAATATTATTTTAATTTTTTATGTTCTACATATTTTATTCCATCGGCTTTTAAAATATCTATCAGGCTTATTGCAAAAAATTTATCAGGCTATATTATATTATTTTGGTGGCATATTTAAAATATTTGTGGGTTTCAATTTTTTTGCAGATAGGGACTATTAAGATTTGTAGGTCCACATCTACATCACCGACCCCTCCTCAAATCTGTCGGCATTCATTTTCCTGGCCACCCATCTCCATTGGTCAGCATTCCATTGACGTCTCTCATCGGTGACCATCACTATTTCCTGTCGATTACCTTCCTTCTCCTAGTGACCATTTGAAACCCCGCCCACTGGTTTTTGTCGAGCTCTTCAAGTTCATGGTCATATTGACTGCCCCAGGGGGGCTCTATCGTTGATGGTGCCATTAGGCAACACCACCACTAGCACCACCTTCGCGTAGCCACCCTACCACCCTCCTAGTGGTGGGCCCTTTTTTGCCCGAACAGAGCAGGCGGTCACATGGAGATCCAAGGGCTAGCTGCAGGGGGCTTGAATTTTTCCCCTAATTAGCCTTAATTTTTGCCCCCAGTTAGCCTTCCTTGTACTCGATTTTCCTAAAAGAGCTGTGTTTTTCATTTTTCCATAACTTTCCACCACGATGTCAAAAATTTGCAAACAAAATATTGTCGGAAAGTAGATTTGGTGTACTTCGCAGTGGTGCAGGACATTTTGCCAAATTTTACTACAAGTACAAATCATATCCATTTGAAGTCAAATCTCCCATTTCGAACTTTGAGCTCATAACTTTCAACCCATTTCTCCAATTTCGGTGATTCAAGTTGCATTTGGAAGCTATTCAGGAGCTCTTTCGTTGTGTCCATGTACATTTTCCATATTCAACACCAGGTATTATTTATTCAATATTTTGCACATTTGGCATTTTGACTGATTACTTGGACATCTTGAGCCCTAGAGAGGTTTTATCAGTTTGGGAAGACTTCATTTGCAGTATATATCATATTTGGGAGTTTCTATGTGATATTGAAGGATATTGTCTTTGTAATCTTGGAGATCATTCATCGTTCATTATGGGGTTTTCATTTCATCCTGCTTTGATCATGTTGAAACGGGGAAACTATACACAATGGAGAAATGGTATCATCACACATATTTGATGGCTTCATTTGTTACCACATTTGTATAATCTGGTTCCCCCTCTTGGTACTAACAGTAAGAAATTTTCTTGGAATTGCAAAAAGGATCATGTCTTAGGATTCATTGCAATGCATATTGATGTTTCCACTTTGAAAAGTGTTGATAATTTTGATTTCCCTCACACTCTTTGGACTAAAATTTGGGAGATACATGGAGATCATGACACTTAGCTATTCCCAAATGATCCTATTTCAGATCATCTTGTGTCTCTTCATCTTTCAGATAGGATAGTCTATGATGCAGATACTATGCAGGAGTTTGAATATTTGGAATACTTTGAAACTTCAGATGAGGATGAAGAGGGTTCCTCAAATTCTCCTTCTCCATCAGAGACAGTTGATGTACCTTCACCTTCAATGATTCCTTCTATAGAGTCATTGATTGAGGCTCCTATCATTCATATTCAATAAGAACATCCTCATGGTGATGAGTCATTGAGTATGTCTAGTGATTCATTACAACCAGTATCTCATTGTCTTCCTCATTGGGATTCCTATCTATCAAACATTGCATCCTTGTTTATGGAGTCTCACATTTTAGATATGTAGGACACGTTCAGTTTTCCAAACTTAGCATCACAGGATGGCTTTGTTTCAGTGATTGTAGACTTGGCTATTTCTATAGGTTTGGAGGACATTCTTGAGGGGATATCACTCCTCTATTCAAATTCATTTTTGGAGAGTTTTCTTAAGTCTCCACATTCCTTTGTCTCAACCTTGATTGGGGATCCAGAGACTACCTTGGAGGCACTTGGTTTCTCTTTAGAGATTTCATGTATCAGACTTCTTCCGTCCCCATCGAAGTTTCTTCAGCATCCACCATTGGATTGGCTTCAATCTTCTCCTAGTGGTTTTGAGGACACTTCATTATGGGGGGGAAATCTAGTTTTGTAGTCTTTGGATCTTGTTTAGCATCAGTTTCCACATCGTCCTGGTTTGTCAGCTTCTTCCTTGATTGGGCATGTACCTAATTTTATTGTGGCATCTTCATCTTCATCAGGTAAGGAGACACATGAGTAGCTTTCAAAGACATCATCATCATGCATATTCATCCTTCCTTCCTTCAATTCCTATCTGGAATGGGAAGCATCCCTGCACTTGCACTTGCACTTGGTTTTGTTTCTTCTGAAAGGGAGACAAGTTGTTTGTTGACATTGGATCATGTTTTATCTTCAGACACTTGCCATTTTTGCAAGTGATCACATGTTCTGGGGGGCTATATATTCTCTTTATTTCCCTCGTATGGGGGGGCTATTGATTGTATTGTATCCATGTGATGGATGGTGTACTTGGGGGGTATTATGGAGTCCTCCATCCTTCCCATCCTTTCTCACTTTTTTTCCATTTCATCTCCTTTTTGGAGAGGGGTTTTCTTCCCACTGGGTTTTTCCCTTTTCTCTGTTTATGGGAGATTAGTTGCATTTCCATTCTCATCTCATTTGTAAATGGGTACCTAAAATGGCCATCATATTGTCGGGACCCATCATCCATTGCATAATAATTTCCTCCCTAAGTTGCACTTATGGGGGGGTGTTGGTGTAATTAATTATCTAATTACAGTAGCATAAGTTTACTTAGGTCTTTTATTTATTTAATTAAGTCCTAGGTTGCATCATTAGAAAATCATGGGTTCATTACCCTTTCCATGTTTGTAGGAGATAAGATTCCTTCTAGAAATTATCTAGAACTTAGTTCTATCAATTCATTATTCTGTAGGTAGTTAGTTAGGGTTTACATGTTGTCACATCAAGACACTTGGAAACATCATATTGCATCTTGCATCTCAACCTCACCTATATAAGGAAGGTTATTGTATCATTTGTATCATACTTTTCATATTTCATATCTCATCATTTGAGAGGTCTTAATATCAAGCAAGCTCATTCTTGCATATCCTCTTGTGGAAGGTTTAACATTGTTTTTTCAAGTCTTCCTGGGTATCGATCTAATATCTTCAGCTCTTACATGGTATCAAATCCCTTCCTGCAAGACTCTTCCCAAATCTAAGGATTGAGCTATGGTTGTAAGATCTTTTTGAGGTTGTCTCCATATTAGGGTTTTCTTGGAATGTCACTTTCAGCATGTGTTGGAGGAAATCTAAGCTTATATTTGAGTCCAAGATTGTCGAAAAAGTCAAAATTGACTTTTGTTTCACCAAAATCCAACATTTTATGCCAAAGTTATGAGTGTTTGAATTTTTGCAAGATCTAGAGATTGTAGACCTTCATGAGCATTTTCACCTTGAATTGACCTCGTCATCAGTTCCAGAGAGCCCAAGAGACAAAAATTGACATATAATATGCCCTATTTCAATGTCGACTGTTTGTGAGGCAAAAAAAATTTACCCGGCAGGCCAGACGGCCTGCCAGGTACAGGGTACGATTGTGCAGAATAAAAAATTATTTTAATTTTTTATGTTCTGCATATTTTATTCCATTGGCTTTTAAAATATCTATCGGGCTATATTATATTATCTTGGTGGCATATTTAAAATATTTGTGGGTTTCAACTTTATGCATATGGGAGCTATTAAGATTTGCAAGACCGTATTTGCATCACTGACGCCTCCTCAAATCTATCGGCATTCATTTTCTTGGCCACCCATCTTTTTCGGTCATCATTCTGTCGGCGTCTCTCATCGCCGACCATCAATATTTCTTGTCGATTACCTTCCTTCTCCTAGCATTTGTTTGAATCCCCGCCCATTGGTTTCCACTGAGCTCTTCTTCAAGTTCATGGTCATATTGACTGCCCCGAGGGGTCTCTACCACTAGTGGTGCCATTAGGTGGTGTTACCACTAGCGCCACCTCCGCCTAGCCACCTTGCCACCCTCCTAGCAGTAGGCCTTTTTTTGCTCAGATAGAGTAGGCGGTCACATGGAGAACCAGGGGCTAGCCGTAGGGGGCTTGAACTTTTCCCCTAATTAGCCTTAATTTTTGCCCCCAGTTAGCCTTCCTTGTACCTGATTTGCCTAAAACAGCTTATTTTTTTCATTTTGCCATAACTTTCTGCCACGGTGTCAAAAATTTGTAAACGAGATATCATCGAAAAGCTGAATTGGCGTGCTTCGCAATGGTGTAGGCCATTTTTCCATATTTTCTTGTAGGTATAAATCATATCCATTTGAAGTTAGATCTCCCATTTCAACCTCTGAGCTCATAACTTTCAGCTCATTTCTCCGATTTCAGTGATTCAAGTTGTATTTTGGAAGCTATTTAGGAGCTCTTTCATTGTGTCCATGCACATTTTCTAGATTTAGCACCAGGTATTATTTATTCAGCATTTTGCACATTTCGAATTTTGACTGATTACTTGGACATCCTAAGTCCTAGAGAGGTTTTATCAGTTTGGGAAGACTTCATTTGCAATATATCATATTTGGGAGTTTCTATTTGATATGGAAGGATATTGTCTTTGTAACCTTGGAGATCATTCATAGTTCATTATGGGGTTTTCATTTTATCCTGCTTTGATCATGTTGAAATGGGGAAACTATACACAATGGAGAAATGGTATCATCACACATCTCTGATGGCTTCATTTGTTGCCACATTTGTATAATTTAGTTCCCCCTCCTAGTATTGACAGTAAGAAATTTGCTTGGAATTGCAAAAAGGATCATGTCTTAGGATTCATTGCAATACATATTGATGTTTCCACTTTGAAAAGTGTTGATAATTGTGATTTCCCTCACACTCTTTGGACTAAAATTTGGGAGATACATGGAGATCAACAAGTAATCAAATCAACCACAGTCAATTTTTATCAACTTAAGTTCCAAATTAAATCAAAACCCATAAACAACCAACTGGGCATCCAAGGGAGACCTCAATTTTCTCCTCTCAAGATACCCTTATAGTTGGCACACAAATAACCTTCAACAAATCTAGTAGACATGACAACAGTAGCCATTAACGACTCACATTCACAATTCGAAGACCAAACCACTCGAACAATCAAGTCTATCATACTCACAAGAGTTTTAAAAGTAACTATCCCTATAAAGGACTTATGAATCAATGGTAAAAAGAATGCAAGGAAAAATAACATTCAAGAAATTGTCTAACTTCATTTACTTGCATTGGCCTTCTCATTTATCTAAATGTAAGTTGATCAAAATCAATCATTCAATTGTCTGGGTAAGTATGAATACAATCCAAGCATTAGTCATGAAGATTTGAAAAAAACTAATTATATTCTATTTATTTATTTCTTGGTTCACCATTTGACTTCCACATATTAAGAGATCATTTAAGTCACACATAAACTCCTCATATGTCACCTAAAGTCACATAACACCACAATTGCAAGGACTACCATAATGACATTTATACTAAAATAGTCCACATTTATTTTTGATTTACAAAAGTAATCTTAATTCCTTATTTCATCAATTCCATAACTAAACAAGAACACAATAACCTAAAAAATTATAAAATCAACAAAGAATGACATAACGGTTGTACAAAATTTCTTAAACAATTCTCAAATCACTAACCATCCCTATTACTAAGCACAACCGACTCGGACCAAAATGGAATCATGGTACATATCCATTTACAATGTAGCCAATTCTCCCTAAGTGGCACTTATTGCCAAGATGGTTAATAATTATCAATATAATTTTACTTAATCTTCTATCAATTGTATCTGCTTATTAGATATAAAAAGGGTCTATATGTTTATACAATAAGAAGTATATACAACTTCACCTACAGTTCCATTCTAGGATTGCAGATTCCCTTATAAACATACAAAACTATAACATACATATATATCTCTCATACACATAATATATATAAACTATGATTTTATCAATTAATAATACACTCATCTTTGAGAGGCCAATATCAAACACTCACCCTTGTTTATGGCAGAGTCTCCACATTTCTAATATATGGGCAGGATGCATTACAAACATATATAAGTTTCTATAAATATACATACAAACACATCTATAACAATACATACATATACCAAATATTATATATGTTTGCATCAACATATCTATATACATGCAAACATAATCTATCACATGACATACATGATGTATGCATCCATGCATATGATGGTTGAACACACCAAATAGAGAGTGTGAATCAGTTTCTATTTAAACCCCTTCACTTGCAGCACAATACTTCAACCAAATATAAACCCTTAAATTATATATGCAGTAAAGAAGATATTGCAGTTTGAACCTTCAAAAATTTCAAGATCAACATGAAAAAATAACAATTCTATCCTTAATCAAATCAACAATAATGGAAATGAAACAAGAAACACACATCCACAAAATGACACCCGATTTATGTGGAGAACCCAATGAGGGAAAAACCATGATGAGAGTTAACTCACAATATAAAGGCTCATTACCAAAAAGGGACTTGCAAACTAAGGCACACTACCTTAGATAAAGATACAAAGGACTTGCAGAATTGAAGCACATACAAATTTAGGGGAAAGATATAAGGACCTGATGAGATTCACTATCTTAGGGCAAGATACAAAAAGTTTGTAAAGAATTACAATATGTGTAAACACAACACTCTACTAACTAAGGAATTCAAGTGCATCTGATCTCTTTCACACACTTTTGCACTTTTTTACTGGATATTCAATACATTCTACACTCACACTTCTTCATACTTGTACACCATCTTGCATCCAAATTTTTCTTGCATTTATATCCACCACAAGACCTCAAAACATCAATTAGGTTGGCTAGAAAGAATAAAAACAATAAATTCAATAAGTCGACCACAAAACATAATGTGATCCTATCCCAAGGATAAAGAGGACCAAAAACAAACTTGTTACATCTTCCAATGTGATCCAAAACAGTTCACATGTTGGCGCACATCAACCTAAGTCAGCAATAGGAAAACGTGTAGATGAAACATGAAGCATATAACTAGTCGGCCGAAAAATATACCTCTAATTGAATTAACATAATTCAGTCCCCAACAACATAGGTTAGGACCCAAATCCATCATAATACATCTTCATATGATGGTGAAAACCTCCAAGAACACGACACGAGCAAAAGAATAAGCCTTGTCATCCAGATATCCACAAATAACCCAAAAAACCAACTCAAGACACAATGCAACACCAAATAGATTGACCAACATCGTGCAAATCACATGGGGATGTTCCATGAACATCCAACAACACTTATAGAAACTTATTTCATATTTCCATGCTACTAACATCCATCATAGACCAAACATGAACATATTACTTCATCTCGAAAGCACAAACAATTCATTCAAGAGATATATCATTAATAAATTGACTTGTGAACCACTTCAACACATGAAATTGGAATTGAGAAACTACCCAGACATTGATAACACATTCACCGAGTTGCAAGAGCAAAGACATCAATTCAGACTGTAAGATGGGGGAAAACCAGTTTTGGCCTAGGTTGACAACCAACACTTCTAAGCTATTAACCTCATCCAAACAAGAGAAAACATACAAGGAGAGAAATCAAAATGCAAGCAAGTGAAATAGAACACTCCCCATTGAAGTTGATTCCTTCTCTTGTCTCTCATATTTCTCCTTTTGCACCCTCAAATTTGAAGTTGTACTTGTGCAATAACTTGCAAATTATAAGTAGAAAGTTGAAGATAAAATGGTTGTTAAGGAAGAAATGGGAGAGGAAGGTTACTTTTATAGACAACCATTCAAACAGACGATTGAGATCAATCTTCTAGAAAGATTCCAAGATCGACAGATGAGGATTGAGAGGGAGGTTTCAAAACAGATGGACAAGATGAAACTTCTAGAAAGAGGCCAAGATCAATAGTTGAAAATTGATGCACCAAAAAGAGGTGGGAAATGAAGGATATGATGCCCAACAGTTATGACAGAAATGAAGGCTATGACAGAGATTAATGAGAAAGTTATCTTTGACCAAAAGGGAGGCATAAATAATTAATTTGAATTATTTATTCAAGAAAAAGGGAAAATGGAGGAAATGGACAAGTGGAGATTCAATTAAAATAATTTGCATAATTATTTTAATTAAATGAGAGGAAATGTGAAAAGGGGTATTAAATAATTAAATTGACAATTATTTAATACAAGAGACACATTGACAATTAAATAATTTCAGCAATTATTTAATAAGAGATGAATTAAAAGGGGGGGTGAATAGTCAAACAATTAATATTAATTATTTAACCATAGACAAAATATGACAAGCGAATAATTTAATAAATAGTAATTTATTTAATCGATCAGGATAGAATAAAGGTTAAGAAATGAATTAATTAAAGAATTAAAAATTATATAATTAATAGAGGAATGTGTTCATGAATAATTAAATAATTAAAATTATTTAATTACGTGGAGACGAAGACCAAGAAAAATGACGCTCGCAGACTTAGGACATTTTTTAGTGTCTACATTTTGCCCCTCTTTGACATAATGTGATTTGAGCGTTGTGTCAAAAAACAAAGAAGAAAATCAGGTTCAGATCATGCCCCAACATGCCCTAATGAAGGTGGGATAGACCTATGCCCCCTCATATTGCATCTTGCATGATCAGTTTTTTCCTATATAAGGAAGGTTTATTGCATTCAATTTGTTCATTACTTTTCATATTTCATAAATATCAAACGTTTGAGAGGTCTTAAAATATCAAGCAAGCAGATTCTTGCTAATAAATAATAATTATTTAATTTTTGGAGAGGACTGGAAAAATTTTTTGCACTCCTTTTTTTTAGTTACCTTTCCCATCCTACATATTATGGCGTTTCCCTCCACACATTTTTATGCCCATGTATTACGGCTGCCATAGATCTAGCCCCCCCATAACATTTTCAAAATTTCAATAACCAATGAAGATATACATGGCGGCTACAGAAAAGAATTGAAACAAAATGAGTTTTAAAATTGTTGTCTTAAATTTAAAATAGGTACAAAATTTTTACATTCAATTTGTATTTTTTTAATCTCATAAATCAGGATCATAAACATTTTAAATTTATTATAATTTATTTTTATTTTTAAAATGAGAAATTATTAAAATAAAATATTAGATAATATATATAAATCTTTCCTACTATAAATTATTCAAGTTTTTCTATCTATATATATATAAATATCTAAGGTATATATGCTTTAATTCATAAAAATATGTGATTTTAGCAAAAATTAGAATCTCCTAGAAATTATATTGTGACAGCACCCTAGCGAAAGGGAATTTTTGCCCGAAGTCTACTCTCGTAGTAGTAAGTCATAATAGGATTCACTTATCCTATTGAATTCACAAATCATCACATATTAGAACATTCACTGATATTGATTCTAATAAGATATGAGTTAGGTACTATACTATAACCCACTGGAATTCGATTATATGAACCTCAATGTTATATCAGTTGGTTGAGGGTACTTACCTCTCAATACTTACCCTTACTAGGATTTAATCTGCTGAGGCTTCTCCCGATTCCTTAATTTTTGATCCATTTGTCCTTTATACTTAGAAGATATCATTAGTATGAATCAAATAAATAAGAATCTGTTTTCCCTTCTTCTATTAAAGAATCATAATTTTTATTAGGTTCAGAAATTGATATTTGCACAATCATTTATAAATATAATCTCCTTATTATCATTTCAAAAATTTTAATTCTATATAAATATGTATTATGTACTCTATTTTAATGCAAGTCTGCATATGTATTCTATATATATATATATATATAATATTCATATTTATAAATACATATATATTTTAATTCTATATAAATATGTATATATGTACTCTACTTTAATGCAAGTAGTGCATATGTATTCTTATATATATATATATTCTTTCCTATATAATTATTCATACCTATCTATCTATATATATATATATATATATATTATTCATCATCAAATTTATTTATTATTCACATATATATTAAGTATTCATATTAGTCCCACTAATTGGCACATCCTTTACTTCCCTATATTCTTATACAAATGTCCTCAACTGTCTTTAAGGCATATTCTACTCACCAAATACTAAAAGCATATGTCCCTTACCTTTGTAACCATCTAATAATGTAATCCATCCTTCTCCCAAAACCTGCCTCTGTTTATTCCTTTATGTCAGATTGCTGACTGGGATTCTTTAGAATATATTCTTTTCTTTATGTCTTAGTAGGTTCATATAATGTATTATTCCTCATGCTCCACTATTTAAATTTTTATCGATTTTACTTTTATATCATATTTCCTTATATTACATATCATACAATTCAATTTTTTTCAGGTATTTTTTCTTTATTAAGTACCGCTTAATACTATCTTATTGTCCTTTGTTGTTTGGTAACTTTTTTTGTTATATTTCCCATATAATATATCAAAATCCTCCTTTCTTTAGATCCACGCTAAATATGCCCTTGAACTCAATATTATATGATATGGACTTATAAAGTCTAAAATAAATGGGATTGTTTGGCTTCCACAAAAACTCAATAACATGGAATGATATATATTTCAATGTTGGCGTGACTCTCCAGGTAATATAATCACGAGCAAATTTCTTCAACTATTTTTTTCCAGCTTATTTGTTACGGCCATTACTAAAAAAGAGACTTTCTTCCTATACGAAAGGTGATTAACCGCAATCATTCTTTTAAACATTATTTTTAATTAAATTATCATTTCTATTCTTTCATGCCAACATAATTATTATGCGGTAAAAGAATTCTTTTTCCATTTGATTGACACCATTTACCTTTATTTCATTCAGATTCTTTGACTTTGAAAATCGTTAATATTATCATATCACTAACAATTGTATTTTCTTTCTTTATGAACATAATACCATTTCTTAAGTAGAACATTATTGATAACACAATTTACCCTTCAATTTTGGCTTTTCAAAATCCTTTTTTGATTTGAAAATACAATGATTGCTACCGTATTTGTACATTATTATTATTATATATTTAGCCATAAAATTAATTTATACATTTTTTATATACATAGTAAATAATATATGAAAATTGCCTATAATTTATATTATGGGAAATGAAATTCAAATTTATGCTTTATATTATGATATTTTACAAAAATTAAAATGTTAGAATATATATTTTATAACCATTGTTAGTCATTTTAAAAAATATCAGAAACAAGGAAAAGAAAATGTCACAAGGAAAACAATTGTTGTTTTTTTCAAAGACAACCACAAAAACATGAAATCAAGATCATTGACCATCAAAGGACCAAGATTAGTAACAAATGACAAGGATAAATTACATCCTTTTATATTTATAGATAATCAAAAAATGCATTGAATCCAATTAAGATAAAAAGTCATTTTTGACAAAACTTTGAACCACATCTCATAAGATTGTCCATATTGCCAAAATTAAAGTACAACATTGTAATTAAAAGACATAGATTAGGAAAAAAAAATTGACAAATATAGACAAAAACATACCCAAAGAAAATGCAAAGATAAGACAAATCTAATTTAAAGTGATTGATCACCAAACCAAGAAAGACATACAAAAAAGAGTTATGGGAGAATGTTTGATAAAGTGAGATAATTGACTGATTTCATGCTGATTTAAGAACATTTCAACCTAAAGGATGATAAGTGGCCTTGGGAGCTCATCGATTGGCCTTTGTATTTACAGAGACCTTTTTGATTTGACAAAAGACTGAATTTTCATTTGGACAAACCTAATGTTGGGGCCATTTAATTTTGACATGAAAATGCGCAGAGACAACATATGACCACTTAAGATATTACTCTTCTAAGTTTTGGTATTTTCTGATGTTATTTCAAAGGTTTTTTTATTTTTTTATTTTATTTTGATGTTTTTATGATTTTTTTTGGATTTTGAAGGATTTTTGTTTTATGATTTTTTTGGATTTTGATGTTTTTTTTGGATTTTGACATTTTATGATTTTTTTTTTATTTTGATTTTTTTATGATTTTTTTTGGATTTTTATGTTTTAAAAGGCTAATACCATGTCTTATTTCCCATGAAGACATAAGTCAAGGAATTTCCCCCAGTTAGGTATAGGACCAACTTATTATGCGAAAGGGGATCAATGGATGCAAAGGATGGCAATGAAAGTGAAGGATGCTAAATGTCCATGGTCTTTAGGCCATGAGAAGGATGGAAAATCTTTATTATGGACGAAGGAGACTTTTTTATGGATGATAACTATAAGGATCGTGACAAATTCCTGTGAAAGATACCCACAATCAACTAGGTAGGCATGCACAAGGATCTAAGGACAAACATGACCTTGCCCCTAGTTAAGCTAAAAACCAATTGATAGGTGACGATGATGATGAAAACATTGTTTGATATGGGAAGGACACATCCCAAAACAACATGAGGATTGGGAAAGACATATCCCATTGATGATAATATAACTAAAGGATCAAGGTCTGCAGCAAGGCTAGGAACAAAGCCAAGGAATGTTTTGGATGATGCACAAGGATGCATAACAATATTGTATCGATTAGGCTTGTTGCATTTGAAATGACTAACCTTAGGACTTGATGGGATTATGGACGGAAATTGGATAAGTGGATTATAATCCTTAAACCAATGGCAAGGGAAAACCAAGTCCAGCAATAGGTATGGAAGGATAATGGATTTATTTTTGCAAAGGATAGGAGACATAAGGATTATTGGCTGAAATAATTATCATATGATCTCCAAGGACTATTTCACATAGGAATAATTTGTTTTCTTTGAGATATGGGTTTGGATAAATTCTATGAAGGAAATAACATGACATTTCATGGATAGTGTATGACCAAAGGATACACATGTCAAGAATTTTCCCAAAGCATGATTTATGTTTGTGCCCCATTTCTTATCAAGATAAAGGTAGGTGGGAGAATGGATGGAAATGATATGGATTAGATAGATAGATGGAAATATTATGAGAAATGCATGGGAGAGGAGACTTGTCCCCAAGTGTAATGGTCTACATAGATAATTTCTATTACAAATGACACCTATTTGCCAGGTTTTCATCATGGTACTTATCCAAAGCGCTATAAAAATGGTTTTCACTATTGGACGAAATTTTTCTCTTTACTTTTTTTTTCATTTTTTTTTTATGCCACACAAGATGCATGTTTGTTAGGTTTTCATTAGGGTGATAATTTTTCTGATCTTTTATATCGGCTTGATGTTCTGAATGATCACTGATTATTCTAAATCCTTTGATGGTGTTGATGTAGATACTAGTGTCATGATATGCCAATAGTGAATTTTATGGAGTAGTTGTCTTGTTAGGATCATAGCACTTGCATACAACTAATCGATGTCATTTTGATCTTTTTTGATACTAGAGTTGGCCTTATCATAATACACACATCGTAATAGAGTACCATGAGAGTCCTTATGACAATGAGTTGCTGCCAAGATGAGACAGATTCGTGAGGTATGATTTTTGGAATGATGGTTGATGGTAGGTGTGGATGGACTATTTGGTGGTTTGGATGTAGCAATTTTTATTTTCCAAACTTGGGATAGTGGATGACGGACTCTGGAATTTTGATTGGGATAGTGTTTGGAACCAACACTTTTATATGTCTAGCATGATGACCATTTTGAAGGAGGTGGACATTTGTTACATGTGGGAGTCCTCTTTTCTTGCAGCTCCACATTTTGATTAACTTTTGGACTTGGAATATTTTCTTTGCTTGATCCATTTTTCTTTGGGATCCATTTTAACTTCATTTGTCCAATTGGATTTTTTTTTTATTCAATGGCCTTTGATATTTGATTTTGAACTTTGGATTTGTAATAATTTTCTTTTTTTTTGTTCCAAATAGAAGGTGTATTCATGTTGGAATGACAGTTTATGGTGTGGATGGAAGGAGTGTTGGTAACAACCTTATAACAAGGACTACTCATGGCCTCCATTTTGATGTTTGTATCAAATAAAGTTGCCCCCAATATCGAGGAGGTACCACTAACATCATTTGATTCTCTGACTGAAGAACAACCAAGGCTTGGATGTCTAGAATTTTCTTGAAACAATACTGGTTCTAAAATTCCTTGCTCGTGTAGGCCTAGTCCTTTTCCTTGATACTGCATGCTTTGATAGATTATGTTTGTGATGGGGCAATGTTTATTTTTAAAACACGATGCTAACCCATCATTGTGTATGTGGAAACTATTACTTGGAATCTTCTCCTCTGCAAGAAATCCTGCTTTGATAAAAGTGGATGATTCTAGTTGATAGGATGTCTTAGCTTCATTGACATGTGGGATAGATTTTTTATTAACATCTTTGGTCTAATTTTGTGACATATCAAATTCAAATGATTCTACTAGTGCTTCCAAGTCAATGTCAAAATCATCTTTATGGTCATTATCTTAGAGTCCAGTGAATTTAGTTATAGCTTGATCATTTACGAATATGTCTAGAGCAGGAGACTCTTGTTCTAGAGGAAGATCATCTATGTGTCACATGGAGACAAGTGTCTCATTTTGGGAAATGGATGTGTTTGGTACTTGGATAGGATCGAATTCAAATGTTTGATCATGAACGGCATAAAGTTCAATGAGTGGATCATTTTGGACTTCATGTTCAAGGGTAAGATCTTGGTCAAAAATAGGTTTGTCTTGGATGAAATGATTCAGAATGGGATCTTGATCAAGGATAGGTGCATTTTGGATGCCAAGATTATCTAGAATGAATTTTGTATGGACTTAAGGATGGGGTCATGGGATGGACTACTTCAATCGTGACAAGAAGGTGAAGCTATGATGTCATGCTTTGGACTTTTCTTTTGACATGTATCCCAAGGTGTAGGCAATGTGATGTGATTTTGGAGACCATGACCAAATGTATTTTCATGACTAAATGTAGCTTGGGATGGAGTGAATAGGAATAGATTAGTGGATGATGGACTAGGATAGGATGTGGAGACTTGGAATGGGTTGAGGGATGATGGACTAGGATAGGACGTAGAGGCTTGGAATGGACTAGTGGAAGGTTGGTTTCCCTTGTCAAGGTTGGGATAAGGGTGATTAATGGATTTTTGTTGTGGATTAATGTCATGGATTGTGCTAAGGGACTCTTGATAGTGAGGGTAGATGGATGGAGGACTATGTGTTGTGGGTGCCTGGTATTTGGATTCAAGGTATTATCTTTTGAATTCTATGGCTTGTTGGGCTTGAACAATGTGGAGTAATTGGTATTCAACTTGAATAGCAAGCATATCAAGGTGGATGGTATTTGGATTCAAGGTATTATCTTTTGAATTCTATGGCTTGTTGGGCTTGACCAATGTGGAGTAATTGGTATTCAACTTGACTAGCAAGCATATGAAGGTGAATGGAAGACATGGTGGTGGATGGTATGAAGCCTAAGAGATGCCAATGCAATGGAAGGTATGCACCTATGCTATGTTTTGTTTTTGGATATAAAGATGCACCTAAGACCAAGATTAAGGAATGGTAGAATGCTAATGACCCTATGACCAAAGGATATGATATGTAAGGATGATGATGACCAAAGGATATGGGACTAGACTATGTTTTTGTGATTTTTGGGATAGTATAAGGATGCAAGGTGAGTATGCAAGGATAATGATGATCAAAAGATGAAGCTAAATGAAGCTAAATGACACCAAAGGTAGACTAATTAATGATCAAGGATAATGATATGGAGACTAAAAGATGCCAAGGCTAAGATGAGATTAAGCTATTTTTTGGTATTTTTGGGATATAAAGATACAAAATTAAAGTGCAATGTGAGTCTAAGAATAAGGATTGATGGGATTATAATGAAGATATGGTCAAAGGGTATGGTATGAATCTAAGTGACACTAGAAAGATGACACTAAGGATATTAACCTAAAATTTAAGACAAAGGATGGTAACCAAGCTAATGCAGGTCCAAGATAACAAACCCAAATGTCATTGACTTTTGTGATGACCAAGATGATAGTTTTGACAAGGTGAGTCTAAACTAGCACACAATTTTGAGACCCAAATTTTTCACCAAGATGATAAAGACAAAGGTTGATAAATTAAAAAATGAAGGTCAATGAAAAGTTGGATAAGAAACCATGGACTATCCAAAGGCTTAGTAGTCTTCCTATGTCTAAAATCTAAAAGATATATCAACACTCCCTCTCAGCTAGGGAGGAATACTTCCTATTGCACAAGACACATCACCTCATCGCGATGCCAACCATAATGGCTACAACCATATGTGGAAAAGAAATGATATCACCTCATCATGATATCAACCATAATGGCTACAACCATGTATGGTATGTACAAGTGTTCATCACTTGTGTGATGTTGTCACCTCAACATGACTTTCACCATGGCTCTCCCAGAGGGTGAAAACACAAGTACAAGAGAAATCATCACGGACTCTCTCACGTGATGTTGTCATGGAGTCACACACATGGCATCCACCATGGCTCTCCCAAAGGGTGGAATCAATGGATTTCACCTCGAACTTCTCTTATAGAGAAGAACTCATTAATTAAGGGATTTCACCTCGAACTTCTCTCATAGAGAAGAACTCATTAATCAAGGGATTTCACCTCGAACTTCTCTCACAAAGAAGAACTCATTAATCAATATCACTGATACTGAGACTCCTTCTCAGTTAAGGTCGTATTCTCCACCATACCAAGCTTATCTTGAAAGTACACAAACTTTATCCTGGAGAGAGGCTTGGTGAGAATGTCTTTCATCTACTCATCAGTGCTCATATACCTCAACTAAAATTCTTTCCTCAATAACATGTTTAGTTCTTTCATGAAACATTTTATTGACAGAAGGCTCCACATAGCTTAATTAACACAATGGATGACAATCGGCTCCAACAATTGTCCAACCAATCCTACAAGGAGCTTCTGAATCCACACTGCTTCTCAAACTGCCACACATGCTACAATGTACATGACCTCTGTGGTACTCAGTGCCACTGAATATTGCTTCCTGCTACATTAGGAGATCATCGCAAACCTCAAATTGAAACAACATCCAGAGGTGCTCTTCTAATCAACAACACAACTTGACGAAACATAATTTGTATAACCATGCAGCTCCAGGATCACACCTAAAGAATATCTCAGCCCATATCCAACTGTCCCATGCAAGTATCTCAAGACATGTTTCACTACAACAAGATGTACCTGCCTCGATTCACACATGAACTAACTAAGTGCACTTACTGCATAGCAGATTTTAGGTCTAGTGTTAACTAGATACATCAAGGATCCAATCAACTGCATGTACATCATGGGATCCACCAAGTATAAACTAGCTGCAACCTGCTTCAACTTGTGCAAGTTGGTTTCCATAGGTGTAGACATGGATTTACAATCCATCATACCAAATCTCTTCAAAATATCAATAGTAAGCTCCCTCTTAATATTTAAGTACTTGTATCAACCTTCTGACCTCATCCTCCAAGATTGTCTGCAATGTTTACCTTAGATAAATATTTTCCAGTGCACACCTCTTCTACTGTAGAGAGTCCAGGGTTGACCTCCTCGACCTCATGGAAAATCACTCTATTTTGAATAGGTTTGTCAAGCTACCAATGACAAATCCATATGACAGTTTTGAGCAATTCTAATCTCAGCAGCTAAAGGGATCCTCTAAGGGTTTAGCATCTAGCCTTGCAATACAGTAATCTCAGTGAGTTACAAAGCTCCCTCTTGATCCCTGCTTCAGAGATTGCAAAGAAGTCTTCTAGAAGTGAACTCCCTCTAGCCACCAACTTAGTCTCATGGCTGCAAGTTGTGACTTCACACTTGATCATTTCTTTGGTCGGCATGACTTCCTCACAAGATGCCTCAAGCTTTTCATCACTAAACAATCTCTCATCACCTTCTTTCTCCTAGATTCGTCCTAGAAGCAATTTAAAGAGAGATTACTAACACTTTATAATTATCCAAGGAAATATCAAGGCTAGAATCATACAAGGTTTACTATTTTAAGTTATAGCATGAATACATAACAATTTATGAACAATATTAAGAACATAAATAAATAAATCAACCTATAAGAGAAATACATCAAAAGATCATAATGAAGGGATAAAGAAACTTATCTTTATTTAACTCTTTCTTCCATCTTTTACTCCTCTCGAGAGTGCTAAGCTCTACACAACTATAGATTTCTTGAATGCATTATGCAGCAAGCATGTTCAATATGGGACCAGCCTTCTCAAGGCACCATCATAGTCCATGAACATGGAGAAATATCTGACCATCCAATCACAAAGGAATTTCATTTCACTTTTCATCTCAAAGATCTTCACAATGAAATGCAATGAATGAATGACATCTCCAAGGGAACTTATGCTAGAGATCACTATCACACATGATTCAAGTAAACAAATAGCAGACTGAAATTTTACCCTAGATTTTAGAAGAATAGAAAAAATAATACTTATCTCTTTAGATATTATGATGAATGCTAATTATTGGACTTAAGATGATTTGCTACTCTTGCGCTCAGATCAGTCCACAATCTTCCTCTACAGGTTCACAGCTTGAACTGTTTAAATTTGAACATGGTCTTTGACCGTTCAAATTTATCAATGCACTCAGCTAAACCTTAGTGCATCATCAACATAGCGTTACAAGATTATGTGATGTCCCTCACATTCATAAAATGGACAACTATGATAAAATTCTCAGAGATAAGCGTTTAGTGACATCGCCATCATTAGAGCAAGCATTTATCTTTGATACACACAGACTCATGGTTATCAACCAACGAATGTTGAAAGGCATGAAATTAGTATTTGGAGATTTTATTGTGTGCTCCTAGAAGATCCAGACACCCATATTTGCTAGATCACGGCAATGCAATGACAACAAATTGAAACCTACATAGAATTTCTAATCACGAAATTACTAGGATCCCTGTTACTTGACAATCCTCCAATTGGTGTTGAAGAAATTACCGCACAGACAAGAACCAATACTTTAAACTTTAGATTTCCAAATAGACATGAAATTTCCTTTTAATTCTTTCTCAGCTGAAGCTCAATCGCGCACTCAAAGATCCATGAAGGTGGTACGAACTTGAGGCTTTGTCATAACCTAATGCATAATCTCCTTTCATCCACCTTTTTCAAATGATCATCGGTTTCCAGAACTACTCCTTTGATTGGATACTTTTCAACATTCAGTGACAACTTCAACATGAGAATGATTGCACAAACACTTTGATGAAGAAGATGATCACTCATAGATTTAGGTCATAGATTATAGCTTGTAGATTAACACAGATGGTGGCAAAGGAGCTTGAAGCCAAGTCTATGTTCAACTTACTGCCTTTCATCAAGATCAACAACAGGTATTAAATCTCTTACCCATGATGGAATTTAGTCCTCAGTAGGGAATTTTGATTCTTGAATGAATTCCATCTCTTCTGCCGCTTGACTTATTTCTACAAATATTAATCTACAGATCAAGAACATTGACACATTGATTTGATGTAGTCTTGCCAAGAGTTTAACACCTTTATGTTGTTCTCCATGAGGATGTAGAACCGTCTCAAGTCCTCCTGATACTTAACTTGCTTCAAGTATCAATACCTCATTGCTTTGATAGATTTCTTCCATATTTGATCATATCTTTCTTCAAACCCGCTTTGATACCATGTTAGTTTTATGATCAGATTTAATGCACAAAAATTAATTCAAAATCAAACACAATAACACAAAAAATACCCTGGGAAAAGCATCCTCTTGAGGGAGAAAAACCTAGCAACAAATATATCTCTTATATATATAAGTAATGGCAATAAGTCTCTTTACAATGAGGCCACACACAAGGCCAATAATCAGCACCAGCAATGGCTGTAAAATAAACTAATAGTCTGCCCTTCAATCTGCACTTGAATGGACTCACAATCTTTCTTAGAAGAAATTCACACTAGATAGAAGGATTTGCACTTGAATATAATTCGCACTTGAGAAGAAGGAGATCGAACTTGCTTAATACACAAATGAGAGAAAGTGACCTTATATATATACATGTTGCTTAGAGGGGTTGCACCTTTTCAAGGACAAGGTCAGCCACCATAAAAATAATTACAAATAATAAATAATAATTACAAAGGAGGTCGGCCATCTTAGAGATATGTTGCCATTAAATAATCACAAATAAATAAGTATGAAGCCTGAAGTTGCAATAACATCAACATTTTTCTCCCAAAAAGAATACACTACCACTAGTACTACTTTGGTCATCCACACATCTTGCCCAATCATCGTTAGTATAATCCCTCAAACAAAAATTTTGATCCTTATACCACAGACCATAATCTAGAGTTCCCTTCAAATATCTTAATATTCTTTTCACTACTTTCTCATGAGATTTCTTAGTATTAGCTTGAAATATAGCAACCAAACATATTACATGCATAATATCAGGTCTAAAAGTAGTTAATTACAATAAACCTCCAATGATATACCTATAAAGAGTCTAACAAACCTTCAAAGACTCATCAGATTTTCTCAAGTAATAGCCAGTCACCATAGGGTTACCAACTAGTTTGGAATCCTCCATGCCAAACTTCTTCAACATCTCTTTTACATACTTAGCCTGAGAAATAAAGATACCCTCATCTTGCTGAATAATTTGAAGCCCAAGGAAAAAGGACAACTCACTAATCATTGACATCTCAAATTCCTTTTGCATCTCTTCTGCAAACCTTTTACACATATAATCACCTCCTCCAAAGATGATGTCATCAACATATACAACCACAATCAACAACTCGTTTTCTTGAACCTTAATGTAAAGATTGTTGTCTATGGTACCTTTCTTGAATCATTTTTGGAGTAAATACTTATCTAATTGAGCATACCAAGCTTTGGGAGCTTACTTGAGTCCATACAAAGATTTCTTGAGTCCACAAACCATTTTTGGATCTTCATATAATTGGAAACCATTTGGTTACACAATACATACTTCTTCTTCTAGATCCCCATTTAGGAAAGTTTACTTGACATCCATTTGATAAACTTTGAAGTTCTTATGACCAATAAGAGCAAGAAACATCCTTATTTCCTTCATTTTGGCTACCAGAGAAAAATTCTCCTCAAAATCAATACCTTCGACTTGTGAATAGCCCTTGCAGACCAATCTAGCCTTATTCCTTACAACTTCACCATCTTCATTCAGTTTTTTCTAGAAAACCCACTTAGTTCCTATCACATTCTTATCGGAATGTCTAGGAACCAATTCCCAAGTTTGATTCTTTTCTATCTGGTCCAACTCTTCTTCCATTGCTTTTATCCAACCATCATCAACAAAGTATTTGGGCTCTACCTTTGATAGTAAACACAAATTTACTTATCACTTGTTGTTGTAAACTCTCTCTTAGTTAGCACACCTCCATTCTTGTCTCCAATAATTTGATCTACATAGTGATTCTTTTGAACATATTTTGTTGGAGTCTTAAGGACCTTCACTGGTTTTGGTTCCTTCTCTTCTTTCTCTTCTTTTTCTTCAATCCAGGGAGGTATATCATATCTATAAACATCAAGTTCTTGTGAGATCTAACAAAAGTCTTCATCTACTTTAACATTTGTGCTTTCAATCATCTTTCCTAATCTCTTGTTCTAGCATCTGTAAGCCTTGCTTTTGGTTGAGTAGCTAAGAAAAATTTCTTCATCACACCTTGAATAAAAATTACCAAGGTTTTCTTCATCTCTTCTAATATAGCATTTGTTGCCAAAGATTCTAAAGTATTTGGCAATGGGAGGTTTTCCATACCACAACCCATAAGGGGTCTTATTTTTGTTGACCCTCAACTGCACCCTGTTAAGCAAATAGACATTAGTGTGCACTGCTTCCTTCTAATACATATTAAGCAAATCAACATCTTTCATCATTTCCCTATCCATCTCTTGCATTATTTTATTCTTCCTTTCCACTACCCCATTTTGCTGAGGGTTCCTAGGAGAAGACACATGTCTCTTAATTCCATGATCTTCACAAAACTTTTCAAATTCATATGAATTAAATTCACCTCTTCTATCTGACCTTAAACATTTGACCTTGACATTCATTTCATTCTCAAATTTTGCTTTAAAAATCTCAAACTTTATCAAAGGCTTCTAATTTCTCTCTTAAGAATGAAACCCAAGTCATTCTAGTATAATCATCTATAAGCATCATGAAATACCTTTCACCTTGTTGACTCCTTGTTCTTGTAGGTACACAAACATCAATGCGGATAAACTCCAATGGTATTGAAATAGAGCACTCCTTAATTTTGAAACTAGTTCTTTTTTCCTTTCCCATTTGACATTCTTTGCATAATGTGTTTGTGGGCTTGATTATCTTAGGCATATCTATCACTGCATGAGAGGAACTTTCTTCACCATATTGTCAAAGTTTATGTGACCCATTCTTTTGTGCCACAACCAACATTCTCTAAACTATGCCAATAAACATATTCTTCCATTAGCCTCCTTTAGATGGTAGACATTACTATTTGTCCTTGTTCCTTCAACAACTAGTCTTCCATAGCTTGCCTTTCTGATCTCACAACCATTAGCATGAAAAGTAAGATTGTATCCTTTGTTGTAAATCTGATTGACACTTAGAAGATTGTGCTTCAGACCTTTGACATAGAGGACATATTTAGTTTTGTTCTTTCTATCAATTGTTATATCACCTTTTTCCACAGATTTGCGTTGACTAATCATCACCAAACTTAACAACTCCACCATTAACCTTCTTGAGAGTGATGAATTTCCTTATGTCACCAGTCGTGTGGTGAGAACAACCACTATCAATCACCCAAGCATTTTCTTCTTACTTTACATGAAAGGCAGTCCATACAACCATAGATCTTTCACTAACCTTACTATTTTGCATGGTACTAGATCTCTTGCATTCTCCAATATTGTTCTTCTTACCTTTGAAAGTGATGAATAGGGTTTCATCATTTGAGTCAATATCCTCATCTTTTGAGGAACAACTTCTTTCCTTGGAGTAGAAGCTCTTTTTAACTTTATCACTTTTTCCACCATTTTCAGATTCTTTATAGGGACATTTAGGTACAAAATGGCCAATCCTTCCATAATTGAAACAATTGAAAGGTAACTTACCTTTGTATTTTCCAATGCCTTTCTTTATTCTTCTTACAAATTTTGCTTCAACTTCATCAAAGTCATCATTCTGATCAACAACTTCATCTTCAATCTTTTTGCTAGCTTTGAATGCACCTCCCTTCTTTGGAACATATTTATCAAATTCTCTCATTTCAAATGTTGTGAGAGCACCAAAAATTTCATCTACAAAATATTGATCCAAGTCTTTAGATTCTTCAATGACAGGCACCTTATTACTATAGGATTTAGGGAGAGATATCAAAACCTTCTTCACAATCTCATTTTATTTTACTTCTCCACCAAGACCAATGATGCGAGAAAAAATTCATACACTCAAAGCATATAACTTGCAATGTATTCATCCTCTGTCATCCTTAGAGTCTTAAATTTTCTCTTGAAATTTTGCATTCTAGCTTGCTTCACTTTAGTACATCCTTCATATATGTTGCTAAGCTTTCCCCATACATCCTTAGTAGAATTACAATTCATCACCTTCAAAAGTTTTGAATTGGCCAACCCACATAAGAGATCATTCTTATCCTTGGCATTGCACTCATATAGTTTGATTTCAATTGGATCTATAGGAGGAGTAGTAGGAGCAACATAGCCATCCTTGACTAATTTCCAAACACCAAACCCTAGAAAGTTTAGGTGGCCTTCCATTCTTAATTTCTAGAAAGCATAATTAGTCCCATCAAACCTAAGACCCTTGTATGATCCATCATGTGCCATCCCAGACCTTTGCCTCAAGCAATTAAGCTTCTTCAAAGGAACTTGGCTTTGATACCAATTATCGGACACACCAGATACTGAGTGTGGGGATGAATCAATATTTGCAAAAACTTAAACCCCTTTGGAACTTGAACTCTTTAGCACAATACTTCTTAACCAAATATAAACCCTTAAATAGATTAGCGACAAAGAAAGATATTGCAGTTTGAACCTTCAATAATTTCAACAATCTTCAACAATGAAAGATATATCAATTCTATCCTTAATTAGATCAGTAGCAATGAAAATGAAACAAGAAACACACATCCACAAAATGACACCAGATTTATGTGGAAAACCTAATGAGGAAAAACTGTGGTGAGAGTTAACTCACAATATAAAGGCCCACTACTAGAAAGGGACTTGAAAACTAAGGCACACTACTGTAGAGCAAGATACAAAGGACTTTTTAGAACTAAAGCACATACAATTTCAGGGGCAAGATACAAGGACCTTATGAGATTCACTATCTCAAAGCATGATACAAAATTTTTTTAAAGAATTACAATATTTGTCAACACAACACAAGCTGCTAACTGAGGCATTCAAGAACATCTAATCTTTCTTTCACACACTTTTTTGTTGGATATTCAATACATTCCACACTCACACTTCTTTGTACTTGTACACCATCTTACATCCAAAATGTTCTTGCATTTATATCCCTCGCAAGACCTCAAAAAATCAATTAGGTCAACCAAAAAGAATACAAACAACAAATTCAACAAATCGGCCATAAAACATAATGTGGTCCTATCTTGAGGATAGAGAGGACCAAAACAAACTTTTTAACATCTTCCAATGTAATCCAAAATAATTAACATGCTAGTGCACATCAACCTAAGTTGACAATAGGGATATGTGTAGATGAAACATGAAGCACATAACCAATCAGCCCAAAAACATACCTCCAATGAAATCAACACAATATGATCCCCAACAAGATAGGTCAAGACACAAATCCATCATAACACATCTTCATATGCTGGCACAAACCTCTAAGCACATGACACAAGCAAAAGAATGAGCCTTGTCAACCAAATATCCACAAATAGCCCAAAAAATTGACTTAGGACACAATGCAACACCAAAGAGATCAAATAACAACATGCAAATCACATAGGGATGTTCCATGAACATCCAAAAACACGTACAAAAACTTCTTCCATATTGTCATGCCACTAACAACCACCATAGACCAAACAGGAACATAGAACTTCATCCTAGAAGCACAAAAAATTCATTCAAGAGATATAACATTAACAGATCAACTTGCAGACCACTTCAACACATGAAATTGAAACTGAGACATTGCATAGAAATTGAGAACACATTTTCCAAGCTACAGGACAAAGGACATCAATGCGGAGAAATATCAAAGGACATTTTTAGAAGCATTTTTTGGACTAGTCTAGACAACCAACAATACTGCCAACCTTCTCCAATTCACAAAAACCTCCTTGAAAACACAGGTGACTCAAAAATATAGGAGTGCAACATCCACAAAAAACAAACACTAAGTTCCAAACTGCAAGACCAAATCTTCAATAGTAGAGGAATGTGGAACATTCTCCCAAGCATTCTTCAACACAACTTCCTGAACCAAAAACATTCAACAACTTACAGAGGCTAGAACTTTATTTTAGCAACATATACTTCATAAAAAAAATAGGAGAGAGAAAACAACGTACTGTAGACCATCAATAACATCTATCCACTATCAACAATACTTCCAATCCTCATCTTAATATATCATTATGAAATCAACTATGCTGACAACATTTATACACAATGCTTCATAGATTGACATCATACAAGGCATGACATCCAACCATGAACTTTAGTAGCACCACCATACATCAATGTTAGCCCAAACTAAATGTTGGAAACAATAGAAACCAATGTCGAGCAACAATCACTACAACAATCTCACCAAACATCGACATCAGACATATAAAATGCCAACAAACTCCCTTACTTCAAGTGTTGACAATCAATGACAACCACAAACAATTCACTAGGTGTTGTCATCAATGACAACCATTACCAATAATCTCACAAACATATGTAACAATCTCACCAATTCTTGACATCAATGACAACCGTTTAGTCAATATTGACATCAATGACAACCAATGCCAACATATGCATGTATGAAATACATACATACATACATACATACATACATACACACATCCGACCAAAAATATATTGATATATCTGCAATATCTATAAACAATGTATACATCTTTGACATACATATATCTATCTCTGCAATCCCCATATATATTGAGATTATCTGAGGGTATCATATACTCGACTGTTAAGGGTTTCTTACAACTATCTCTTGACTAATTGTGTGTGTATATATATATAAATATATACACACACATAGTCAACCAAAAGATATATTGATATATTTGCAATACCTATAAACACTATATATATATCTCAAACATACATATGTCTATCTCTGTAATCCCTGCATATATCTATATCACATGAGGGTATGTAATAACCCACCCTGATCTGGGTTATTTGAATTTTTCCAACAATACAAATAATAAATATTTTTTTGCAAAATGGCAATTCTAAATAGATGCAAGAGACAAATAACCAAAATTTTAGTTAATGCTTTAGGAAATACAAAAAATCCATACCCAGAATCAAAAACTCTGGAATGTGCAACTGTTGATTTAACCTCTGCCTTATTTCTAATTTGTTGATTAAATACTAAAATTACTTAAAGTAAATGCTAATTAAATTTGTGAATGCTTAGATGATGATCTCTATGTGAAACCATGCAAACAAGAAGACCTTGGGTGATCTTTCACACCTATAGAATTCATCCTATTTGAGGGTTTCCATCCTTTGAATGGCTTGAAATTTCATACCTGCAGCCCTGTGCTCGACTTTCTTTAATTTACAAATGATAACTTGGATGCTGAAAATGATGTTCTTTTCTCTCTTTATGCCTTCTCCAAATCCCACGCCCAAGTTATGGTTTTCCCTTTTTCAATAATAAAATATTAAAATAGTGACTTAAAATACATTCTTTTAATAAGTCACTTTATTATTTTATTAATGTATTATAAAGTGAAATAATCACTTTATTAAATTAAAACATGAAAGTTAATACTTTAATATTTCAATTTTTATTCTGAGACCATCACCTGACTCCTCCAATTGGATAAATCATGCTGCAACGGTTCTTGGGGTGATCTCTGAACAAAGCAGGCCAACTTCTAGTCTCCCCCTAAAAATAAGGACTTCCTTAAAAAATAGGAGACTGTCTTTCATCATCTAAAATGGCCCATAAGGCCCCCTGCAAGGCTCCACAAGCTCCGGGTGGTCATCAGGTGCACTGCCAATCCCCCCCTAAAAAAATAGGAACTACTCCTGAAAGTAGGAAACTGGCTCAAAGCTCCTGAAACACCACACAACCTTCCCAAAGGGTCGCTAGACCCCCGAATGGGCTCCCTATCCACTCTATTAGTCTATGGGAACCCCACTGATAGGCTAACCACTGCAAAGATGTTGATGTTGGAAGAAAGGGGACATTAGAGTCTGCCCTCCCCAAGATTGCTTTTCCTCAAGCAATCATCACCTGCATACTCAGGCATGTCCTAAATGTTGGGACCCCAAACTAGATGGTACCATGCCCCAAGGAAAACCTACAACCACTGAAGTAAGATAGAACCAAACTTGACAACTCTGTCAAACATTGTCTATAGAAGAAGCATCCTGCCAAACATAGAGGATCCCAGAGTCCACAACCCAACTGGAACCCTGTCATACTCATCATCCACTGACCTTGATCGCACAACTCTAATATATTCTCCACCAAACTAAAGATGGTGAAGCAACCCACTATAATAAAATCCACCCAAATCCCATGGAAATTTTTGAAATTCATCCTTCCTATCTCTTGGTGACTCCTACTGCCCCATGTCAACTATACCTATAGTGCCAAGCTGCTCAAAATCTGCTCCTATATTCTATATCCCAACGGTGTGAATATTCGGTAGAAGCCACTCAGAACACCTATAAAATTTGTCTCCTTCATCCACAGAAGGAAACACCTCATACCCACCATCCACCTCACACATGCATGTCCTTTGCCTCATAGTCAAATCAAATGCAAAAGGGTTGAAAGTAATGCAATATGCACATGACACATTCTGTACGTTGTCGAATGCATTAGTAAATCTTGTCAGAATTCCCAATCTACTACTAGGATCCCAAGTCCTACAAATATTGCCAAACTCCATACAGACATCAGAAAGGGCACCATTATCCAACTCAAAGAGTGGATTATCATAAAGCAAATTAGCATTAACCCCAAACAATGGGTTATTAACAAATTGAAAACTATCTTCTTTCTGGTCTAAGTCACTGTTTGCTGAGTTTTAGGGTAATGGACTAAATCAAACTCCTCATAAAAGTGATCCTACTCCTCCATCACCAATTTGGCCTTTTTTCTTGTTGAATAGTCATCCTTAAGAGTTGATGTAGAATGTGTCAAACCCAACTCAAAACAAGGCTCCTTAATCTGATTTCTCATTTCTTGAAGGGCTATTTGAGCAACCTCCAAGGAATCCTTAGTTTTCATAAGCTTGGAAGTAAGATTGTCAACTTCATCTTCTTTCCTTCTCCATGCATCCAAATAGGTAGCAGCTAATTCAATGAGAAGATCCCTATCTGAAAGCATATTTAAATAACCCAATTTCATTGTCTCCATAGCAGTTTTGATTCCCTATAAATCAGCAAGAGAGGATTCCTCTTCAAAACCCTTTTTCCCTCCCTCACATTGAACTTTCCAAAGGTGATTTTCCATCAACTTGTGAGAGCTATCAAAATGTGTTAACGTGGCTACAATTTTTTTTCACTAACCTTCAACTAATTCTCCAAACTATGCTTATTCAAATAGTATTGGATTCATTTAATGAAGTAGCTAATTGTTCTTGAAGAATTTGACTCTTTCTAGAGTCTTCTTCTATGATAACCTCATTGCTCACTAGTTGATTTGGAACTATGGTAGCATTAGTTCCAAAACCAAAATCATCACCATCATCCCACTTAATTGTTTCACTAGATGATGTTATGCTTTCTCTGTGTAGAAGAAATGGGATAGTGTTAGAATCACCCACATAATAGTCAATCTCAATTGTCACCTCAGATGGTACCACAATCTCTAGATTCCCCACAAGGAGACTTGTACAACCTTCACCTATAACATCATCCCTCGAAGGAAATATAGAACCATCATTGTCAACTAAATTGTAAGCTCTAACACCCTCGCTCACTATGTGCCCATCAATAGGTGTTGATCCAAGAAGTATATCACATATTAACCTCGTTTCCTACTGCAACGTCTTCCTTATGACTGAAAAATGCACTTCCAACTGTAGGTTTCTCCTCGGATGTGGCTGCAATAGATGTTTGATTTCCTGTTTTACTTGTGTCACAAACCATAGCTCCTTATCTGAATGTTTTGGTTTTGCAACAACCTTAAAATATGCTTTAATATAAGGGTCCTTCATTAGCATGTACAAATCCTACATCAGCTCTAACATGGATTTATCTACAGCCATCTTCTACTCTGAAGATGATCAATGAGTGTTCCACTCTGTTTGATTCTATACAAAGATTGATTGATATTTTTTCATTTGATCAGTTTGATAGATATTCTATTTTATCAAACTCAGAGCATAAAAATATGTGTATTGATTGATATTCCAGAAGGAAAGCATTAACATATCTAATAATCAATCCTATGATATTCTTACTTTCCCATGTGGCTATAATACAATATTTATTCTCAGAAAATTGTCAACAAACTTGTGCATTCCCAGATTAAAAAAATATTGATGAGTAGATTACACATATCAGTTTTTTGTTAGGTTACAATAGCTCATATTGTGCATTTTTTTAACACAGATACAACAATAATTCTTCCCAGAAATGAACAACAGCTTGTAATATTGCACAGGGCCAACAATATGACTGATTTTACAATATTTTCATGCTCAGAAAGATAATAACTAGGATTTGATTACAAGTTTTCACACTCAAATTCTATTGCAGTATACAACATATAATGTTTATGATTTTTGAGCAGTTAGTTACATTGATTAAGTACATGAAGGTGATTTACCCAAACCTGTAAATGAAGAGAGCACTGAAAGTGGCCACATCTAGGTCTAAATTGAAACACATAAACTCATAGCTAGTCATGACTTGTCAGAGCACAGACTCTTTCCTAAATTGTCTCATCTTGAATTTGTCTTCTTGTGGTCTTGTCTTATCTGCCAACCAATGCGATTTTTCTTTGAAAATAGCTTGTCTTTATTTGTTGACTAAGATATTGTTTTTTTCTTTCCCCACGTCAGATTAATTCCTTTTTCTTATTTCCACATCACTCCTTAAGCACTAGTTGTTGTAGACAATTTGTCTTATCTGCCTTATCTAGTAGTAGCAGAATTAAATAAACATGGTGACCTACTTTTGAACCTTCAAACTTACGTTTTCTTTAATATGCTGCAAATACGTGGCTTATTTTTTATATTTTTACTAGCAATTAGAAACTAAAAGCCTTCAATTGTCTTTTCTGCAAAAATATGAATTTATCTGACCTCCCTAACTGCTTATGTGGTTTCCTGTGTCTCCCTTTGACTTGGACAACACCTGATGAGAGGAAATTTTCATAAAATATGCAATAAAGTAAAGTTTTGTTCCAGCTAAGCAATAGTTCAGTCACTTGTCTTTTTCTTGAGGACTAACTTTATTTTAATCGAACCTCAAACTAATTCCTTTCACGAATTTATTTGATCCCTTAAGCAAGCAGCTCCCGATTTCTTTTGGCTTGTCTTATAAGCAGTTCTTTGTCTTATCTGGTTTTTCTTCTTCCTGCAAACGTTAGACTTAAGCTTCTTCAAAATATTCTATGCAACTCCCCCTCATGTCCCTTGTCTTTTGTGACTGCTGTGTGAATAGGTTGGCTATAGCCATTGAGGAAATCAACTCCCTTTAGAATAAAAATGAGTGTGGCCATATAATCATTTGTTTTATCTGCATCTTTATTTTAATTTATCTTTCTTAACCCCATGTCTCATGTATGGAGTCCCAACGATGAACCCCTCTTCACATACCCATGGACCCTACAATAAGGATCGAGCAAAATTAATGAATAGCTAGTTGATAAATTAGGACCACAATTCATTGAAAGGAGTGACTAGCTTATGAAGGAGCAGGCTAGCACTCAGCACCCGATGCAAAGGAAGTTGATTGTTTGACTTCCCCAAACTCCACACATGCATCCAATCAACCAATTAAGATTCAACCATTTTACAAATGCAGGAGTGTTGTGCCCTTAGCACACACGCCCCATTCAAAATGGGGACCCTCTCTTTCCTTTGCCTTGTCGAGTTGTTCAAAATGGTCAGTGAGCCCTAAAAGTGTCATCTTAAGTCAACCATATTTCACCCCCCCTTAGATTTTATAAGTCCCATGCCTTTGCAGAGATCCCTTGGCAGTTTGCCTCTATCGGCGTCCCTGGGGTCCTTCGGGTTCGCCCTCGCAGGTTTCCCCTGGCGAATTTCCCTATTGCATTCATTGTGTCCAAATGGTCAAAGGACCCCATCCTTCCGTGGCTCAAGACCCGCCCCTTGGATTGTCGTTTCCCCATATTTCTGACAAAGTCCTAGCATTCGTCCGACCCACCTGGCCTGCCCTGCCAGATAGCCCCTCTCGAACTTTCGTCTCCTGTTCACCATTTCTAACGGTTGTTCTATGGTGGCATTCCGCTTATCGGGTCTTAGACCCTTCACCGTCTTTTTTTTGCCAAACTTTCAGAACGACTATCTGCCAACGGCTGTCCAACCTTTGGACCCCGGTGCTCCCGCGACCGTTTTTAAATTTCAATGCATCAACCTTTTGGCCACCATGCATGCATTAATTAGGGGCATTAAATGCACTTAAAGGTATACATAGATCGATCTAACGTGTCATTTCCACTTTGTTAGTTCATCAGAGAGAGTTACAGTGATCCAGAGACTATCTATGTGCGATGCCTCTGAGCCTAAAGCCTCCCGTCACAAATCCCTAGTGTTCACCAGTTGATTCACCATCTTCCTTCATCAGGTTCTAGAGGTAAGTTGGTCTTCTGCCCTCATGTTGTGTTTTTCTTTGATTTCATGCAAAATAAATGGATAAAAAGGATGAAAAACACATGCATCAGATAGAGAAAATTAGGGCACTTAAAACCCATGTGACGAAGCTCTAAAAAAAACCTTCATAAATCACCCGCAGAACTTTGACTTCTTGATGACGTTCTTTGTGCAGAGCATTTAGGCTCTGTGGGTCCATGCCTTATATTTTCTGTTGTCAATACAAGCTAAACTCAAACGGCACAATATGTTGTCGGGAATACCTTTGTGGGACTCCGTCCCCGGAGCATTGTTCACAATTAGCTGGTTACAAACGGCTTCCTAGTCATGACTTTCTACCGCTCGGGCCCCGTCCCATTACTTGCCCCTAAAACCATTTGAAAATCCAGTCTAGGCCGGTATCGAATTTCACCTAGCGGGTTTCCACTGGCAGAATGTTGGTTGTATCTTGTCGTTTCAGGCAACCTTCGCAACCTGACAACCCAACCTTCAGGTCCCACCCCATTTTTGCCTTGCATCATTAACATGAACAAGTGACCAAAGTGCCAAGTCCCTCTCCGAGTCCTGGCATGCGAACCTCTGTCTATGGGCCGCCGCAATGACACCGTCATTTCATTCGGATTTCAAGAAGCTTCCCTTCGCTCCCTGGCTCCTGAAGCTCCTGCGGGCATTAGAGTAAAATAACAAAAAATTCAAGTGCCCATCCCATTACGAGTCACCCCTCTCAAACTTTTGTCATCGGGACTCTGTCCCATATTAGCCGTTGCAAAAAGGAGAACTGCCTTTGTCCTCTCAGCCTCTAAGGCCCAATCCTCTGATTGTCAATGAAATCCACTAAGTGAAAATGAACACGGAGGCCAAGTCCTTGGTCGAGTCCAATTCCTTAGGTGGCTTCTAGTGGACTTTCCCACTCTATCTGCCATTTCCAAATGACAATCGCCCAACAACTTCTTGCCTCCTTTGACCTAAATGCCTAAAGACCAACATGCGATGTCGATTACCCTCTGAACTCACTGAGCTTGCACTAGCGGAACTACCCCCGTAATGTCGCCTCAATAGAGTTGCTCCAAACAGCAAACCCAGACAACCAGGATCTTCCCAGACTCTGACCGCCTCAAAGATGATCCAAATTGCTCCTAATCTAAAAATGAACTTTGACCCACGTGCCAAAATGGCCTATTCTCCTTAGTAGGCCCAATGATTTGACCAAGTCCTAGGGCGCGTGGAACCTTGCGGGCCACCTTGTCTTGTTTGCCCCTCTGAAACAGCCATCCAACTAGGAAAGTCTGACCCCTGGAGCCCAGACCATCCAAACTCCATCCTATGAACTACTAACAATAATTTGGTTTAAATGTTAGATTTCTTGAATGTTGAATTATCCAATCTAACTCCGTTTGCAAGGATTTGGCTAACATTTCATGCTTTCATGCTTGATTTTACTCACCTCTCCTTTGTCTGTAGAATATATGGAATCAGGTGTAGGACCCTCGGGGGAAACCGCAGAGAAGGACAAAGGAAAGAAGACAGGCAAGGCACCCCGCGAAAAAGAAGACAAAGACCAGATGAAGTATCAATTCTAGGGGGAACCCCTAAGATCTAGAATCACCATAGATTGGAAGGATATCTTTGACACAAACATTGGGCACGTGGACATCGAAAAATTCAAGCAAAGGGTCAGGATCAACCCAACAATAGAGAATGAAAGATTAATTAGAGGCAGTGGAATAGCCAAGGCTGTAGACTTCCCTCCTGCTCTTGCCGCCCCTGAGCTGGTAATGGCTTGCAGGGAGGCATACCAACTAGAAACCCGAACAATAGTGGATAGGGATGGAAATATTTTAGTTGACATGTCTGCCAAAGCAATAACAAAGACTTTTCATATCCCTACCTTTAGGCAGATGGAACTGCCAACTATAAAAGACTACAAGGCAATGTGGGACGAAGATCCCCTAAAATGTAAGAAACTTATAAATCAGTATTGGCTAAAGGAGAAGAGGGGCAATGCCGCAAAAGTTCCCCAGGAGCTCTTCCGCAGTGATTTTTATGAAGACTACCATGATCTGGTAACCTTGCTAAGCAAAGTAATGGGCCTTCCTATTGTTGCTTACTTTCAAGAATGGATGGTCTACTTCATTGAAGATATTCCCCATGGAGAGGATACCACATTTTACTGGGGTGGGATAATTAGTGATTGCTTTCATGAATAGTTCATGGCTATCAAAAAGACCTCCAAATTTTACATGACATCCTATTTGGTCTATTCGTTGGCCAAACGAAGGCAATACAGTGGCTTATTCAAAGCTCCAGACAAAGAACCTGGCAGGGAGCTAAAAGGTCTATGACAAGTACCCTCAACTACAATTCAAGAACTTCAAGAAAGATTATTGCAGGGTCAATGACGCTTTCATAGGTCATATCATCAGATTGCTCGGGGGTGACTTCAAGAGGCGAGTCTCCCATAGTTCCAATGTTTTCCTAAAATAGTATTCCTTTATGTTCATCCAATATCTGAAGTTTACATGTACATTTGTGCAAAAGGCTTCCCAGAAAGATGGAACAAGCTGCCCCGGTATCCTAATGACTGGATAATACTATTGGAGCTCTCTCGGCAGCTGCGACATGTGCACACCCTCTTGAGAAGCAAACATATGGCAGGGATTCCTTATCCCCTCTCCTTCGGCCAAGGAATGTACGAACTCCATACCTTGCAATGTGCCCACAATTTAGAGGAGTTGGTCGAATACCACCTGAGACTCCACACTGCCCGACCCAGGATGGATCCATATGGCCATATTAGGAAGATGCTTGGACCCGAATATGCCCATCTACATAGCGTTGAGGATTTCTGGGCTAAATGTAAAGATGACAATGAGGTGCGGACGAGGCACTAAATGTGGATGACCACATACTTTGTAAAGAGGGTAAACATGTTCCCAATGCCTAACCAAGTGGAGGAAAATGAGAGCACGGTCATGGATCCTTGATATAATGTAGTTGCTAATCTGTCGCTACATCTGATTGATTGGGACAAGCAAGAGGTTGACGACCTTGATATCTTGACCAAGCCCATTGAGGCTCACATAAAAGAATGGATTGATGGAAAAGTTGTCCGATTGAAGCAATAAGGGGTCACTTTGACCTATGAGGGGCTTGAAAGTGAGCCAAGTGGAACAAATGGTCGGGTAGCTACTGCCTCAATAGGAGAAACTTTGAAATCCCCTCCACTCACTTGGTCAAAGAAAAGAAAAGAAAAGAAACTGATGAGTAGCAACCCAATCCAAAGGTATACGCAAGAAAGGCCTCAGAAGGTGAACCTTCCAAGAAACATAAGAAATCAAGCAGTGTCATTAAGATGTCTGTTATTCAAGAAGATTCACTTCGTGAAGGAGATGAAATGGAGGTTGAGCAACCAAAATCTCCACCTACCGCCTCCACCACTGTTGTCCCTTTGCCTACTTCTCAAGCCATGGTAGCTACTTCCCTTCTTGTAGTGGACATCTCAGTCCACCTTGCCTCTTCTTTGCCTACTAGACTAGTCATAATGATTTACTCTTCTTCTTCCACCACCTCTCCACTTTCTTCTACTTCCATGTCTCCAACCACGTCTCTTTCACTAGCAACAACAATAATGCCAATACCAACACTCTCATTCCAGCGGCATTTTCGCGGCATATGCAAAATGTCCCGTCCAAGATTTTTGAAGTATTGATGAATCTGACCATCCAAGCTGCCCTGACACAAGTTTTTTCCAGTGTTCCTACCTCAAAGCCTCCAACTGAACCACCAGAGATGAAAGCCACAATGAAAATATCTGAGGAGTTGGAACGACAAGAGAGGGAAGCCACAAAGGCATTGGAGGAAGAAGCGAACGAATACCATGAACACCCAAAGCACCAACATTTACAAATTGATAAGATAGTCTGTGAAGGAGAGGAAACAAAATCCTCTGAGAGTGATAAAGAAGAAGATGTCGGCACCAGATACATTTTACAAACCTTTGATGCAGATCTCGAAGAAGAGTTGGCCTAATAATTGAAAGATGTCGGAGAGGAAGTAGAAAAGCCACCCTCTAAGGAAGAAAGGGAATCTAGTGATAAAATGGAAGAAGACACTTAACTTCCAACTGGGGAGCAAGAAGAAATCCCCAAACATGGCTAGGAAATTCCCCTCTTAGCAAAACAAGAAGAACAAGAAAAGAAAGAGGAAGATGTGTCACCTTAGTGCGAGGAAGAAGAGAGTAAAGAAGAAGATAAGCCTGAAGAAGAGGCTGAAACCACAAGATTTCAAAAATAGAGCAGCTCGAAGAACATGGGCATGAAGAAGAAGAAAAGGATACTAAAGGGGAAGACAACCCCAAGGAATGCATGCCCACTAAGTTCCCCATCAAATGCACAATGTTCATCTAGGACTCCAACGAAGAAGAAGAAGAACAAGGACGAAGAAAGAAGCTCTCAAGGTTAAAGAGATTGAAACCAGGAAGGATGAAGAGGAGGGTGATCGTGAATCACCCAAGGAAAATTATCATATTCCCAAGTGGTTGGAAAAGCAACTGGAGAGGAAAGCTCATGCTCCAAGGGATCCAAGAGCAATATTAGAGGCCATCTTGGCCTGAGCTCAGGTCGGCACCAAAAAAGAGAAGAATCCCAAAGTTAGATCCAAGTTGACAATGAACGCTTTTGGATCTAGGACCATGCAAATAGCTACACCGGTGGTGAATGAAGAAAGGATAGGTTACAATTTTTCCACCATCTACTTGGGGAAAACATCAAGAGAACATAAAAAAATCACTTTTAGGAGTCTGTTGCCACAGTGGTGCATCTGATGCAAAAGGACAAGCTCTCCAAGGATGAACTCAAGGTGCAATTGGTTGATTTGATAGCCTACATTCAAAATGGTCGTCAGCAAAAGAGCTTCCTACGACATCCTTGGCTCTGCCTCAACTGCTATCCAAAGAGCAAATCAAAAAGCTCGAGAGAAGGAAAAACTAGACTAAGACCATAGAAGATTGGTTCTAACAAGTCATGTATGCTGGAAGCATGGGCATCAGTCACACTGTTAGGATAGCAAATAAATTCTTGGAAGTCTAGAAAACCCTTGAGGCCATGAGGAACTTCTGCATTAACTTCCCAGGGATATATGAATCCACCTACCCCAAAATTGAAGTCATCCTCAAGCTTCCTCACAAGATATGGAGAGAGGACCTTGCATTCGCAGAGGACGATCATTAGCTGGTTGAAACATGGAAGATGAACTTCAACCACAGGAAAGAGGTGTTGGAGCAAGTCCTCTACAAGGTGGAGCCAGACATTGATTGGGCCAAGGATGTTAGGGCCAATTGTATTGAGTATTTGAAATTGATGACAAGCTACGATCTACCTATTGTTGAGATTGATCCAGAGAAGGTGAAGCCATATTTCTGTAAGAAGATGGAAGATGGAATGTCAGGAGAGCTCACCACAGATTTTATGAATTTTGCTGCTCGGGCCTTCACCCAATCGGAGAAAGTTAGAGATAATACAACCAAGTGTGATGAAGATTAGGATACACTTACAGGCCAATCTAAACAATGGAATTATCAGGTGCTCCAATCCAGTATAATGGAGATCAAGAAACTTCAGGCACTAACCAACAAGTTTATAGAATATGCTTCCCTGAAGAAACAAGAAGGAAACCCAATAATTAATGAAAAGTTCCTCATAGAGTAGCTATAGCAAAGGAAATTAGCTAGAAGAAAAAACACTACAGTGTTGCCACTAGAGGACAAAATAGGGAAAAATGACAAGGAATGTATTTTAAATTGTAATATATTTTGGGGTAGGTGAAACCCTAGTTTGTAGTGAATCTTGGCCACACAATGCAAATCAATCTTGGCCATTCATTTTGCTTTTTGAACACTATAAATAGGGGGTCTCCTCTCATTTTCAAGAGAGAGTTGAGTTGTTGTAAAGACATGCTACAAAAAAATTAATAGAAATTCATTGACTTTGGTGGATTCTTGAGCTTGTTTGCATGTTTCATGATTCATCTCCCATAGTTAGTTGATTTAGATAGATTTACTTGTTTCAATTAGTTTTATATTGCTTTGATAGATTTAGCAATGTTGTTCAATGGTTATGAAGATCTATGATGTGTTGATGCCTTTCTTGTCCATACATTTTGTTGTTTGTTGATGGTAGATAGCTATGTAAAGTTAGTCTATACTTAAGTTGAAAGTTGCTCCAAACTTTTATCATTTGTTCATGCATGTTTATGGTGAATGAATGGTAGAACATTTGCATTTCTTAGAAGCTAGCACAAGTTTCATGATATTGTGAGTTTTATGGTTAAGTGAAATTTTGTTTGAAGGAAGTTGTCCATGGTAGATCCCTCCATGATCACTGTTCATAGTTAATTTCAAACCCATGAACCTCTTCTCTTCCCTACTCTTTTTTCTTTTTTTTAAGAAGTAACCTATGCTAAGGTTCATTGCACATTGTAAATCCAAACCTTAATATAACATTGGAGTTCCAAATTGTTGTTTGAACTTGCAGCAAATTGCAGATTAACTTCCCATCTTAGGAATTTCATTTTCAAGATCCACTTCGTCTCCAACCAAATTATGTAAGTCTGCCCTATGATTACCAGCAAAATCACATCAAACATCAATTGAGAAATTCCATGCATGTCATGACCTGACACCCGAAAGACCTTGGGGTAGCGATTGGTAACTTGTTTGTGAATTTCTACCTTTCAAGAGAGGTAGTGTGCCTATGCACTACCTATGTTGAGAAAGTGCTAAAACACCCATCAACAAGGAGGCGGTAGATTAATCCGTCGATTGGAATAAATAAGAGGCAACAAGAAATGATTTGTATGACCTGAAGTATCACACTTGACTCATGATAAGTGTAGCGCTTGTCTTTATCTAGTGATTCCTTTCAATTAACATTCGATGGACTTAGTCATTGATGAATGTTATGTAAATAATAGAAGTGTTGGATTCCTTAGAATATAGGAAGCTCCAAATACTCTGAAATTTCTTCAAACCCTCACAAAATTTGAAAAAAAAAATTCAAAAACCCCTCAAGCTAGCAGGAGAAGCCTAGCTCTGATACCAAAGTAATAACCCACCCTGATCTAGGTTATTTGAATTTTTCAAACAATACATATAATATATTTTTTTGCAAAATGACAATTCTAAATAGATGCAAGAGTCAAATAACCAGAATTTTATTTAATGCTTCAAAAAATACATAAAATCCATACCCAGAATCAGAAACTCTGGAATGTGCGACAATTGATTTGACCTCTGTCTTATTTCTAATATGTTGATGAAATACTAAAATTACTGAAAGTAAATGCTAAGTAAAGCTATGAATGCTTAGATGATGATCTATGTGTGAAACCATGCAAACAAGAAGACCTTGGGTGATCTTTCACACCTATAGATTCCCTACTATTCGAGGGTTTCCATCCTCTGAATAGATTGAAACTTCATACCTACAAACCTGTCGGATTTCTTTAATTTGCAAATGATAACTTGGATGCTGAAAATGATATTCTTTTCTCTCTTTATGCTTTCTCCAAATCCCACACCCTAGTTAGGGTTTTGCCTTTTTCAATAATAAAATATTAATAAAGTGGCTTACATTCTTTTAATAAAGTCACTTTATTATTTTATTAATGTATTATAAAGTGAAATAATCACTTTATTAAATTAAAAAATTAAAGTTAATACTTTAGTATTTCAATTTTTATTTCAAGACCATCACCTGACTCCTCCAACTAGAAAACTCATGTTGCAATGGGTCTCGGGGTGATGTCTGAATAAAGTAGGCCAACTGCCAATCTCCCCCTAAAAATAAGGATTCCCTTAGAAAATAGGATATTGTCTTTGATCATCTAAAATGGCCCATAAGGCCCCCTGCAAGGCTCCACAAGCTCTGGGTGGTCATCAGGTGCACTGCCAGTCCCCCCCTAAAAAAATAGGAACTACTCTTGAAAGTAGGAAACCAACTCAAAGCTCCTAAAACACCATAGAACCTTCCCAAAGGGTCACCAGACCCCTGAATGGGTTCCCTATCCACTATATTAGCCTATGGGAACCCCACTAATTGGCTAACCACTGCAAAGATGTTGATGCTAGAAAAAAGGGACATTACAGGGTATTATATAGTCAACTATTAAGGGTTTCATGCACCTATTATTTGGTTGAGTGTGTGTAGATGGGTTTCATATAATGGACTATTAATGGTTTCATGCACCTATCTTTTGTTTGACTTTGCGTCCTCTACTGCCATGTACCCCTCACACAACATTAACTACATCACCACCGTATTCTCTACCCTTTTGATACTACATTCTACTTGCCATATGAAACTTCACATGCACATCTACTGCTGGTATGAAGGACATTTTGATAGCAATTGAAATACATATAACACACATAAATTATTAAACACTAAATTGATAATAATTTTATATATATAGATGTATGTATATATATGTACATATATATGACATACACACATTCATATGTATTTATGCATGTATACATATGTATGTATGTATGTAATACATGCATATACATATATACATACATACATACGTATAATTATGTATGTATATATGTATGCCATACATATGCACGTATACACACACACACAAACACACACACACACACATATATATATATATATATATATATATATATATATATATATATATATATATATATATATATATATATATATTATCAATTTAGGGTTTAATAATTATGTGTGTGTTATATGTATTTCAATTGCTATGAAAATGTCCTTCATACCAACTGTAGAGGTACATGTGAAGTTTCATATGGCGGGAAAAATGCAGTATCAAAAGGGTAGAGAGGATGGTATTGTTGCGGGTTGTAGAACCCCAATCCTAGACTTGCACAAACACAAGAAACAAACATAATGTTAGATCAAATGCAAGTGAGAATCAAGATTCCCCATGAAATTCACTTCCAAAGCTCAAATAGGAAAGAAAATGAAGAAAATGAACTAAGAAAGCAATGAAATCCTATTTTAACATGCAAACTCTCAATCCCATGGGGGAATTGGTGCCAATTTGATGTGGAAATTGGCCTTTTCCCAACTCCTTTGATGCAATGTTGATGTGTGCTCCACTTCGTTGAAGATTCAATTGAGCTCCATGATGAAAATTTTGGATAACCTAGCTAAGGCCTTGAATTTTTTTGATGAAAAATAGATATGCTTGAGGATGAAATTGAGTATAGTAGACTTGCTCAAATTGTGGATGATCAAAATGAGGAGAGAAGCCTCTTATTTATAGAAAGACAAGATGGAGGAATGAGAAAAATGGAGCAATGTGGGATCATTCAACATCCAATGGGAAAGTGCCACTTGTCAAGATGTGAATGGAGGAATTAAGCTTGAGCACATTTTGATGAATGTGCACAATAAATGAAATTAGGTGGAATTTGAAAATTATGAAATGACATGTTAGAGGGAAAAATAATGAATTAAATTCCACTTGACTCAATGCACAAGGACATGTAAGAGGGAATGAATGTCTTGTTGGAAGGAGAAATCCACTTGGAGGGATTTTCAAACTTGGAGGAATATTCCCCTAAAGATGCCAAGTTGAAAGAAAATAGGGATTTAATAAATCCATTAAATATATTTTCATGTGCAAGTGGCAAAATCTAGAGAAATTGGATGATTAGGATTAAATTAATTAGGGTTTAATTAATTTAATAAGGGATTAGATGATGTGACAATTTGCTTTAAATTTTTGGGTTGACTTAAATCAAAGTTGAGAAGAATGTGATTTAGATTTAATTAAATAAGGATTTGATTTATTTAATTAGAGAAGGATGATGATGTTAGATTAAATCAAATAAGGTTTAATTCATTTAATTTAATAAGATGACTTTAGAGATTTAATCAAATAAAATGAATTATTTAATTAAATAGAGACTAGAGGATTAATTAACTAACATTGGTTTATTTAATTAATGAGAGAGGATGACTTAATCAAATAAATAATTTAATTAATTAAGGGATGAAGAGTGATGATTAGCTAAGAAGATGATTTAGGACGAAACAATGTTAGTAATCAAGATCAAGTGTGATCGGTACATTTTTCGTTTCTACATTTTGCCCCTCTTTGAAGCAAGTATTTGTTGTGTTGATTCAAAGAATAAACTATCTCGATTAAAATTCAAAAAAAATCCGATTTTCAAAATTGCTCCATTGCTGCCCTAGTGGACAAAATATGTTGATACATTGCCCCCTCGAGAGATTGGATGAAAATTTGAATTTTTGGGTGATCTAGTGAAAAAAAGAGGACAAGGTGCCCGATGGGTCTAGAAAGGCTCCGGGATGCCAAAAAATGAGATAAAACACAAAAAAAATGGTGCAAAACGGCCCTCGGTTGGGCAGAAACAGGATCGGGGGACCAAAACCCTAGTTGGATGGCTAAACGGGGTCAAAAAACCTTGATTTTCAGGCTTCAATAGGCCTCAAGGGGCCATTTCCAATTCATTTGCACATTCAGCCCTTTGAGATTTTGCATTTTTGAGCTCTGACCCCTTCGCGAGATGGTGCAGCGATAGCTTCCCTGACACATTTCAGATCAAGTATGCACACACCAAAGGCTACCTAGCATTGGACCACCAATGAGTCAACTTGACCCAACCTTGTTTTTTTATTTTTGTGCACATTTATTAGCTTACGAATTTAGGTCTTTAGCAATGGTCTAATATAGCGCTGCTTGAACTCTTTTTTGGCATCGTGCGGCCCCAAACTACATCGCAGCCGCGAATAGCAATGTCGTGACTCAATTTGGAATTCAGGTTTAAATTCGAAACTGAGTCACATATGAAAAGTGTGTCATAGCGAGCCTCTTTGCAAATTAGGGTTTAGCGCTAAATTGGGTCACTCCTCAAACTGCAAAGCCACGATGGAGTTTGAGGGTTAAAGGCTCCTAGCAGCACAGTTTGGAACTTTCAAACTGTGTCGCACCCACAAACAATGACACACGGGTTATTTCAGGTATGCCGAGACAAGTCAGGATCACGATTTTTGATGAATTTTAATGCGGTGGATTTTCTGATGCAGGAGGAGGTGATGATACTTCATTCATGCGAGCACAGGTCCTGGGAGCTTTTCTGCATTTTGCAGGGTATGCCTAAGCGACAGCAAGAGCACCTAGGGGTGATTAGAATTTGGTACATTTCCTATGCACCACCCGTGAGGACACACCTGGGGATAATGACAACGCTTGTAGAGTGGTGGCACAACAAGACATCTTCCTTCCACCTTTCGATAAGCGAGGCCATGGTCACACTAGAGGACGTGTGGCAGATACTAAGATTTCCCATCCATAGAGAACGCGTGATATACGATGTGGATGCCAAGAGGGAGGCCTGCTATGACATGATGGGCCTCAATGAGATTGTCTTTTGTAAGGGTCAAATCGAGCTGGAGCGTTACAGGCTTGTCGTGTCACCATTTTGCCTAGCTATAGCAGCCATCATATTAGGTATCGTTGCACCAGATCGGTGGGGCCGATATTTCAGTCTTGGATGGGGGCTCGCTTGGGAGCACATGGTCTGGCGACAAGTATGCTTTGCGTGGGGGCTAGTATTGTTGGCCTCATTGTACAAATATTTACATGAGTTTTCATACATTGACGACAGAGCCATTGGGGCGGGGGTCACACTCCTTCATATCTGGGTTTGGGAGCACATTGCGGTGCTTCGTCTGAGGGTTGTTCCAGTCGATATGGAGCCAGATGATCCAGTTGTTTGGTGATATAGAGGAGGTTTTTCTTTTACGCATATAGGACAACATGAGATTCCCCACTGGAGGAGAGTCCTTGATGATATGCGAGCTTTCACATGGCAGCCATATCTTGGGTGACCCGCATGGTACGATGATGTGCAACAACTCTTTTTCGCTCGATAGGATAGACTAATGCAGGGAAGGGAGCACATGATGCTCAAGAGGTACCTACCAAGTAGAGTCTAGAGACAGTTTGGGGAGCCCTAAGATAGGCCCAATGATTAGTATGTTGCGATATTTACACATACGACAAGCTAGACCTCATGGGGCTGATACATACCCACAACCAAGGTGGTATAGAGTTTTATGTAGCTGGTGGCCAGGCCATGGCCATATGATAAGGTTCAAGCTGACGTATGTACTACTTAGGAATGCAGAGATTGGTTTTGGCCACCTTTCAGATTCACAATACTAGGCACACCATCCGCACGACGCAGGGCCAGAGGTAGCGAAGCAGGTCAAGGTCGGGATCAGGGAGGCTGAGGGGGCAGAGACAGAGATGGGGATGAAGATGGGCCACCACATTAGCATAATTAGGATAGGGTCCCACAAGATCAGCCCCATTAGGAAACCCCAAGATAGGACCAGGACCAAGGGCGACAGGACATACAGGATGGGAAGGACGGGCATGATGGCCAGCCACCACGAGATCAAGGACCTCCACCACCGACCGAATAGAGAGATGCTTAGATATTGCAACTACAAGCTTAGGTGGCAGGCTTACAAGGATAGGTGGCTGCCTTGATGGTAGAGAGAGACCAATCGATACAGGATAAAGATTAGGTTGTCCGGCAGAGGTAGGTTGCAGAGCGTAGGGTTGCACAGGAGATGGGTCATCGTCAATAAATTGAGAGCATGTCGACCTCTTCCTCTCGAAGTTCAGTGTCATTACAAGCATACATCGAAGTGGTCTGAGAGGTGGATTATTATAGATTCCACTACCATCAAGTCGTGCCCCCAGCATCCCAGGTCTTAGATTATTCTCAGCAGACAAGATATAGACCCCCTAAGGACCATGGAGAGAGACAGTATGGCGATGGCGAGGGTAGCTAGCAGGGCTAGCCAATTTTTTTTATCAGAAACAGGATTCTTTTTGCGCCCCATGGGCTCATTTTTGATAGCCCCGTGGGCCATTGTACTTTATGTATTTGATACACACTTGATCCAGATTTGTACCATGACAATATATATTTGATGATATATATGAGATGTGATGATTTTGATCTGATGTATGGTGTCCTATTCTATTTTATGCACTATGGATGGATTTTACTTCTATATGCGATGTTATGATTCTATCTTATGTGATGCAATGATGTATGGATGCATTTCTTTTTCCATATCTTTTCTTATGCAATTTTTATGATAATGTATGCAAACTGTTATGATATGCAAATGCTTAGACTAACAAATCTATATTATGCACTTAATGGATGATGATGAGATGCAATCTTTTCTTTTTTAGTACCTTTCTCATGTATGATATGATGATGCTCTTATGATGTTATGATAATGCAAATGGATGGTGATGGATATGATATGGTGACGATGTATGATGTTAATACTTCCTATGTATATGATGCACATGATATGCTCTTTATGATTATGTGATGGATGTTTTATGAGATATGTGATATGAGTTAATAATGCATATGGGATGATTGCTTTTATGATGAATGCAGATGTATGGTTTATGAGATGCTTAGAATAACCAATCTATGTTATGCAATGATTCAAGTGACATGATAAATAATTTCTATATGATATGATATATGTTGTGCAGTATGCTGACGGTTTGTGGATGCAGGATGGATGCATTGGTGATAATGATTTGCGATTAACTGTCATGGTACCATGTTAGCATGGAAAAGGAGATAAAAGAAAGAAATAGATTCCAACAAGACACAAGATGATGATTTTCCTACCGAGGAGTTGGTATTTTTAAAAGGGCCAATTACCTTATGTTTTATAACACACGTAGGCATGATGCATCAAGGTATAAAGAACCAGGATGGTGTTGCACATAGTGTAATGGACTTTGACTCGACAATAAAATAGGAGTACTCCTATTCACATCTGACATACGAAACCTCATTCAAAATGTAGTTCAGATATTTCAAACATCTCGGACCAAAAAATAGAAAGGCAAGCCTTCCTATGTGGTCAACAATATATCTAAAACACCTTCCCTATACCCAAACAAAGCACGAATGACCAAGGTTATATTACAAGAATATCCAACAAGCACAACAGATAAAAAGATAATGATCGTTTCCCCGTTATTTTCTCTCTAAATCCCTTAATTTGGGACATCATCGAGAGGTCATCAAAATGAGTGCAAAAATATAAGTCAAAAGACAAAGATAAAGTAAACAAACAAGCTAATGTTCCTCAATACCACTAGCCAAGACTAAACTACGACGATGCCTAATGTTGATGTCCATTGTAGGAAGGATGAATCTTAGGACATGATGATATCAGATGATTGATTAAGGACTAATTGGGTGATAGGCTATTGACACAAAGAGTTGACCAACTTGTTTACATACTGACCTAGACTTGAGACCATGACGATTAAGCTTTCATTTTTAACTTGCTAGACTTGTTTCTGATTGTTTCATCAAATTTTGAGGGTGACGAATGTTTATTATGAGTGATGCTTATTACGGATGAAAGCGAGATGTGGCGGGTGGATTTTTTTGGTATTTTGAATGTTTTTGAAATGTTCTGAGACTGTTTTTTGGTATTTTCAAGATTTTACAAATGTTTTGATTTTTTGAATTTTCAAATGTTTTGGGGTTTTCTGAGATTTTGACCAAGAGACTAACGTAAAGACCTATCTTAGGAGCCTTGGGGGCTAATCAACCAGATTAGCCTTGCCTATGTTATACACATGGAGACCATGTAGTTCGACTGACACAAACTCGATTATTGATGAGAAATGAACAAATGGATTGCCAGTTTATTATGACGGACTCCTAAAGGAGTGACCCAAGTGTGTCGAGGGATGATCAAAGATCAACCTTTCCTATGTTCAAAGCTCAAAGATGACGTAGTTCGACAAGACGACTTTGTTTTTTGACTTTTTTGACTAATTTTTTGACCTGTTTTTGGATTTTGATATGTTTTTAATGTTTTGGGATTTTCTGATTTTCCAATGTTTTTTGGATTTTTTTATTTTATGATGTTTTTAGATTTTCTAATTTTTTGATGTTTTTGGATTTTCTAATTTTGGAGATATACACGAATATGATCTAAAAAGCACATGCCCCTAGTGTGATGCAATAGACTACTCCGATAAAGGCAGGACAAAATAACCTTGAGAATGGGTCGAGTAGTACTAGGAGGGATCATGACACGAACACAGGACCAAGCTATGATGTAGATGTGGATGGGTGATGGATGGAGATATGGAATGCGATAGATGATGGAAGTGTGATGGATGGATGATAAAGAATGAGCCGTGAAGATCCTGGTGGATGGAAAGTGCTTATTTATTCAAGGCACCAGTTTGTTAGGTTTTCACCAAGGTACTTGCCCAAAGTGCCACCAAAGTGGTTTTCACTAGAGGATGATTTTTTTCTTTACTACTTTTTATCCTTTTTCTATTTTTTTTAGATATTTTACTTTTTTTGATTTTTTTGTTGTCACCAAGACACCTGTTTGCTAGGTTTTCATCAAGGTAACCATTTTTTTAAGACATTTTCTGATTTTTTTGACTTTTTGGTACTATACCTTGCAAGATTTAGGCATAAAATTTTTTAAGATGGGATTTGTTCATGGGCTCCTATAGAGGTTCCCCTTCGGGTGTTGATAACTGATATGCTCCTAACTTGTAACTTGTAGTGATGACGAATGGTCCTAACCAATTAGGCTCAAATTTACCTTTGTCATTTGGGTTTGGGACATTCTTTTGGTTCTCCTTTAGCACAAGTTCTCTAACCTAGAAGGTCCTGCTCCTGATCTTCTTGTTATAGTTCCTCTTGAGTCGGTTCTGATACACCTACAAGTGGTTTAATGCCTCCATTTTCTATTCGTTTAGAAATTCCAACTCATTTAATCTTGATACTTGATATTCCTCATCCGTGATGAGATTCTACAATGATATTCTTAGTGACGGGAGCTCGATCTCGATGGGTAATATGGCTTCTGATTCGTAGACCAGGGAAAAGGGGGTGGCACTTGTGGGTGTGTGGATGTTGGTTTGATAGGCCCAAAGGGTGAGATTTAGTTGGAGATGCTAATCATGACCAGCTTTATTGACCGTTTTCTTGAGGATTTTCAGAATGGTCTTGTTTTTAGCCTCAGCTTGGTCGTTCCCTTGGGGATAATACGAGGTTGAAAAGCGATGTTGGATTTTGAATTTGTAGCATAGGTCATAGACATCCTGATTCTTGAAGGGTGTCCCATTATCTGAGATAATGTCTTGTGGGACATCGTAGCGGCATATTAAATAGTCCAGGATGAACTTTGATATCTACTTTCTAGTAATGTATGTCATTGGTATGGCTTCCACCCACTTTGTGAAGTAGGCAGTAATGATAAAATTGTGGCCACTGGATGAGGTGGGGGTGATTTTTCCAACGAGATAGAGCCCCCATTGCGAAAAGGGCCATGGTGTGACAATAAGATGAAGCTCTTGAGTTGGTGCATGGATGAGTTCCCCATGCTGCTGACATTGTAGACACCTTCTAACATAGTCATGTGCTTCTCTTTCCATAGTAGACCAATAATACCCTATCCTCAGCAGTTTCTTGACCAAGGTCATAGCACTTGAGTGTGAACCACATATGTCGTTATGCACCTCAGTTAAGGTAGTTGATGCCTCCTCAGTGTTTAAGCAACGTAATAGGGTTCCCTCAATGCTCCTATGGTAAAGGGTATTACCTAGGATGACAAACTGGGATGCTTTCTTGATGAAGGTTTTCTTAAGGTTTGAGGTTATGTCAGCTGGGAGGACTCCTATTCTCAGATAAGTGTATATGTCATGGTACCACGGATTGTCGAGACCAATAATTTTGCACACAAATTTTGACTTTGGTGCTTTGAATGTAGGCACAAGAACCTACTCTACCAAGAATTCATGGTTTGGGACATTGCGAGGGATATCCAATAAGGATCCAATTTTCACCATGGCATATGTCGCTCTGTTGTTTGCTCTAGGTATCTACTCGAATGTGATCTCAATGAAGGACTCCTTAAGACTTTCCACCAATTTATTGTATGGAGTTAGCTTGTCATCTTTAGTCTGATACTCATCATTCACTTGATTGATTATTAGTTGTGAGTCCCCATAAACCTTGAGAGCCATGATATGCCACTACACTACTATTTTGAGTCCTATGGTTAGAGCCTCATATTCTACGATATTGTTTGTGCAAAGAAATGCCAACTTGTAGGATATTGGTATGGAGTCTCCCTGTGGAGTGATTAAAAAGACCCCGACTCCTGATCCATGCTATGTGTAGGAGCCATCAAAGTACAACTTCTAGTGGTTTTTTATGTTCAATTTGAAGATGGATTCATCAGGGAACTTTGAAATTAGTGGATTCTTTGAGTACAATGGCACTTCTGCCAATTGGTCTACAATAGCTTGCCCTTTGATAGCCTTACGTTCCACGTACTCAATGTCATATTTTGATAGTATTATGACCCGCTTGGCCATCCTCCCTGTGAGCACTGCCTTGGAAAGTAGGTACTTGAGTGGGTCGATCTTGGAAATGAGTTTGATTTTGTGTGTTAACATGTAGTGTTTGAACTTCTGTGAGGCAAACACCACTGCTAGGCAAGCTTTTTTGATGAAGGAATAATTTAACTCATGCCCTACCATGGTCCAACTGATGTAGTAGATGGCCCTCTCTATTCCATTTTCATCGTGTTGAGCTAGGAGAGCATCGAGAGTTGTTGTTGTTGCTGATATGTAGAGGATTAGAGGCTTTCCTGGGATTGGTAGCATAAGCACAAGAGGTGTGAGTAAATATTCTTTGATCTTGTTAAAGGCCTGATCGCACTTGTTATCCCACTTGTACGCTACCCCCTTGTGGAGTAGGTGAGAATATGGGATTGACTTGTCTGCTAGTTGAGCTATGAATTGGTGGATTGACTGGAGCCTACCTTATAGGCCTCTTAATTGCTTCAATATCTTAGGTGCCTCCATCTGGAGGATTGCCTTTACTTTAGCGGGATCTATTTCAATCCCTCTCATGGACACAATGTATCCCAACAACTTCCCTGATTGTACGTCGAAGATGCACTTCTTTGGATTAAGGCAGACCTTGTATTCCTTAAGTTTGTTGAAGATGGCACTCAATGTTGCTATGTGATCCCTTCTCTTTCTAGATTTTTCCAATATGTTGTCGACATAATCTTCCACAATCTTATGGATCATGTCATGAAAGATTAAGGTCATGGCCCTTTGATATGTTGCTTCAATGTTCTTTAGGCCAAATGACATCATGTTCCAACAATATGTCCCCCATGGACAAGTAAAAGTTGTTTTATGTTGATCTTCTTTGGCTATCATGATTTGGTTATACCCGAAGAATCTGTCCATTAGTGAAAGCATCTCATGTCACGTGGTCATATCTACAATCATATCAATGTTGGGAAGTGGGAAGTCATCTTTGGGACATTCCTTGTTCAGGTCTCTAAAATCTGTGCATATACAGATGCCAACATTGGGCTTTGAAACAAGAACCAAATTTGATACCCACTCCGGATAGTCGATTGGTCATATGAACCCTGCATCAAGTAGCTTCTTCAATTCCATTTTGACTAACAAGGCTATCCGGGGATGCATTTTTCTGAGTTTTTGTCTAATAGGCTTTGCTTCGGGGTAAACTGCTAGATGGTGGACCACAATTTATGGATCAAGCCCGAGCATATCGGCATAGCTCCATGCAAAGTTGATCTTTCTCTCCCTTAAGAAAGCAACTAGAAGCTCTTGTTCTTCTGACATCAATGATTCAACATAAAATGTGATATGTGTAGTTTCCTCTGTTCCCAAGTTGACTAGGTTGCACTTTTCAACTAAAACCGTTGACTTTTCCTAATGTAGAGCACTAAGAGGAAGATTGAATCCTTCATCCTCGGGCACCTCAGAGAGGTTTTCACCATTGGATGTGTCCTTGTTTTTTACTATTTTAAGGTTAGAGAGTGCCATAGTGTGGTTTTCACTCAAAGACCTTGAGGTTATTCTCAAAGTTTTGCTTTTGCGACTAAAGGATTCAATCATCTCCCCGTAGTAAGCTTGTGTGTCCAGAATGATATCAAACCTAGCCTTGTGATCTTCACATGGTACTGTGCTCCGCAGTCCCATGAATTCAGAGTGCTCCATCATTTTCAAAAGTGTCCAGAATTGGTGGTCCTCGTTGGTTGTAATCGATGAGCTGGGGGTAGACTAGGTTGATTTCATGGGTTTGACTGGTTGACTCAAATGGCACGGTACTAATCTTGAGGATAGAGGAATTCTCGAAAATCATAGGTAAGTCAGTTATGGCATCTTCCTCATCACTACTACTGTAGACATCAGTTATATCAAATGTGAAGTTGTCTAAAGGCAGGCCAGTGGATACGAGCAATTGAAGGGCGACTGTCATTTGCTGAGGATTTTTGACCTTCTTAACAGGGGGATTTTAGCCACGTATGGTTATACTCATAGGGGTACATCCGAGGCCAATATTTTTCATTTGCGTCTCAAGAATGATGGGTACTAGAAGCCCATTATCATTTTTTCTAAGCTTTTTGTTTCTGTCATAGCCCATGGCGAGCATCATTTGTAAACCTTTACTGCTATCATCCATAGGTAGATCGGTTGCTGGTCTATTGTCTTGGTACAGGAGATGGGATGGGTCCTCTTCTATTATTTTTGGACCGAGATCCCCTCAACTTCTAAAGCTGAAGGAACTTGTTGTGAAGGTTTGGGATGAGGAATCCTCATTTGATTGTGGTTGTCCTCATGACCTGAGAGATTGTGGTAACTCTCCTACCACAAAAGCATTTTTTGGAATTGTATAGTGTCCACACCCACTGTCTTGGATAATGACCCTAATATCGGAGATGGCAGGGATGGTGGGTGTCTTTGTCGCAAAAGTGGAGGTGAGAGTAGTTGGATCAATGTATGGAGTTGAGGGGCCTTCATCATTCTTAGGCACTTGGGGGATTTTGTAATATTTTGCTTCTAGGCTCTTGTAGTAAGAAAAAGGTTTGGGATCCCCATGGATAGTGACCTCTTGGCCTTGGTATGTAAACTTGACACATTGGTGGAAGGTTGATGCCACTGCTTGCATCCCATGGATCCATAGATGCCCTAGGAGAATGTTGTAAGGCAAGTCAAGGTCAAGGACCTGACATGTGGTTTCCATAATTGATGTCCCTACTTGAATAGGGAGTTGGATAGTGCCCTGGGAAACTCTTTCTTGATCATCATAAGCCCTGATTGTGATGCCTTTGCCTTTTTCAATGGAATCCTTTGAGATTCCCAGATTCTTTATGAGCTTGAGGGAACAAATGTTTAAACCTACACCTCCATCCACCAAGACTCTCTTGACTTTGTTTTTATGCACTAGGACCTCCAAATGGAGTGCACGATTGTGAGATGGTTGTGTGGGAAAGTATTGACCAGAGAATGTAAGAAGATTTGGGGTAATGATGTTTCTGACCATAGCTTGGAATTGTTCAACATCAAGATCCGCGGAGATGGTGGATGAAGCCAATGCTTCTTCAAAGATCTTTTTGTGGGCTGATGATATCTTTAGTAACTCCATGATGGAGATTTAAGTTGGGGTTCTTTTCAATTGGTCAAGGACATTATAGCCACTAGGAATGGATCTCAGGTTGGAAGTGGATGCTCTAGGAGGCTGGGATGACCCTACGATGGTAATTTTTCTGCCTCTTATGGTGACTCCACAATTAGCTTGGGCTCCTTTGATGGTGATAACAATGCAATACTCATCTAGGGATGCAACAAAATGGTTGTATATATGATTCACACTTTTAAATGCACCCTTCCCTTTATCATTGTTATTGTTCCCTTTGTTATGATTGGGCATCGGATTCGTGTAGATCTTAATATTTTGATTTCCCGCTGGTTGTTCCACATTTATGATTTTATGATCAATGAGGTCTTGAATTAAGTTTTCCAACCTCATACAATTGGCAGTTGTGTGTCCCTTGATCTTGTGGAAATCACAAAGGTGATTTTCATTGTACCACAATAGTTTCACCAAGGGCTCTTGCTAGTTTTCATAGGTGGGGATTGTGATGAGTTTTTTTGCCACTAGCCTCTAGGGGAGTTTTTGTTTTGTTGAGATGGCCCCCTTTGATCATTCACATGGTTGACTATTTGATTGTTTGGCTGTTGAGTCACAATGTTAGCTTGACGATTGTTCTGATTATTGTTTTGAGGTTGTTGCTAGGTTGCTCTGGTGTTTTGTCGAGGAGCATTGATGGCAACTTTGGCGTCGACAACACCATCGTTGGTAATGTTTTTGTTTTTCTCCCATGTGCAATGTTTTTCGTTATAGCTGGTGGATGGGTAATTGTTTTGTTGTTCAGGATATGTGGGTGTCCCTCCTTGTGCAATAAGGGCTCGTTCAATGTTAAGCGCCTTGGAGATCAATTGGTCGTATGTGGTGATTCCTTGCACCTTGAGATGAAATGCCAAGGTTCCCTCCAAATTGGAGATGATGGTGCAAACTTGTTCTTCTGGTATGATCCATTTGCTCCTATTGGCCTTGGATCACCATCATTGTAGGAAAGAAGCAAATGATTCATTTTTATCTTGTTTAAGCGCTGATAGTTCCTCTAGACTGACATCCATATCAATATTGAATGTGTAATTTTTTATAAATGTGTCTACTATCTCTTGGAAATTTTTAATGCTAAGAGGAAGGCAAGATAACCACTCCATGGCATGGCCAACCAAAATTATGGGAAATAACTACATCAAATATGTATCGTCATATGCGACTTCCATGCAATGTACTTGGAATTCCCTGATGTAATCTTCAGGGTTTCCCATCCCATTGTATTTATCAAATTTGGGGATCTAAAATCCCTTTGGGAATGGTTTCATTGCAAGAATCTTGTCAAATGGATAGGGACACACATTGTTGGGTGTCTTTGTGGTTTTCCTTGACTGAAGATCAAACACTTGTTGGGAGAGCAACTTGATTTGTGTTGTCACATCATTTTGCAGATTAGGGGGTGGAGTGAAGGTGTTTTGTGGTGGTTCAATTGTTGACGGGATGGGTGGATTGGTTGGTGTGTTGGTGGATGGTGCTTACACGTTTTGATGTGCCAAGTATGCTTGTACTTGTTGTATCGACAATGCTTGTTGTTGGTCTTATTGCTGTTGCGCTAATTGGTCGATTCCACAAAAGGATATAAAAGTCATGGAAAATCCTAACCTAGGAATTGGACATTCCAGTAGGTGACTAACATCTTCTTATGGTCGTTCATTTACATTGTCAAACCAGAGAACGTATACTTGAAATGGAGCGGCACTGTATGTGCACTAAAAACCGGTTTCAGTCACAATTTACCAGAAATAAATGCTTGGAAGGAATTCTACTTATGTTGTAGGAATGTAATGTAAAGTCTTCTTAACTTAAGCATAACTTAATCAAAGCAGAAATCATGACAACTATTACTAAGAAACAAACTATGAACTGGCCTTATGCTGCAGGAACAAACATAGGGATGGATTCCTGATGCTACAAGAACAATATAAGACTCAGTTTGCGCTGAAACCTTCAAGAATGAAATCTAACTTATAATCAACATGAGATAAATAACTAACTACAGATACTCACTAAGTGGGCCCCCTTAGCAAACATCAACCAGTTTATGCAAGAATTTAACTCAAAACTTCATCAGCTTTTATTCATAAACTTGGAATCATATACATTGATTGTTCTGCTTGTAAGAAAACTAACACAAAACATTTTCTCATTATAATACTAACTTTAACACACTCTGTTGCTCACTCACGCAGGAGGAACACTTATTTATATCAGAAAAGAAACTAACTACCTAACTCTAATAGAGAAAGACGTGGACATAAATGCATCTTGAAACCAAGGAACATACTTCTCATAAATGAAGGCATATCTGTTCAACACGATTTAGAGAGAATTTAGTATTCCACTCTTCCTAGATTAATGATCATTTAGATTTCCTCCCAACGACCCGGTCAGAGAGTCTTTGCTAGAACAACTTCCTCGATGTCGTGCTGGAAATGGACTTTACTGCGGGGCCAAGATTTGCTGCGCTTTGACTCGTTCATGCTTCCTTCAACAACCTCGATGCACATGGCGACAGAAGCAAAAGAAAGCACGCGTGGAAAATAACATGATACACATTCATTAATCACATATTAAATCCATTTCATTATCCAAAAAACCACATGCATTATATCAGTCATTCAGGAGGTCAAACAGGGCAATTAATACAGACACATAGAGATGTTAAGCTGCAGGAATATAAGAATGTGTTGCTACAGTATACTACCTGATTTTAGATAAAAAGACTTTAATCAAAGAGTTAAAACAACTATCAGCAATAAGAGTAAGGGTATTAAAAATACATCATAATATTCAAATTATGAGCATATTTTGAGCTCATCACTAATAATGCCTACTGTTAGCTTGCTATTGTTGTTGTACCAACAACGCCTGTTGTTGGGCTACTAGTTGGGTTGTTTCTTGTTGCTCTTAGTATTGCTTCAGCGCTTGCTGGTATGCTTGTTGTTGTGTGAGGTACTGTGCTTGCGCATGCGCTTATGCTTGTGCCTGAGCCTTGGCTTGTGCTTGTTGGGTAGCTTGTGCAATCTGTGCAGCTTGTGAGGCTTGAGCTACTTGAGTTACTTTTTGTGCTTGTTGCGCCTATTGTGTGACTTGAATTGCTTGAGCAACTTTCACTGCTTCTTGTGCAGCTAATTATGTTTGCGCTTGTTGAGCGACTAGTTGTGTAGCTTGTCGGTTTTGGATTTGTTGAAGTTCCTTTTGATAGACAACTTGTTGAGCGGCTTGTAACGTGATGTTATATTGGTTTGACATATTTGTGTTTCGTGGTGGAGGATTCAATATGGTATTTGTTGTTGTGATGAGATGCACCGTTGTATTAATGATTGGGATTTGTGTAGTGGATGGTGTGATCGATATGCTTGGTTCTTGAGAGACCATGTTTTGAGGTATTTGGGGAATGGTTGATGATGTGTTGGTTGCTTGAACTATTGGGATGGTTTCCATATGTTGTTGTGATATCGATGGCAAGATGGGAGGATTCAATATGATGCTTTGATTGATGATTGGAGAATTATTTTGAATGTGTGGCAGCAATGAAGGTAACCCCAAACTGAGAGTTGATGTTGATGTTGGTGGCAAGGGTGGAAGTGGTGGAAAAGTGAGTGACATACTTCCTTGGGGAAATTATGAAGATGAAGGGTCAAAGATTCACCCTGGTCCAAATAAGTCTCCTTCTCCTTGCAAGGTCATAGGGAGAGAGGTTTGAGGTGTTGCATGAAATGATGATGATGGGTCATTAGGATCATGAAAGGTGAGGGGGACATATGATTGTAATGGATTTTGGGGTACGGGTTGCCCTAATATAGTGTTTGCGTCCAAATCTTGATTACTCACAAGGGGGTGTGTTTGTAGTGCATTGAGAAATGTGCTCCCTTTGTTAACAATAGGTTGAGTTGGAGCAATGGATGATGTAATTTGGGGGATGGATTAGGCGATGCTTTGGAATGGAAGTGTGGATGAAATTGGAGGCATGACCCCAAGAGGTTGTTCCACAATGGTGCTCACATCGTAATCGAAAGGGAGTTTAGCCCCTTGTTTTGATAATTCAAGCATATATTGTGAGGGATGGAGCTTCATCATGATGTTGACAATTCTATTATTTTCAGGATTTTGGACAATTTCGGTGATCTCGTCTTGTGTCATCTCGAAGGCATTGTTGGTGATATCCTCTACTTGACCTTCCTCTTGAGGATTTTGTGATGATGAAGGAAGATTAGTTAGGGGATTGCTTGATCCAACATGATTCATTTAGGAATTGGTTTGGCTTAGGTCACTTGAAGTTGATGTTTCTTTGTTGGTCTCCATGTTCTTCTTGTGTTGTGATCTTGTTTGAACCATAAAATGAGGATCAAAAGAGAAGATCTGGGATGACTAAGGATTGAAATGTGTGAAAGGTGGATGATATGGATGATTAAACTCTTAGAAGATCTTGAGGGGGATGCTAGACTTTTGGGACTTTTTGGATTTTGATTTTAGATTCTTGGATTTGTTTTGATCTTGATTTGGTTTGGATTGTTTTGATTTTGGATAATGAACAAATGGATCCCAAGATGTTGGATGTTATCTATGGGATGGACTTGCTCACAAGATGATAATTTGCCTAAGTATAGGGAGAAGGATGCATCTACCCACACCTAACCAAACAAGATGTTTTGATGACAAATTAACTAAGCATATGGAGAAGGATGCATCTACATATACCTAGCTAAACAAGATGATTTTGATGTTTTGATTCAAGGATTTTTTGATTCATGGATTTGCCAAAAATTCTAGTATGAAGGATGATTTCAAGATTTTCAAGAGTTTTTGGTGAGATGATCTTGGTTTGATGTTTGAAAGATGGATGAAGTTTGACTTTGATCCTATGTGTACCAAAAAAGACTCTTGTTCATAAGACCTTAGTTTTGGAGAACACACTTTACTCTAAACAAGATGCTCAAATTGTTGAAAAAGTCTCAGATTATAACAATAATAAAATGAGTATAAATTGGGATTGTTTCTTGAAGCTCTTCTATAAAAGTTGAAAAGCAATCTTTGTCTGAATTCGTAGAGCGTTGAGAGACACTTTTGATGAGCTTTTGGACTAAGAGCTTTTGACTTTGGTTTCTGGATTTTGATTTTACGTGAAATCATTTGAGACACATGTGTGGGGTTCAATTGTTCTTAGCTTTGCTTAGTGACTTCTTTTTACCACAAATAATTCTTTGATTAGGTTTTTGAGCTAGATGTCTAATGTCTTAACTTCTTCTCATCCCACAAAGTACATTATGTGGAAATTCAATGAAATCAAGGCAAAAGTTACCTATTGTTGACTTTAGCAAGCAAATTGAGATATAAATCCAAATGTTTAGAAACCTCTAGGGATAGAATCCCTAGGGCAAGCAATAACACTTGAATTTTGTCAAAGATATTTGCTTCATAAAGGGTTTGAAGTTTGATGATAATGTTGAATGTTTGTTTTCCCAATGTTTACGATCAAGCAAAGTATTTTGTTTCCAAGAACATGCACAACCCTATGGATATGAAAGACTGTATTTGTTGAATTCCCCGTTGGACAAGTCTAGCTGTGCCTACTTTTAGCAAATGGTTAGTTGCTTGACCACATAGGCTCCCCCTTATAGTGCACTTGCTTCTCAGGTAAGCCAAGCATCAATACCCATGAATCTCCCATGGAATACTTTCCATTTCTACTAAAAGTCATAAAATTGTGGGGCGGCTTCAGAACGACCATTCTTGCACCAACAAATAGATCAAGGATTTTTTCCTTTTTCTAAACAAGGGTTTTAATGTGGGAATTCCGTTCATGGGGGACCATACATGCGGTGAGAGACCATTGTTTCCCTTCTCGTCGAAACAATCCTTGTGATACTTGCCTTTCCTCAAGTACCCACACTTATATCCTAGGTGGAATTCGCTTGGATTTAGCGTGTTCCCGGTTGGGTCGTTCCCTTGGGTGATTACTTTTTCCCACAAGGAAGGCCCTCTAAGATAGCACAAAAGAAAGCAAACACATTCGTAGTTCGATCGATCTTTGTTGAGAAATAAAGAGAGAACACACGCAATATGTTCCACTCACACTCGCAAGATTTGTTCAATTTTTAATCCCAAATGAAATGTGGAGGAAATCACTTACACAACTTAAGACCACCAAAAAGCCTTTTGATTCTCAAGATCGCCATGAGGCGCGAGAGAAGCGCATACATTTTTTTTATGGTATTATTTTGGGTAAGTGATTACAAAACAAAGAAACACATGTTCATTTTATCCTTTCAAAGCAAGAGTGTCTTCTTTTTAAGCACCAAAGGAAGTGTGAGATTTTGATTGTTCAATTGTTAACCTTAAACAAAATCTAGTAGATTTGCCTAAAGTTCTTTTTAATCCTTTTGTAGCAAAAAATGAAAGCTTTTGTAGTGTTCATTTTTAGTGCCCAAAAGAAATTTAGTGTGTCCTAAGCACATGAAAGGTAACAAATCCATAGAAGAAATGTTGTAAGTTCTCCCAAAGTGTTAAAAAAGGCACTAAAGTGTTAAAAAACACTTGATGTAATGAGATGATGATGTCATTATGAACCTTCAACTTTGTTTCCTTCCTTCACCTTTGATTAAGCCAATCTGTAAAAAACCAGTTAGAACTACAAAACAGAGGTTAGAAAACCAGTTAGTAGCCCAAAGTAACCAAAATAGAAAAAACACATGTCAAAATTAACTGATTTTAAGCTTTTTACTCTATTCCAACTGCACAACCCACATATGCGACGGTATTTGAAGAAATCAACGGTGTTGTGTAGCGCCACTAGGTCTGCAAGCAGCGCTCTGCAACAGACTAGAGAGCGTGATGGAGGCACAATTTTTCTTAGCAATGCAATTTGAAGTTTGAAAATTCCAGCGCTTGAGAATTGAACCAGTGTTGCAATTTGAAATTTTGAATTTTTGGGCGGGAAGGTTGCAGCAACGAAGTTTGGAGTTTGTAGTGTTGTTGTATGGCACCACTAAGCTGATAGTGGTGTTGTATGGTGTCGTTGGACTGGTAATGACGTAGTTCCTTGTAAACACAAAAAAGAAGAGAAAAGCACAAAAAATTGTTAAAAAACATTATTAGAACTTGAGATTGGCCCTCCTTCTAGTGCCAAATGTAGAACCCCAATCCTAGACCTACACAAACATAAGAAAAAAATATAATGTTAGATCAAATGCAAGCGAGAATCAAGATTCCCATGAAATTCATTTGCAAAGCTCAAATAAGAAAGAAAATGAAGAAAATGAACCAAGAAAGCAATGAAATCCTATTTTAAGATGCAAACTCTCAATCCCATGGGGGAATTGGTGCCAATTTGATGTGGAAATTGGCCTTTTCCCAACTCCTTTGATGAAATGTTGATGAGTGATCCACTTCGTTGAAGATTGAATTGAGCTCCACGATGAAAAATCAGCATAACCTAGCTAAGACCTTGATAAAATTTGATGAAAAATAGATATGTCTGAGGATGAAATTGAGTATAGTAGACTTGCTCAAATTGTGGATGATCAAAATGAGGAGAGAAGCCTCTTATTTATAGAAAGACAAGATGGAGGAATGAGCAAAATGGAGCAATGTGGGATTATTTAACATCCAATGGGCAAATGCCACTTGTCAAGATGTGAATGGAGGAAGCTTAAGCACATTTTGATGAATGTGCACAATAAATGAAATTAGGTGGAATTTGAAAATTATGAAATGACATGTTAGAGGGGAAACGAATGAATTAAATGCCACTTGGCTCAATGCACAATTGAATTGAATTGAATTGAATGATTTTAATATTTTCCACGAGACCATTAACCTATGGGGCCCAAAGTTTGATCTTTAACCATTTTTAGGCTCTTTTCCAAGTCTGCTCTTCTATTATGAATCTTGATCAGGAAGCTGGTCGTCTTGAGGAGCATTGCCTCTTTAAAGAGCTCATTTAGATTATCCACCTTCAAGTTGCTCTCATAGTGGATACGAATGTCTTCATAAGTTGTACACTCGAAGATAAAGTGACATTCGGTCTCAACCACCCCCTTGCTACAAAAAATACAAGTTCTTTGCTCCCACTCTTCCTTGGGGACAGTCCACCTACTTGTCTCACATCTAAGATGATGAGACCCAGTCCTTAGTTGCGCAATGAGAAGCCTTGCCTTACCTTTAATTGGGAACCTTAGGTAGTCTTTTTCGTCATGCTCCCACATGGGGTTAAACTCTTTAATATAATGTGCTTTTTTGCAACTAGGCTGTCTACCCCACATAGCAACTCTAAACTTTTCAAAGACAATTTTTTTTATATCCCCATTAGTATTAGGACATTCATGTAACCTAATGTCCCACTTTCTTAACCAATTGCTATTTTGTTTCATCCAAGTCTTCTTCCTAAGGTTTAGCTCCTCTTCAACAACCATTTTTGGCCAGTGTTGCATATCCATGTTTTCAACTTTTTTAAATAACTTATTAAGCAGATCACTGTTGATGCCTCCATCAGAAACATCCCAACCTCAACCAAAAGAATCTCGTAGGGAACCAGAGCCTTGAATTTGATACTAGTAGTGATTAAGTGCTTTTGAATTCTTTCAACTTGCCTCCACTTGTGGCTTGACATGCTACTTCCCCAAACTTCGCAACCATATAGGACAACCGTCGTGACCAATAGACCAAAAAGGGTTTTCTTGGTCTTTCCTACACTTGTTCTGCATCAAGTAAGAAGCTCTCCAACCACCTTGAATCCTTTTCACTCTACATGTCTCCCAACTGAGCCTATTGTGAAAATCAATACCCAAGTACTTGTATTCTTCCACCACCTCTAAAGAACTCCCCTCAAAAATAAAATCAACCTGCTGCTTTTTCCTTTTCAAAGAGAAAACCATAAATTTGGTTTTACCAGTGTTCACTTGCATCCCAACCTCTTGACAAAAGAGCTCAAGAGCCTTTAAATGCTTTCTTAAACCAAGGGTCATTTTAGCAATTAGAATAAGGTCATCCGCATATAAAAGTAACTTCACCACATAACCAACAAATTGAATGCCCTCCCCAACAGTTTTGTTTAACCAATCTTCCAGCTTATCAATATACAATCCAAACAAGGTGGGAGACAAGGAACAACCCTGTTTGACCCCAATGTCACTACCAAAGCACTTAGACATACCATCTTTGGTTTTTATTTTAGCTCTAACCTGCTCATACAGCCTATGGACAACCGCCCTGAATTCATTAGGAATCCCAAGTTCCTTCATTCTATTCCAAAGTTTGTCTCTAGGCATAGTGTCAAAGGCTTTTTTTAAGTCCACAAAGTAGTAAAAAGATTCTTCCCCTTGAATGTCCCACACTTTTTCAATGAAGTGCCTAAGCGTGATGCAATGATCTATAGTAGAGTGCCTTGGCCTGAAGCCTGCTTACCCTTTTGCCCTTTTTCCTTCTTTTTCAGCCCAACTACCGACTCTGCATTCTAGCATGCTCCCAAAAAGTTTTCCAAGGAGAGGGTTGACCATGATAGTGCGGTAGTTAGATGGATTATTGATATCCCCACTTTTGTGAAGCAAAATGACCACACTAGTTGTCTATTCAGCCGAAAAACCCCTTCACATGATGTTATTAAAATGAAATTTGATGTGAGGAGTAAGGAGCTCAATGCCCCACTTTAAGAATTCAACCTACAACCCATCAATGTCTTGAGCTTTACCACTTGCGAGATTTTTTATACCTTGTTTGATGTCGTCCTCCAAGAAGATCTCACTTGGAGCACTAACAATAGGAGGCTTGATTTTCTTTAGCGGCCGCTCATAGAGGAGCCTCACATAATCTAACCATTGCCCCTTCGTGATATTACTTTCTATTTTCTTTTTCTTTTGCTATAGCTCTCTCCAAAATCCTTTGGGTTGTGTTTACTCAAAGAGATCAGCTCCACCCTTCTAGAATTCACATAGCTTTCTTTTTTAGATTTTACCAACTTCTCGTACTTAACCTTGTTTTCTTTGATAGACTCATTCTTTTTAACCAATCTTTTTGCAGCCTTGCACTCTTCATCATACCAAGGATTAGTCGGGAAAGTGTTTGAAATCCCCCTCCTAGGACGGGATCTCTTGCGTCCCTCAAGAGCCTTGAGAATTAGAGGAATCAACCTATTGCTACCAATGAAGTCATTTTTTAAATTGTTTTCTTTGCATGTTATATTATTTTTTTCCACTTGAAGATGATGTTCCAATGCAACAACAAAGAGCTCCTTATTTTCTTGATTCACCAAGATTTTACCTTGTGAGTGGACTTCCCTTTGTGCATGTTGTAACTGATCTTGCCAACAACTAGCATGTATGTTAAACTTAGCAAAAAGAGGCATATGGTTAGAATTTAAACCAGTAGGATAATACCCAATATTGAACCCCATCATCTTAGAAATAGAGTTCTGAGAACAAATCACGTAGTCCACCACACTTTTCCCATTGTAGGTTTTACAAGTAATACCACCTGATCGTGCCCAATTTTTCATACCATTACAAATAACCATGCCATACAAGCTGCAAAGACCAAGCAATTCCACTCCAAAGTGTGACACACTGCCATTACCATCTTGTGACGCCCTTTCCCAAAGTTGAACCCCATCTTCCTCAAGCCAAAGAGGATTGTTGTCCCCCACATCACTGCTGCCCAGCTGTATTGACTGGTTATTTACAATCTTGGCATTAAAATCCCCCAATAACACTATTTATCTAGAGATACTAAAAACATAAATGTATTTTTTTAGAGTTGCAAAAGGATCTTCACTATCTAGCCTTCTCCTCTTGTATATCTTTGAGTTTTGAGGAGCAAAATAGCAAGCAACCAGCCAAACTATACCTCCATTTTATGTAATTTTCAGCCATATGAACTACTTGTTTGGGCCCTCTTTTTCAACCTTTATTATCTCGCCCCAAGTTTCTTTTATTAGCACAACAATCCTGCCATGTCCTTTACCTAGCTCAGTCCCTTCATTGCACACTGAGACTTTAAAGTAACCTTCAAAATCAAGAACTTTACAACCCTCATGCTCATGCGTTTCCGTAAGAATAATAATGTCTTTCCCCTCCGCAACGGGCCCCAACCTTGGTCCTCTCCTCCACGGGAAACCCCTACAATTCCAACTTACAATATCTAAATACTCCCGTCGGGCCCCGAATCCCTATTTCTTGAATGGTAAACACTCGTTGATATGAGCTTTCCCATTCTTCAGCCATGCCCATTTACCTGCCTCTCTTGTTGATTTCACTTTCTCCCACTCCTTCCTTCAATCTTCTTGTTGCCCAAATGTTAAATCATCATCCAAGTATATATTGAAACCTTTAAGCATCCCCCTGTTTTTTAGGATAGCAAACTTGTCTTCCATGCTTCTTAAGATAGCCCTTACATGCCTATTAAATCCATGTAAGAGGGAATGAATGTCTTGTTAGAAGGACAAATCCACTTCGAGGGATTTTCAAACTTGGAAGAATATTCCCCTAAAGATGCCAAGTTGAAAGAAAATAGGGATTTAATAAATCCATTAAATGTATTTTCATGTGCAAATGGCAAAATCTAGAGAAATTGGATGATTAGGATTAAATTAGTCAGGGTTTAATTAATTTAATAAGGGATTAGATAATGTGACAATTTGATTTAGATTTTTGGGTTGACTTAAATCAAAGTTGAGAAGAATGTGATTTAGATTTAGTTAAATGAGGATTTGATTTATTTAATTAGAGAAGGTTGATGATACACGCTAGATTAAATCAAATAAGGTTTAATTTATTTAATTTAATAAGATGACTTTAGAGATTTAATCAAATAGAGACCAGAGGATTAATTTAATAACATTGGTTTGTTTAATTAATGAGAGAGGATGACTTAATTAGATAAATGATGATTTATTTAATTAAGGGACGAAGAGTGATGATTAGCTAAGAAGATGATTTAGGATGAAACAATGTTAGTAATCAGGATCAAGTGTGATTGGTACATTTTATGTGTCTACACGGGTAATGTTGTATGAGGGATACATGACAACAAAGGACACAAAGTCGACCAAAAGATAGGTGCACGAAACCATTAACAACCCACTATATGAAACCCATATACACACACTTGACCAAATAATAGGTGCATAAAACCCTTAACAATTGAGCATATGACACCCTCAAATACTACAGATATATATGTGGATTGTAGAGATAGACATATGTATGCTTGAGATATATACAATGTTTATAGGTATTGTAGATATATCAATATATCTTTTGGTTGATTGTGTGTGTGTGTATATACACACATAGTCGATCAAAAGATAGTTGCAAGAAACCCTTAATAGTCAAGTATATGATACCCTCAAATAATCTCAATATATCTGGGGATTGCAGAGATAGACATATGTATGTCAAAGATGTATACACTGTTTATAGATATTGCAGATATATCAATATATCTTTTGGTCAACTGTGTGTGTGTGTGTATAGACACACACACATGGTTGGTCAAAAGATAGCTGCAAAAGTATCTCAAAAATGAAACAAGATTTCAATATTGTAAAGAACATTTCAAAACCAAATTTAAAACACATGCAATGGAGGTTCATTGCTGTTGTGAGGTTGGAAGACAAGCTCACCTATGATGGTATAAGCTTACTATTTTCCTTACAATTTGGAAGTGTTCATAAACATAGGAGAAGTGAAAAAAACATCACCATGACTCACTCCCAATGTCTCCACAATTGGCCATGAAGTGCACCACCATTGGTCCCTTAATGGACAGTGTTATGTGTAGACGCCAACCTTGAATGGTGTTGCAGATAACCAAAATGATACACTAGTTTGTGAAAAACATGCCAATGTGGTTGCCAAAACACTGACGACGAAGGGGAGAGGGATAGTTAATGCAAAGTAAATGTGCATTAAGTTCGTAGGGACTGGCATGGTGGGAAATAGGCAAGAAGTACCATGTGTAAGTCAATGGTCGATGCCACCTTTTGCCTCATAAAAAGTCTTTTATGGAAACCGCTTGGTTTGATTTGGAAAACACACAAAATTTTCTCCCTATTTGATTTTTCTAAATTGCCAGTTGGAACCTCTACACTGTGCAGTTATAATTTTTGACCAATGCGTTTGACTTGGACCCCTCACACAACATAGCCCTCACCACCGTGGCCCTCTCACCATTTTTTTTTTTTCAAAGCGTATAAAATCCCCAACAAAATGTTTTTTTAATGTTTTTGTTGCATGAATGCGACAACAAAAGAATATTTTATCAAAGCCTATAAAATTTCCAACAAACGTTTATGTCTATGTTTAATTAAGAATGTGTTCGTTACAGAGCTCAACACTACCCTTCAGAGAAGGATTAGTCTTACAAAAATCGAATTTTTCAGCTTATTCAAATTTTCAGACAAAGCAGGTCAGTCTAGAATTTGCGATTAATTTGGCAAGAGAGAGATCCATATAATCAGGGAAGGTATATTCGAATGTGGACGATTTATTGTAGGCTTTATTTCCAAATGCTAGATTAGAGACTGCCGTACATTGTTGTCTGCCGGTTAATAAATGAGGATGGCTGGTTTATGGTATTAAGTTTCATGGATTGTATTGCATAAGATGTACCAAATTGTCATGGCCATAATTAGTTTCTTGGTGTCTGCTATGTTTGGAGTAGGTGTTTTCCTGCAAATGGGCTGTGCAGAAAACCCAATTGAGACCAAAGAACTTGACAGCCAGTTTGGAATTGAGAAAGTGCTTGCTCAGAATAAATGCAATGCAAGATGTAAGCCGCCACTAAACAATGATAGGTGTTTTCACAGCAACATTTCTTGAATTATTGTTCGAGAGATGATTTCCTGTTATTGAATAGGAATAAATTGGCTCAGAGATGCTTTAGTTTGATATTTTTATGTTAACACACATAAATTTAGGGTCACTAGAAATCACAGCAGAGTTTGGTATCTGGAACGGGTTGTTGTTCTTTGAACTACTCGGTGTTTTGTATCTCAGGGTGCAGATGACAGTCAAGAATTGAAATATGCATCAGGAATGGCTGAGGCGTCTTCAAGTCTTTCGGAAGAGGAAGTTGTCATCAGCCCTGCAAGCGATGCTGAATTCGTATGGGATGTCAGCCATTCAGAGAACTCAATGAAGAGCCGTTTGGTGGTTCCAGATAAGCCAACCTTCCGTCTAGCAAGGTATGAAGTGACATGAATATAACAGATGTATGTGTGCTAAAATTTTTGATAACTAAAGTTCAGGTCATAAACTCCCCAAAAAATAGGAATTTAAATTACTTACTTTTCTGTCGGATTTGAGCTAGTGAGGCTTGTGAAGAAACCCAACTTCAAATATAGGCCGAAGATAAAAATTTCACAGGGGTGTACATCCTAGTCACAGATGGCCAGGCAATTCTACAAATCCAGAACTACAACTAATCTCAGAAGGAACTTCCTCGGCCTTGCATATGGGAAAAGTTCAGGAGTTTCACTTCTCTTTATTTAAAAAGAGGGTTTGTTATACCTAATTGGGCGTTGGCTAAAAATATTAGTAAGAAAAATACTGGGAGGTAGGGTAAATGGTACAAGAATTAATTTTGGGATGTTCAACTACATCTGTATATTGAGATTAGAAGATGTATTGGATTCATCAGATATTTTATATTAATTTAATCGTTGGATATGGGCTTTTGCTATGACGTGAATAATTGTGCTTGTCATTTAACCTTCCTACTTTCTTAGAACACCTATTTTTGGGGAAAAAGTGAAATTTATAGGATATTAATGTACGAATGTGTGTATGATCGAAACTGAAGCATAAGAAAGTGGTTTGAAATACTCTCAAGCACTCCTAATACGAGGATTCTCATCAAGAAAATGAAAGAGCAATTTGCGCAGGGCAGCTACATATCGCAGATGACTTTGAGATTCTAGATACCTTGGAGTCAAATTCAGTTGAAGTAGGTTCCTGAGAAACAGAGAAGAAACAGGGTACAAGTTTGTCAAATGACAACTGCCATAAACAACAGTTTGGTGGTTTCAAATGTGTAATGGTGGGTGTAGTTTTGAAAATATCAAGGTGGCTTTCAAGATGTCATTGTAGTTTCTCCAATCGGGTGGTAGTACCTTGATAAATGTGGTAGTTTTGCTGGAGGGTAATTGACAGGAAAAGTAACAATTGCAGATTGTATCTCTTTCAAATCTTTGGCTTTTGGGCTTTGTACTATACTCGTTGAATTGCGTACATATACCTTTAAGGGGTCATTGTGATTCTTTTGATCCTTTCATGTAGATATGGAGAGGTTCTTAGTTGAAAAGTGTGCTAGGGAGTTGTGTGCATTTGCAGCAAGCGGTGTGATCTATTTTGTTGATTAATGCCTATTATAAAACAGATAGTGGAAGTAGAAAAGGTGAGTTAGTTCCTTTACAATAGTATATATCCACTCAGAAGAGGAATAGAGAAGTGGAAAGCATGATCAATGAAGAGAGAGTGTAACTTGAGATGATGAACTTGAATTCATCAAGTTGAAAGAAGATTTAGCAAGCATTTATTTATCTGCTGGGGAGCTTGATTGGTTGGAAAAGATTATGGAAATTCTCACGTGGAGGCTAGGAGTTTCCATGAAGGTCTGTAAAACAAATGAGTAGCTGAGTAAAGAGCAGCCCCAAGCATATGAAGAGGAGCGGCACCATCCCAACTTGACATCTGCAACACCACCTCCATTCAAAGTGGAAGACATGATTGAAGTCCAACCATATGAAGGTGACGTAAATATTGAGAAACTTGATCATTGGCTGCTTCAACTTTTGATGTATTTTTCTTACACTATGTTAACATACTTTCTTTGCGTAGTATTGGCAAGTCACATACTCACTTAGTTTGAAAGTTATTTTTTTTCTCTGACTATATGGAAACTCTTCTAATTTGTCAATGGGATGAATATAAGAGACTAATTCATAAGTAGTTTAATCCTATTTCCTATGAGGGGGAAAAGTCTGTTAATTAGAAATATTTTAAGACAAGGCCAAATTTTGCAGGAATGTGAAAATGAGTTTCTCAAGAATGCTGTTGAAATGAATAAAGGTGTTAAAGATTATGCCACCTTGATGAAGTATATTGGAATGTTTCATTGTTATCTAAAGAGGCCTGCATTACTGGCCAAACCTAGGATGTAGATGAGGGACATTCCGAAGGACAATAGCTTGAGATGGAAAAGAAGAAAGGTGTATTATGCTCTTCAAATGCACAAAATAATAAGGTGGTTCCAAGCCAAATGGAAAGGTCATTGTAATGTACTACTATTTCCAAGAAAGTATTTAATTTTTTTATAATGTTTATGGTCATATAGTTGAGACTTGTTGGAAGTTACATCTAGAATTGCATCTATACAAGAACAAGAACAAGAAGAAAGCTACGACTGCCTCTAAAGAAGGGGAGGTGGGGTGCAACTCAGATATGGACAAGAGGATTGCTTGCACTTTTCTATCTAGAGAGGTATGTTTTGAGTAGCAGTGAGACTCATGATGAAGGTAAACTTACCAAATTAGATTCAAATTGATAAGACAAACTCTGATGTTCTTTTTGATTCTTATTCAGATGCAAACGTGATTTCAAAAGAGCTCATAGACAAGCTTGAGCCGGTTACATATGATCTTCCTAATATTTATTCTTTGAGTTGAAACAATTAGTTGAGATAGAGGTCACAAAACAATTTTAGGTCAAGTTTGAGATGAATCAACATTTTGTTGATGAATTATTTTAAATGTTGTTCTTCTCAATGTTTGTGGTACAGTTTTTGTCATCTCTGTACATGTATGTTAGTGATGCTACCTTCACAAGGAGAGTTAGCAAATACTCCATATGAGAGTGAATCGGGAAACTCCTTGATAAGTGCTAAATTTCCAAAAGATTTTTAGTGCTTATTGAAAGTTTACTTTGCACAAGATCTTGAATTAGTTGAATAAAGGGCTTCTTCTATAATGTCTACTAACAAAGTGCAAAGAAAAATGGAAGGTTTGCCACAACAACTTAAGATTTTTTTTGCAAGAGCCCAAGGGTATGCCAAGAAAGAGAATGATTGAGCATGAGATCCTATTGTTATGCCTAACATTGTTCATCATAGATAATCACTAATGGAAACAAATGAGATACGAAAGCAACTTCAATCTTTGTTATATTAAGGTGTAATTCCATCCTCACACTACTCAATGTGGTTCTATTATTACTGTTTCTAAGAGAGATTGTTCATGGAGGATGTGTGTTGACTATAGGGCCTCAAGTATGGTAGCCATCAAGAACAGGATTGCTCTTTTGGGAATTGATGATTCATTAGAAATGCATTTTTGTTGGTTAGAGCGAGAATGCTAGAGGTTATAAGCTTTGGAATCCTCTAACCTAGATTTTTTTTTAAATATTTGATTTTCAGGGAGTTTAGAGCTTATTTAGGTGAAGAACAATCAAAAGAAAAAAAAAAGAACAAAAATAGTGCGCTCGAGACAAAAGTAGAAAAGTAGGAAAATACACGTGGAAGAATAGTTAGATGGATCAGCAGATGTAGAAGAAGAGGGTTCAAATAAGAGTTTAGATGATATGCAGGATGCCCACATAGAAGAACAGGTAGAGCCCATTACTCCTTTGAAGAGATCCACAAGGCAACAAAATTCCGTTGACAGGTATAGCTCACTAAATTTCTGCTGTGTATTTGCTTTGTTGAGTACTGATGATGAATATAGATCTTTCAAGGATCTTGTTATTTTTGTCGAGGGAATAAAGCCCACTGGTTGCTGTACAAAAATAAATTCAGTGTAGACAGTTGGTTAGAGCGGTACAAGGTGTAATGACCTCCCCTGATTTTTAAACCAATTTTTTTCTGAAAACCCACATATGTTTATGACTTCTATCATGCAAGCATTTTGTCAAACACTTTTCTGAGTCATTGTTTCAACGTGTTTTGGTATGGGATCATTCAAAATGCAATTTGAGACAATTTTTGTTCAAACATAAATCCCACAATGCATAGAATTATCATGAACATTTCAACAAACACTTTGCATGCATAAAGAAACAGTTAATAGCAACAATCTGACCTCAAACTCCAGCATTATACGTTGATCTTCAATTGCTATGGTTACTGTTACAAACTTAGAATTACAACTGTGATATAATATCAAATGGGTCTAATATAATATCAAATGGTGTAGACCCACAATGATATAATGTGGCTGTCACACAAATAAACACTGTTGAAGCATGTCCCGATGAGTGTTGTAGCTGAATCTGTTTAAAATTCTGCTTGCTAACACCAAAAACTGCTAGTGACTACTTCTAACAACATCACCTTGGGGTTTGTGTCATGTCCCCAATTTGATCAGGACCTAAATTTGAATTGTGGCGGCAATTAGTGTTTGTAAACACTAAATCTGAATTTTAAATAATAATCAAAATATTAATAATATCTATTATTTTAGAAATAAATTTAAATATTATTTAATAATTTAAATTTATTTATTTTTGGACCAGGCCGACCCATGTGGGAAGGTACTCTTGTGTTACATATTTATATGGCGTCTTTTGTTCGAAATAATTATGATGGATTGGATGAGCATTTCCTTTGGTGGCTCAGGAGATGAAAAGCTCCCAGCTCCAGGCCTAGGTGGGACATAGCCCTCACTTGGTTATGTTCATTCCATTCTCCCATGATCCCAATTGCCAATTCTAATCCAAATCTTTGCGAATTACAGGTTCGAAAGTGAAGTTGTGTGGCGATAAATCATCCCTTGGAAGCGGCTCAGGCTTAGGGTCGGGTGTTCCCTCCCAATCATCACTCCTGGGTAGACGTAGGTCATATATGCATATACACGTCTACTCTCGAAAACCAATCATTGGTAGAGATAGATCGCATCCTCAGCTCAAGCTTGGGTTACTAGCCACATCACCAGATTGTCAGGCATATAGCTGTCATTACTCGATATAAAGAAATCACGACTTCTGATTTGCAATCGAAGTTGACCAATAGTAACGGTTAAGCCCACGGGAGAGTCTGAATTGGAGATATCGAGTGGCCACTTGGCGCCACTGCCAAGGGCGCCAGTTCCCCTATCGTGTCCTACTCTCAGAGCAAGTGATCCATTCAACCCCGTCTCTAGTGTTCACACGCTGCTTGGGGAAATTCTAATTTCTAGAGTGGATAATATCATAATACTATATGCAAATCTAATTTGGCTGCTCACGAATAAAGGCCAAACCAATAATTCCTAGATTTGGATGCATAAGCATACGACGACATCTTTCAGTTCGTTAGTGGCTCTCACTACTCGGTGTTTCACTTCAGCTATTAATTTGTGTTTCTAAGAGTCATTCATATCTTCGAGGGAATCGACCATTTTGTGTTGTGACTATGAAAGCATATGGAATTGCTATCAGGCCCAATTTCTGAAATATTTATCATATTATCAATTGACCCCTTTGTAATCGGGTCTAACTGAGCTATTTTTTCGTGTCATTGTCCTTACTGTGTTTGTCATCCTATGCTATTTGTATTTTGGATACAGTGCTGATTATCACTACCGATTTTGGTTTGAATGTAATCTATTTGTTCCATAGAAGCAAAAATCCTGAAAAAATTGCAATTTTTGCGATTTTAAAAAAATCCTCAAGCTTGCCGATTTTTTTGAGATTTTTTGCAGATCGTTGATTGGAAAAAATTCATTGAAAATTGCAATTTTTTCGCGTTAAAATCGTGAAAAAATACCCATAAATCGCGCTAACAACTCCCGCGTTAAAACTCTAAATTTGGTGCGCTTTTTGCTATAAATCAGGGTCACGATAAGTTAAGGGTGATCGCCATCAACTCTACAGTCTGCCCTACATACACGTATGAACGGGTTCCTTTCTGTTTTGAACCTTAAGCTTGCAGTCTTGTCAATATGCCTTAAAATAAACCACAGTAAAATAAAGCAAGGGATTCTTCATTAATCAAAATAAGCAATTCCAACCATTTTTACTAGTCGTGCCTGTGTAAAGTGACCTTATAAATCGTTATAGCATTTACCACCTCCATGCCAAGAAAAATTCAGAAGCTAACTTTGATGACCAAGTTAGTCAAAACTTTACGTATAAAGCAAAAAGAATGAACAGTCTACACCAAATCAGTCCAAACTGTAAATAACTTTATTCTATCATTTTAAGTTCATTGCCTATTTAGATGTTAGGTGATAGGTTTGACTCTATTGCCCTCAGATAAAACATTGATCGAATTTTTCCCAGAGATTTTGAAGTCCTCATATGGCCCAAGTTTGTCCCAAGGTCCCCCCACCCAAAAAAAATTTGTGGTACCTATACAAAAATCAATGATCATACTACTTTGTCTCTCTTTTTGTCATAGATTAATCATCATTTAAATGTCAAGTCAAATCAGTTATAGTCTTCCCCCCATCAGGTTGCAGGGTTGTCATGTTTTGGTCTAGTTTTTAGCTAACTCTTGCAAAATGTCCAAGGTTGTACTATTCCAAAATGAAAAACGATGAGGTTCCTCACTGATGATGACTGCAACAATGAAATGAAAGTATGTAAATGTCTAATACTAAATCTATAACCTGCATAGCCTATAGGCACTTTACTTTACATAGAGAATATTAAAAATAATTTCACTTCATGTTCAAAACTTATAAAATAGCTCTTGAAAGATTTTTTTTTTTTGTATTAAGTATAGAAGATCAAAAATACAAATAGTTACAGCAAGCAGCCTTTAGCTACTTACAGCATAAAAAAAAACCAGAAATAGTTACAGCAATTGGGCAGAATACTTGCAAACAGCAATTAGCCAGTTAAGGATAATTGTAGCGAATCAGCTATGCATCAGCCCGAGCATTACACAGACTATTAACTGACAATGGCATCATGCACTGAGTTGCTGTTCCAACTAAACAGGCCTGTTCTAGACTATCGCTGCCACCATCAGCCCCTTTAGAATCACTTCCCCTCTCAACTGTCAAACAATTGGATCTGACTCCTTCAGCAGCCAGAGTATTACGGAATGGAAGGGGCCCTTGGATTGTCAGCAACATTGAATGACTGACGAAGCACATTCATAGCCCCCCTGAAATCCTCGGCCATTCTTTGGTTGCAATGAAGTGCGTGGGCACATTGCATTTCCTCTTGGAGAACTTCCACCGAACTGCTCCTGATTATTTCTAGCAACTTTACCATGGAGACTTCCAGTTGTAGATGAACCTGCGATACAACAGAAAGAAGTGTGAGTCACTTTGCAGACCCAGTAAGTACCCTTTTACACCCCTGAAATTTATCAGCGTTTCTTGCCTTCCAAACATGCCATAAAATCTCAGTACTTAAACACATCCAGAACTTAAGAAGATCTTTCTTGAGTTTTCTCTTGTTAAATAAAACATCCTGCCATATTATATTGTCATTATTGTCCCATATCATTAGCTCATTATAGAACATTTTCCAAATTTCTTTTGCATATAAACAATCAAACAAAATATGCCTTATAGTTTCCGGAGTCCTGCACAAAGAGCAAATGTCAATATCCATATGATTAGATTTATAAGGAAGCTTATGAAGAAGAATGAGCCATCTAAAACAGGCCTTTTTAGGCTCAACAATGTTATGCCAGATACAATCAAAATTATTCATCCATATGCTGCTAGGGAGATCAATTCCCCAACTCAAGTTAGCATGAGCAGAAACATCAGTTGAAGTAGTAAGCTCTTTGTAAATAGTTTTAGCTTTGAGCTCAGCAAGCTTAGTTCCATCCTTCCAACGAAGGTCACAGTCTGGAGAGAAAGGATTAGAGGAGTTAGCAGGGAAGTGCATTTCTTTGAAGGCTTCTTTCACAGTGTTAAAGGTTCTAACACCAGAAGGGGGCAGATTGAAATCACTGGCTAGGGATTCCCAACTTTTGAGCTGGCCATTGATCAGGATGTCGTTGAAGGTCCGTATGCCAGCAAGATTCCACCTTTTGGCGGAGCAGCCTTGCAACAGGGCAAGAGGTTTGCTATTGCGACAAAGGTTCCACCAGATGGAGCTACTAGAATGGCAGCAGAGTCCATTAGCCAAGGGGATGGTGCTAGCTTTGCAAAGGGCATTAGATTTAACAGTTTCCCAGGCCTTCCACAGGCTTTTAAACACTATAGAGCCCGCCGGAGTCATAGGGTACTGACCCAAGAGAATGCCACACACTGGCAGACCTTTCCAAGTCTTCGCTTGCCTGGGGGTGGCAAGTAAAATGTTGTTCCTTATCAACACCTTCCAAGGCTCGTTACCATCAAAAGCTCTTGCAACCCACTTGGCTGCCAAAGCAATACCTTGCAGCCTTAAGTCCTTAAGACCAAGCCCACCTCGATTTTTTTCCACACAACACCAGCTCCAATTAACAGCATGCTTTTTCCTCTTACCCTTACCATCAGACCAAAGAAAGTTTCTTATCTTTTTTTGGATCTCATTTACCTGGTAACTATTGAACATCCAGACTGATGCAAAATAAATGCTGTACGAAGACAAAATCTTCTGACAAATCTGCATTCTACCGGCTAACGAAAGATAGTGTCTGTCCCACTTCGCCATCTTGCTCTCAATTTTGTTGCAAATCCACAGCCGCATCTCCTTCAGATTGGGATTGACTGAAAAAGGGATCCCGAGGTATCTTACGATTTTGCTGGGTCCCCTCCACTGAAAATCATAATTTTCCAACCACTTGGGGGGGGAATCCTCCCACCCAAGAATGCAAGACTTTGCAACATAAATTTTGGCTCCCGAAGCCTGACAAAAAAGGTCAAGCTTGCCCATTAGAGTCTCCATGTTCCTTTCATCTAGCTCCAGGAAAATTGCAGTATCGTCTGCAAATTGGATATTAATTAGCTCATTTTGATCAGGCAGTTTGATACCTTTAACTTTTGGAGAGAAGGACTGGTCTCTTAGCAGGTAATGGAGAGCATCAGAGGCAATGACAAAAAGAGCTGGGGCCAAGGGGCACCCCTGTCTGATAGATCTCTCAAGCTCTAATTCCTGAGAAACCATCCCATTAACTTCAACTTGGGCCACAGCGTTATTCAAGAGAGTATCAACCATATTGCAGAATTCCAAGGGGAATCCAAAGGCAACAAGAGTTGTTCTCAAGAAGGGCCATTCAACCCTATCATAGGCCTTTTCGAAATCCAACAAGAGCATTGCTGCGTTCTGATTGGATTGTCTTGCCCAGTCTAGGCCTTCCCAGCTAGTAACCAAGTTTTCCAGGATATACCTTCCCTTTATAAAACCAGTCTGGGTGCTGTTGATGAACTTCGGCAGGATATTAGAAAGCCTCAAGGCCATTACTTTGGCCAGAATCTTGTAGGAGACGTTTAGAAGAGTAATTGGGCGCCAATTCTTTATAAGGGTTTTGTCACCCCCTTTTGGTAACAGCTTAATAAGCCCCTTGTTGATTTCCTTCCCTAGAGAGCCCCTATCAATTGCCTCTTGGTAAACTTCCAATAGGTCATCACAGACCCAATCTTGGAAGGATTTATAAAATTCCACCGGGAGGCCATCACTACTTGGCGACTTGTCATTTTTCATTGCAAGAATAGCCCTCTTGATCTCTTCCTTGGTCAGATTGGCGCCAAGCAGGGCTGCATCCTCTTCCGAGACTTTTTGGGGATGATCTCTTTTATGAACTCTCTGGCTCTTTGGTTGTTAACCACATTCTTTTCAGAAATAAACAGGTTCTTGAAGTACCTCTGGAATTGCTCCAAAATTTCTTCCTGGGAGGTGAAAATTTGCTCATTATCTCTTATTGACCAATCTGCTCTCTGAACTTCTTCTCTCTAATGTAATTAAAAAAGAATTTTGAACCTTTATCCCCACAGTTGAGCCAGTTCAGCCTAGCTCGAACTTTTTGCCCTTGAATTTTCTGGTTTTGAAACCCCCTCAGCCTGTCCTTTGTTAAAGAGAGTTCCTCCCTAAGCCTTTCATTGTTTGGTTCAGTCTGAATTCTGGACTCTACATCCAGAAGACTAACTTGCAGCTTATTTTCTTCCCATCTGCTGTCCTTGGCCTTCTTCTTGCCAATAGTCTGAAACATTTTAGTCCAGGAAATCACATTTTGATTCCACCTTCCAATTGCACTCTCTTTTCTCAACAGCCATTTGTTAATCTCTCTTATGGAGGAGATAGCATCCTTGCAATCTTCATCCTTAAGAAGGGCAGTGTTAAGGAGGAGCCCATCCTTCCTTAGCCTGTCACAGGATTGATTGCTGTTTATGACAATTTTGGCCTTAATAGGATGATGATCGGAAAGGGTATAAGGATAGACACAGACTGGACGACCCTCCTCATTGGGGATGAAGCTAAAACTATTTTTATTCACATACAGCCTATCCAGCCTACAGTATATCCTTCTATCCCTTTGCTGAGCATTGCACCAAGAATACCAAACCCCTTTGAAATCCTTTTTCCTACCTTCCATGGGATCAACCAGGCTAAGCTTGCTTTTAAGTCAAAGCCAGAAGTGTCTCTCACTACCTTTCCAAGACATGTCCACCCCGCCACATTTGTCTTCTTGCTGCTCAATCATATTAAAGTCACCCCCCAAGATCCAGGGCACCTCCGGCAGGTTGGCAAGCCATTGCCACAGGGAGGCCCTCTCTCTGTGATCATTGGGGGCATAGACAGAGCAGAGACCAAAGGAGGTACCTTCTTTGTCCACAATCACCCAAACTGCCTTGTTACAGGGGGAAGTTCCAAATCTGGTGACCCATTGGCTCCAATTGCTTGAGAGGAGGATGGAGGCACCTCCCTTGCCTTTATCATGCTTGGTGTTGAACATGACTGAGTCCTTCCAAATAAATTTCAGATTAGTTTGCAAGGTGAAGCCTATTGCTTTGGTTTCTTGAAGGAAAACCATGTCTTTTTGCTTATCCAGGTTTAAAAACCTTCTCACAATGAATTTTCTGTCAAGGGACTCTAGCCCCCTGACATTCCATGAGACACAGCGAAGCTTCATCTTCCACGGTCTTGGGGTTAGCCTCTTGGTCTTGCTTAAATTGCCCAAAGCATTTGGGAAGATTTTCCTCAAACTCAACCCTTTTGGCATCAGGCGTTTGAGTTATCGTACTTGTTTTCCTTCTTCTCTTTTTAGACAACTGAACATTTTTGGTTAAAGGGATGGACAAGCTATTTTTCCTTGGCCTTCCAGGCCCTTGCTTGGGCCTGACTGTTTTTTCGGTCTACAAAGATGTGACGTTCTCTTGAGTCTAGCAGCAAACAACTCTGGCCTGCTTTTTAGAGCCACAGCCAAACTCACACTTGGGGTTGTCACTCCCCTGAGTGTTGGAGCGCCTGGGGGCAGCGGGGGTGCTATGATTATCAGGCTGCGTTGTTGAGCTTCCCTTGTTTTCAACCACGGACGTAAGATCTGTGTGGGCACATACAGCCTGGACAGAGGGGCAAGGGGTGACGCCATCAGGGAGGGAAGAAAAAACCAAGTTGGGACAATCACCAGGGGTTGTTATCTCACCCTTGCTTTGATCCCCCTTTAAGCTGATAACCTCTTCCTCCAACATGGAGGCACTCCGACCAGCCTCTGGCAAACTGGATTTACCATATAGAGCATCTTCCGAGTTGGCACATACGGGCTTAAGACGACTTTCACCATTTTTAACCAGATACATTTGGAATAACGGGGGGGGTGCAGGACTATTTTTATCTTTAGCCAAAAATTCATTTGCAATTCTGTTTTTAATCTCCCGAAGGACCAATTGCTGGGCATTTAGCTTCTCCATCAAGGTAGTGTTCACAACATTCTCTGGGGGCTGGGGATCAACCTTGGGGAGGGGGTTAGTTGTACTTTTCAATGCCTCTTCCACTGTCAAATCCCCAACCTCCGACAGCGCTTCGAAAGGATTACTGAGCAAGATGACACGAGGGGCTGCAGGGTTGGTAACTGAAGCCGAATCCTCTTGAGCAGGGGCCACAATTGGGTTGATGGTTTGGATGGGGTCTTGGCCTACAAAAGAATGATTACCTCCCATGTCTATGTCGGCATTGTTTTCCACAGTTTGCCGCACTGTCAGCTTCTCGGGGCACTCGTAACTCCCGTATGCCATGGACCCGGAAGAGCGCAGAGGCTGATCAGAACCGGTTGCATGGAGTTCCGCTTTAGGGTTAGGGACCACCTCAGGCTTCTCCAGATTGGGATTTGAGTTTGAGTGGTTTTTCGGGTTCTTCTTAGCTTGGCTGTTTTGAATTAAAGGGCAAAACTTCCGGATGTGACCTTCTTGGCAACAAAGGTAGCATGCATTTAAACCTCCCAGGATCTCAATGCGGCAACTGAAGGGACTAATTTCATCCTCGACCTCCAAGCACTGGGGAATTTCAACCCCTGGCTCAAGGGACACCAGCACGCGGGCGTCAAGGTGAGGAAGAGTCACTTTCGTTTCATCCATTCTCAGGACTTTTCCAAACAGGGCGAGCAGGAGAGGAATGATTCTCCAATATTCTAGTGGGAGGTTTTTAATCACCAACCACCGTGGACAGGATAGGGCTAGGATTTCATCGGCAATGGCTGTCGGGGACCAAGCCAGGGCTTTGAAACCACAGCCCCCAATATTCCAGTAGGCCTTTGAGAGCGCCTTTTCTTGCATAGAATGAGACTTGAAGAAGATTGCAAACAATCCACGCTGTAACATTCTACTGAAACTAACAACAATTCCAAATTTATTTGCCCAAACGCTAGAAAACCAAGAATCGAAAAATTTCCGAGCAGGGACTTTGTTTAAATAAACAGCGGCCAAAAAAATAGCCGTGTCTCTAAGTCTGGATCTTTTGTTAGTAACCACTAATTTCATGTCATCGTTTGGAGACAACTTGCAGATGGGGGGTGCAAAAGGGTACTTACCAGGCAACGTCACACCGTCAGGGAGATCAAAAACCTTGCTGTGAGCGCTAGTCAAGAACTTCGCATTCGCTGGGAAGGAGCCCTCAACACCAGAGACAACATCTTTAAAGGACTTCTCTAGGTTGCCTGAGGGCTGAGCCGAGGTAACCCCACTATCCCTTGGGTCGGGGGGGTCTGAATGTCCCGCCATGAAGGCACGGAGAGCCGAGGCCAACTCGACCTCTGAAGCACACGGGAGAAGAACAAACAAAACAAGAGGCGGAAAAAGGCATAAACAATGAAAGGAAACAACTAACCCTAGTGACGGAAGGCAAAATAAACGGAGATAAAAGGCAGGCGTGCGAAGGGTACCAAAAGAGACAACAAACCTGCGTGGGGGAGGGCCAGCCCCCCCCACCTGGCCTTGTGAAGTACTTCTCCGGCGCGAATCCCAAAGCGAACGCCCTGGTCAAATTTCATTCACCGTGCTCCAAAAAAATTTTCCCTCTCAAAATTCGGTACTCGCTCTTGAAAGATTTCAATCCCACACCCATTTTTATGCCAAGCATGCAGATTATGTTTGTAATTCAAAGACATCATTTTGCAAGCTTGAAATTAGAGATAGTGCATTACCCTGAATTCAGACTCCATTCTCTGATTGCAAGCTTGCACAACTTTAAAGAGTACCTGCCTAAGATTTTAACCATTCTCTTGGACTGGTAATGCACTGTCTTTGATTTCAAGCTTGCACAACTTTAAAGAGTATCTACCTAAGATTTTAGCCATTCTCTTGGATTGGTAATGCACTATCTTTGATTTCAAGATTGCACAGCTTTAAAGAGTATTTGCCTAAGACTTTAACCCTTAGCGAATCCTTTATTTTATCACACTTACTTTTTCATCCTCCACTTTATTTCATTCATGTCATTTCCTTCTCAAAGCTTTCGGTCACTTGTATCATGTATGACTCCTTCATACACTAGCCTTTTCCACTTTTCTCAGTTGTCATTTCTGCAAAGATTTTACATTACAATTGATTCCATATCTCACATATACACTACTCTATTGTATGAGGTGCTCCAAACGATCTTTAGTTCACAACCTAAGCAAGAAACAAATGCCTTTAAGCTCAACAAACATAAACTTGATAAACAACATGCAAGCTTTCTACAATTTATGGGTTAAAATCTCCATTTTATTTGCTCTCAATATCTCTATGCTATGGAAATGACCTTAAATTTCAAAAAAGAGTAGCATTTGTCTCTTTTTCTACAACTTTTTACATATTTTTTCAAATCCAAAATTTTCCTGATTTTTTCAAAAAATCCTGAACTTTTGGTATTGCCGATTTTTTCCCCAAACGATTTTTGCTGCTATGAATTTTGTTCTATGACTTTTGGTTAAATATTGCAGAGTCAACACTTGTGTAATGTCCCCATTTTAGCTATTTGCCCTTCGGTGATTGATAGCCTATTTCTAGAAGCCCATAGGCTTGTCAGAGGTTAAATTAGGGTTTCCTATTTTATAGGGGCTTTGAAGCATTTTTGATGGCTTGCATTTTAGAGTTTTTGATGCATGTCTAGTGGAGTTTTTTTGGTTTTTAGAGAGCTTCGTAGTGGTATGTTTTGCAAAGGCATTGGCCATCTTTTCAGAATTTACTATTTTTAGTAAGTTCTATTTTTGGCAGTGCCATCTTGGGCAATAGCATCAACAGTCAAATCAGTTTCCATTTCGGGCAATGCAGTTTGGAACATATTTGGCTTTCAGCATTTTGAGGCTCAATTTGGGTAAAATGATTTATTCTAAGTCATTAATGTTTTAATTTCTTATTGGCCCCCTTGGCCTAGTATTAATGACTTTAAGTTTACAGTTTTAAAAGGTGGCCTTTGAGGGTGGACGCCTCATTGAGAAATTATTGAAATATTTCTAAAGTAAATATTTCTCCTTAAGTCTTGGATGCCTAGAAAGGTGAATATAATGTTTTAAAAATTAAAATATTTCAAAAGTGAAATGGGCATCTCTTTTGGAGGGAAAAAAGATGGAAGCTGAAGAGCCAACAATCATCTTCAATTCTATAAAATCAGGCCATTGCTCATTCATTTATCATCTTCGGAAAAATATAACAAAATGCTGCTGGATTGAATTCAAAACCCGGCTAAGGGGAAGCTTAGCAATTTGACTCCATTCTTCGGGCCTGAAACTATGGTTCCCTAGATGGTGGATTGAGAGTGTGCTTCATCCAGAAGTGCACATTGAGCTTCAAAGTTGAAGATTTTGTATTTTTTGATAATAATTTTTAGAATTGTGTTTGCTGGTCATATCATGGCTGAAGGAGGTTTTCATTAACAACTTTTTGTATGATTGTTATGTGCTTCTAGGTATTGAAGAAATTGATTCCTAGTACATGGGCGTCCCTTCCCACAGAAGAGCAGAATTTAATTCAAAGTATTTAATTTTATAATGCAAAATTGGCCCTCCCAGCCAGGCCGTACCATTTAGTAGAGCATTGAAGTTTGTGCCAACTTAGGCGCCTATCCTCCAAAGAGCCTTTGCATTTCATTTCATACCATTCGGAGGTATATTGATGAAGTTGTGAGCATTTGATTGAATTTCTGTTTGCTGGTTGTTTATTTTCAGTTTGCTGGTTTGAAAAATCAGATTGCTTAAGGTTCAGATTTTGGTTTGATTTTCAATAATTCAGAAGGGTATCATAGAGAGAGATCATCTTCTATCAGTTGTACTTTGATTTTATTGAAAACACTTGTAATTTGCAGTAGTTCTCTACATTGTAAGGCTGATAATAGTAGTACTGTTTCCGTCCATTTATTACTGCTTTATTTGTGTTTAATTATCACATTTGTAACCCTTGGATGGTTTACCGCCAGTGTGGAAAAAGAACTTGTTAATTCTCTCATTTGTACCCACTGAAAAGTGGTGAATTCCCACTAACGAGTGGATGCCCGCTGCAGTGGATGAATTAGTTTGTTTTGTAATCTCTTTCCCCCCACTGATTTAGTGGAAGTGCGGAATTCTTTCATGGCTGGCTCACCGCCTAGTTATTTCAGTTTTGTAATTCTTACTCCGCCATATGTTAGCACCTCGCCTTCAAAGGGATCTTGTGTGCACATTCTTGGCATTGAGTTTTATCATTTACTTCCAGCTTAGTATTTCAAGTTTAGATTATTGCTAACGATCCCATCACCATAAGCTATCACCTCGCCTTCAATAGGATCTTGGTGAACTTTCTTGGTGAAGGTTACTTTCAAGTTGGATATTGTAACAACCTATCCAAACTACGGTTTTAAAAATTCAATCATTTATCGGCTTCAGCCGGAGAACAACTAACTTGTTTTCATTCTAGGGTTTCCAAATCGTTTCAACTGTTCATTTTAAATTTCCAACTAACTTCCAAGTTTTCAGTTTCAGCTGAAAGGTAACATCTAACTGTTTCCATCAATCGTCATACAAAAGATTTATACTAAATAACTGTCAAACTAGGGTTCCCATTTAACCAATATATGATCTAAGGAAAGGAAATAGCTTCTCTTTATTCATTAACTAAATTCAGATCTTTCATTTCAGCTGAATGATACAAGTAACTGTCTAACTAATTAATTATAAATTCTACAACGTACATTTAACATACAAGAACATCGTTCATTGCATAAATGAAAGTAAGCTTAAATAGCATTGCATGTACCTGGATTTACGAGTGAGGAAGAAATACATTTGACATCATCATCTTGTTTTTATACTTGGCTTCTTTAGCGATGAGGGAAAGAGAATTATCATCAGGGGCTTTACTGCCCAACCAAGACCTACTGGTCTCCCGAGTTTCTTCAACTGAAGAGCCCGCCCTTCACGAGGGTAATCAACATGGATCAAATTATCATCATGTCTTTGAGCCTGGTGTCAAGGACCTATACCTCCTGATCGACCTAACTAAGGGTACCTCCCAACTAGAAAGGCCTCTCTGATCAGTGGTATATTTGGTACTTGATAGCTGACAAATGCTGAATCTTGCATCGTACCTTGGCCAAGGATTTTAATATTTTCTGGCACTCCTGTGCCGATGTCTCTTGCACTACTGTGCCGACATCTTTGGCACTATTGTGCCGTCAGCACTCTCACCTTTGCTCGACATGACAAGTCTCTAATCAAGTTTTAATCTTACCATATCTAGTTTAGTTATCGTTCTTCTCTAGGTTCGAGGTTAAGGTTTAACATTACCGGATCTTGGTTTGGAATCACATCTTGTTTAAGGATTCAAAGTTTAGTATTACCATGTACTGATCTCAAATCTTCTTCTGAAGTCATGGTTCAGCAATTATTATCAGGAAGATAAGGGAGTCCTGGCTCAATATTAATTCACACCTATTAAGACCACTTGATTTACTTAACACTTAAAGAGAAAAGGACGAGTTTTGATCTTCAAATAGGTTTCATCAAAATAACATTACTACGACTTAGTTCTCATTTAATCTCTTCTTTACAAATGTTGTTTTTCATTGAGCACGAACATATTGTGAGACATATTTGATTTATTGGGGTTTTCAGATCTTAACCCTTTAACTTCTTAGTCTATGACACAAAGTCTGGGTAGAAATATTCCTCGCAGCTTAAGTTTATCACAAAAGCATATTTTAAATAGAGAGAGACTCTGCTCAGTATCTATCACTTCTCATAAGGAAAACTACTTTCTTATCCAATAATTGCTTCTGCTGAGTAAATATATACTGTGATACTTATTAGGTGAGGAGACCCTTCAGGTATTAACATTTTATCTTTGTATTATGGTCTTGAAGTGAGGAAGAGGAATACACTATCCCAACTCAGCTAATAGAAGAGAAGCCCGAAACAAGTCAAGTTCCTATTCAGGTTCACAACAAAAGAGTCTTCTTTCGGTCAACCCAGAATAAGAGTATTGCAAAAGCTCTGTTTTCAAAAGCTTTCAAAAGTCATGGGAATTCCTTGTAATTTCATTCTATTCTAAAGGATTTTTAATTACGATCCTAGATCCTTTCACTGCATGTTTTAAACAAAAAGATTCCTTTTCATGCTTCACATAAAGACTCGATTTGGTGAAAAGAAAGATGACTAGATCCAACTCAATTTATTAAGGCTGAGAACAAGAACTGCTCAGTTTTGAACCCTAGATCTAACAGAGAAGTAAATTAGTGATTTGAGTAATTTCTCAGGTCGGCATTGGTTACCAGAGCTAATAGAATGAAAGATTCTTCACTAAGAACTTTTGGCGTAAAAGTCTTTACTGCCATGACAAAATTAACCAGATTCAACCAAATGACAATCTTCTCACACTACATTGCATTGATTATTTATATTCATCGAGGAAATTTCCAATTAAGATTTAGATATTTCGATAAGACTTTATTCGCACTTAGCAATTACTAATACATGCCTGTCAATTAAAGAATTTGGTGGTCGAAGAAGATTCCAAAGCTCTTCTTGAGGGATTCCCGTACAAATGAAGGGACGACTAGATTTCCTATTCCGGAGATTAATTTGGACTACACCACCAAGTTCCCAAAGCTTCCCAGCACAGAGGTTCGATTGATGACGCAACTTCCCAAATCGTACGACTCCAAAATAAGCTCGAATGTCACAGATTTTTCTCTTGGCTCGACTGAGGAAGGAGAGCCGATATGTTGCTTGACATAGAATGAAAACAAAGAATGTATTCAGGATGCCGGAATGGAATGAAATAAGAATTTTCCCCCCAAAAGAAAACCCGATGCTCAAGAGAAAAACCCTCGAGCCTTCTGGAAGCGAGAGCAATTTCCCAAAGGAAGGTATGAAAATCCTCTTCCAACACCGCACTAGAGAATCTTTTCTTCCAACGCCTACCTCTTCATATATCCATACTTGGACGTTTCAAGAAGGAGATGGCATGAGATGGAAATGGCGTTTTTCCATAATTCTCCAAAGAATTCAAAATACTTCAATTTAATTATATCCAATCGATGCCAATATTCAATATTTACAAGTGTTAGATTATATTTAACATTAGTTCGCCCCACTTCTAATTTATTATTATTTATTATAACCTTATTAATCAATTTGTAATCTCTTAGAAATATTAAAGATTAATATATTTATATATATATTTAAATTAACTTATAGAGTAATTAATTACTTTATATTATTTATGGCCAAGTTACGTTTTAGATTCTTGTCATACACCGGCTCGAGGTAGACGATAAAATAGATCCAATGTCAACCATGTCCTCTCCCTGAAGATATTCCCCTTTCTCTCATGACGGCGGCAAATCCTGCATCCACTGACAAGGACTGTGGTTAGATCGTTCTCAACGGCTAAATAATATGCATTTAAATTTAATCTCATGATCTCATACGAAATCAATACTTTCACTTGCAAATAAAGAGTTTGTTAATCATCACAGTTACGACAGAAGTACCAACTATTGCATTCTCAATGTCACAGTCATATGAAAGTAGTTATTTGCAACTAACATTGTATTCGAAACACTTAACCAAACATGTAATCTCGATGTAAGGGATATGACAGATATCTTTTGGGATCTAATGCTAACATTTGGCATAGTGCTGGTTTGTGTTGTGGAAACATCGAGAATTCAAAGGAAAAAATGTAAGGGGTATATTTCAACTTGTTACTTTTTGGATTTTCTAATCTACATATTACTGTTGTTGGGAAGCCATACTGGGATGGTATCTTACATTGTGATTCCAATATTACATCAAACTAGATGTGCTTGGCTTCCAAATTACCACCTCCCACTTAGTATTCCTTCCTATGTGCTATGTTCAACCCTTATTCCTCTAGCACCTCAATGTTTTGCTCACAAATCTCCTCTAAACACCATGTGAGCCTCATATAAAACAGGTTTACACCCAAACAGCAGCAAAGGCTCTACAAAGGCACCAATACAGTTCTTCAACCAAAGCGTGACTGATAGAAAGAGTGTGATTTGCTCCAACACTTCAAACAAACATTAAATACTTATGTCTTCTATGGTGTCCACTTCAACCCATCAAAAATCAATATACCCACAAATATAATATTTACTATGAATCTCCTTTATATTTGTTTCAGTTGTAGCATAAAAATAAATCATTTACCAACAAATCTTTCAATTGGCAACATTCAGGTCGCAAGCAATCTCTGTATGAAATTGCTCCAAGTGTTCAATATTCAACACAAGCGTAGATTTTGGATAAATCTACCAGAAAACGTATATGCATGAACTGTAATTGAATGAGCCACATAGTATTAACTAGGGAGGATCCTTCACCATCATGGCTAATCTTCTCCAAGAGGGTTTTTGTCCTCAAGAAGGTTGAGATGAATAGAGTTCAATCCCATAGAACCACAAGGGTTTCACAAGAGGAAAAAAATAATTTGCGTATTCAAATGAGCTCTCTAAATCTCCTAGTTTTTCCGCCAAACTTTCGAGAAGTTATATTTTTAAATTCACTTTAACAAATAATATTTTTTGCACCAAAAGACCCTTTTTATGAAATAATAATATTGTTTGATGTGCAAGGTCCCCTTTTTAAGCGTCCATGATTTAAAACTTTTTATTACCTTTCTAACGAGATATTACACTAAGTTGCTTTTTGAATTAGTTCATAGAATTAAACAACCTTAGTGAAATAATTAAATTAATGCTCATTAATTCACCCAAGTCGCAAAAACCACTAAACAGTATCAAAATCAACATCTTACTATATCGGAATGACACTAATGATGAAAAATGATAATTGGAGCCAATCGGGTGACTTACTATAATTGACACTATCTCCAAGAATCTTGGAGAACACATTGGAAGTCGGAAATCACTTCTGAAAATGTCATAAGGGTCCTCAAGGCCCATTGAGCTCACCACCAATAACAAACATCTTTGCAAAACATAACTTGCATGCTCCAAGTATCGTGGAGATCCTTTCATCAAACACCAAGCTACTTCAGTCAAAACTGGAGGTAGACAAAAGCTTACAAATTAGTATAGCTAAAAACTAGGGACATTACACAAGGCCAAATTGATACCAAGGGCTACTTCCAGAGAGAGGGAGTTGATTTTTAGTGAAATTTTCTCTCTTGCTGCTAAGTTATCTTCTATGAGATTCCTTTTATCTATTATTGCAGCTTTTGATTTTGATATTGAGCAAATGGATTTTAAAATTACTATCTTGCATGCGGATCTTGAGGAGGAGATTTATATGCGACAATTTGATGGTTTTGTTGTGAAAGGAAAGGGACATTTGCTTTGTAGGTTGAAATGGTGATTATATGGTCTAGACTCTAAATAGTCACCCAAGATGTGGAACTAAAAGTTTGATGCCTTTACATTAAGTTTGGGTTTTGTTAGGAGCAAGGAAAATCATTATATTTATGTTAAGATTATTGATGATCAGATTCTAATAATTGTCTTGTATGTGGATGATATGTTGTTTATTGTTAACAACGAGGTGATGATTAGGAAGATCAAAACTTAGTTTTTTTGGCACATTTGACATGAAGGGTTTGGGGGTTGCAAAGTATATTCTTGGGATGGAGATCAATAGGGATCCGATACATAGAAAGCTTTGGTTGAGTCAAAGTAAGTATGTGAATACAATCTTGTGATGATTTAGTATGCATGATTGTAAACTAGTGAGTATTCTATTTCTTGTTTTTATTAAGCTTACTTTAGATGTGTCCTAAATCGGATGATGACTTGAGGGGATAGCTAATGTGTATGTTAGTGTTGTTAGTAGTTTGATGTATGCAATGGCTTGCACTATACTAGATATTGCCCAAGTAGTGGGAGTTTTGAGTAGGTTTATGGCTAACCATAGTAGAGAGCATTGGACCTTTGTTTAGAGAGTACTTAGATATTTGTATGAAATTTTTGATTATTGTTTGTTTTATCATGGTATTGATGATGTGGACAAGTCATTGGACATACAAGGATTTGTTGATGCAGATTGGGCTAGTGACTTGGATAGTTGAAGGTCTATTAGTGGCTATGTGTTTTCTTTATTTGGAGGTGTGGTGATTGGATGGTAAAAGACAGCCCATAGTTGCTTTGTCCACTACCAAAGCATAATATAGGGTTGCTACACATGCCTCTAAGGAGGCGGTTTGGTTATAGATACTTTGTATATGTATTAGTGTTGATTGCAAAATTGTTAGAATTGGATCTGACAGTAATAGTGCTACTTTTTTGGCTAGGAATCCTATGTATAATAGGCGTGCTATGCATGTTGATGTTCAATATTACTTTGTGTGAGAAATGGTTGGGAATGGTAGTCTTGTTAGAGAAGGTTGACACTCTAGATAATGCTGTATATTCACTTATGAAGCTAGTGACCACAGATAAGTTCTCTTGGTGTAGGAAGGCCATAAGCCTTGATTCTTGTACTTAATAGTATTTGTATTTGTATTTCCTGTGGATGTATTAGCAATGTATAATGCCAAGTGAGAGAATGTTAGGATTAATGTGCCATTTACTTTGCAATCACATGCATCTTTTATGTATCTCCAACACTCTTGGTAAGTGTCCTTATAAGCCTATGGTGTAATTGGAAAATAATATGTAATTATAATTCCCTAAGAGTCTTGGCATTAGTTGTTATATGCATTCATGAAGGAGGTGGAGTTGGTAGTGGTGGTTACAAATCTATTTTTACCAAATTTCTCAACTTAGGCATAAGAATTATGTAGTGGGGCATCTTGCATGTTATTGGTGGGTCTCATATGAGTTGGGTGATCATTTTGGATGGTCACCTTGGGATATAGGCCATTATGGAGGAGTCAAAAGTCAAAGATGCCATCTATTACTGGTATAGAAGTTATTTTTGCCATTCATCTTATTGGGAGTCACATTTACTATTTTTGGAAGAGCCTCTTCACTTTGGAAGTGGGAGTTTTTGCATTTTACCATGGTTTGTGTCATGTCCTCCGAAATTATAACACTAAGCTAAAGCATCTAAAATACAAATAAATGTCAAAATCCAAACATGAACATAAAATAACAAAAGCATACTTGAAATAGATATCGTCTCAATTATAATTGTCCCAGACAATATTATAATTGTAATTATTATAATCTTAAAATATAGATAGTAATAATTTAATATTATTATCCGTATTAAAACATAAATGTTGATGATTTAAATAATAAAAAACAAATATTAATATATATATATAAAACTAATATATAGAAATAATAACAATAATAAAGAATAATATAATAAAAATAAATACAGATCATTACTTTTAATGGCTGTGATTCTCATAAATATAAGTCATTGTGCATATTTAAGCATAGACACAGCCCAGGGAAGCATCGCTTCACTTTGCCTCACCTAAACAAAAGTTAAAATCCAACGATGAGTCACTAACAAGGAGGTGACGCTTCAGTCAAAAGGGACACTAGAGTAAAAGGCATGACGTCTCTCCAACCAAAGGCTGGATATTTAATGAGAGACATTTTTAAGAAACAATCATCGTGGCTAGGAGAGAAATAGAAGGACGGGTGTGCTGCAGTTCGATTTAAAAGAGACGTGGTTGCTGTTACAGAAATAAGTAATCGAAATATATCATACCAGCAGATTTTAGAAAGGGAATAAAGTCAGAAAGAAAGTCAGAATTATATGAATATATTCTGAATAAAGGAAAAATAAAAAAAAAGAGAAAAGGAGAACCATAGTGGAGAGGCATCGATGGGAAAAGCAAGAGAAGAATAAGTGCTTATTGAATATATGATCGCTGGCAGAACAAGAGGGACTTCTACATCATGTGACTGGAAGAGAAATAAAAACAGATTGGGGAATATTCTTTGGAGTATAGCAATAAGCATAACTACAGATGTATCCAGAATTAAGAGGATTAGAAGACATGTCCTATACACCAGCAGCTTTGTGTAAGGGGAAGAATTATTATATATATATAGTTAAAGCTCATGAAAGAAATAAATAATAAGATATCTGTTATATGTTAATACTGTTTTCTGCCACAATAAAAAGGATATCAGTGAGAAATAGAATCTGAAACAGCAGTGGAGATAATCAGAGGAAAGGGACATAATTAGGAGGTAAGTATTATTTATATATATACATACTCTTGCAAGGATGGTTATTTATATGATTATTTATACATACATAAATATAGATAAATTTGATAATAAATAATATAACATGAGTAATGTATATATATGAATAATAATGTAGGGAAGAGTACATATGCACTACTTACATAATGATCTTTAAATAGAATATATATATATATATATATATATATATATATAAATAAAGATATTTATGTATATAAATAAAGATATTTATGTATTTTTTGAAGTCAATTAGAAATTAGAAATATACTTATTTAGATAGTATATATATATATATATATACATACATACACGATTGTGCAAATAATGATGCTATATATATAATTATATATATACTCATTTAGATAGAATATATATATATATATATATATATATATATATATATATACGATTGTGCAAATAATGATGCTTGCAGCAATTATTGAGCCTTGTAAATAATGACTTCATTTATTCACCATTATGTTAAAATAGTATAATAGAATGCCATCTATGGGATCTCAAAAGACATTTAATATCTAATATACTCATGAAATATATTATAGAAAAATCATTCATAGTGAGTGATAAGGGGAAAATGAATAATCCTTTGTCAAGAATGAAATATTTATAGCAGCTTTAATCTTCTTGGATGTTATTACTAAAGTTATTGATCTCTAACATTTATAATGTCTCTTTGAGAAACACTTTGAATGCAAGTTTCGGGTTTAAGTGCTTCCACCAAAAAGGGGTCATTACAGTTTGATGGTACATTATTTTGAGAAACCATTTGTGGTTTTCCTTTCTCATTTCCATATAAATTAAATGCATGAGATAATAGTTTCATAAGTTTATTAAATAGATATGCAAGTGTTGCCATAGTGTTGTCAAAGTGAAGAGAGTGTTAGTGTGTTGGATGTCTCTTTTTATTGAAGACTAATACATGTTTGTCCTCTTTCTCATGTGGAGATTTTTTTCTGAAAGAGTTTTTCCATGTAAATCTTGTGTTCATATAGTTTGCTGATTTTATTCTTATTGCTGATTTATGCAATCACATCATAGTTCCACGGGGACGCGTCCCCCTCGAAAAAGTGGCCGTCTCGGAGACACGGACGTTTCCAAGATGCGGGGACATCAGGGAAATGTCCCCCCCGCTGTCTCCCTGTCCCTTCACCGTCCCCTGGATGTTTCCTTCACAGGGAGTCTTCTTCGCATCTCAGAGTCTCCTCAGAGTCTTTTCGGCGTCTCCAAGTTTCCCACGTCCCCCTATTAAAATAATGATTTTTTTTATAAAAATTCAAAAAACAAAGCTTTATCATAAAATAATTAAATTTAAAGTTTAAAATTTTAATATTATATTATTATTAGTTATTTGTTATTAACTTATTATAAATTAAAATATAATATATTATATTATTAAAATTTTATGACTTACTCTAAAGTCAAGTCTAAATCAATTTTTTTTTGTTTCAACTCATTTTTCATTTCCGTGTGCCCTTCGTGCGATTGCGTCTGGCGTGAGACTGAGAATCTGAGCCTTGAGAAGGAAGAACTCAAACTGAGAAGTTGAGAACTGATTCAACCGAACTAGGAGAGCTAAGCTGTGCATTAGAACCAGGTATTTGATTTAGGTTTTTAATATTTTATTTTTTTAAAAAATTTCATTTTGTAATGCCCGACCCAACACACGGGCAAGGGCATTGGAGTCTTGGACCAATGACAAGTTTGTGGAACAAATGCCTCAAAGGGGTGTCAGCTCATGGACTGGTCGTAGTCCATGAGCTGACACTTCTTTGAGGCATTCGTTCCACAGTGACTATGGGTGCCTAAAAATTTTTAAATTTTTTTCAATTTTTTTTATCAATTTATTTATGCCATCAGCCATGGCTTTGGCCCATTGTGCTTTGCAAAATGTGGAAGCATAAGCAAGGCATGTGAATTGTTTGACATAATGCATGAAAATGTGGAAGCATAGGCAAGGCATGTGAACTGTTTGACTGACAGTTCACATGCCCGAACTTCAGTCAAACAGTTCACATGCCTTGCCTGTGCTTCCACATTTTCATGCATTCTGTCAAACAGTTCACATGCTTTGCCTGTGCTTCCACATTTCGCAGAGCACAATTGATGCATTCTGTCAAACAGTTCACATGCTTTGCTTGTGCTTCCACATTTTGCAGAGCACAATTGATGCATTCTGTCAAACAGTTCACATGCCTTGCCTGTGCTTCCACATTTTGCATATCTTGCAATATTGCAATCCATGAGATCACATTTCTTTCAACTTTCAAGTTTCTAAGTTTTAGTTTATAGGTCTGATTTTTTTAATTTATTTTTTACATCGTAGGTCTGATTATTTTTTATTTTTTAACATTGTTTTTGCAGCATCATCATCATAATGAGTTCACACAACAGAAGTGATGATGAACCAAAAATTCAAAGTGCAAATGATTCATCGGATGATCCTGACTTTCAAATAGGAGGGGAGGCCGAGGGTGAAGTTCAACCACTAGTACAACATGGCTCAGCGTCAAATACTCAAACTGCCACAAGTTCTATTGGTAGTAAAGTAGCTGCCCTTCAGAACTCCTTCAAGAATGGGCCAAGGGCCCCTTTGATCCAAAAAAACCTTTAAAACAATTTGCATCCAAGGTAGTAGCAAAGCTTGGGACAACTGGGGGCACTAGATTATGGAAGTGTCACATGTGTGAGTTTACATGGTTTGGCAGCATTACAAGAACTAATGCACACTTTCTTCTTATTCGAGGCAAAGGTGTAGATGTATGCAAAGTTGTGGCAGGTAACTTGAAGTACAGGGCTGAAATTTTAAAATTATGGGGTTGTAATGAGGATGAAGTGCCTACATCTGCTACACTGCCACATAAGAGTATGGGTGATTAGATTTCAGCAGTGTCTACTTCTACTTTGTAGAGTCAAAGGCCACCAAATCCGTTCAGTTCAAGTGTAGCAGAGCCTAGGGGAAAACGTAAGATGGCATCTTCACAACCTTTAGTAGATTTATTCAATGTGCAGGCAAAGGATGAGGTAGATGATACCATTGGAAAATTCTTCTTTGCCAATGGCATTCCATTCCACGTGGCTCACTCTCCTTATTATAAGGAAGCTGTGTCAAAGATAATAAGGGCAGGACAATCATATGTGCCGCCAGAGGAGAATAAATTGAGGACAACAATCTTGGATCAAAACTATTCCAAGATTAATTTTTTGATGGAGAAGATGAAGAGAACCTGGGTCACAAGTGGATGCAACATAGTCATGGATGGGTGGATGGACATTAGGTATCGTCCACTCATCAATATCATCGTCACATCTGTAGTGGGCCCTTATTTCCTTAGGGCTATTGATTGTTCAGGGCATAGCAAGGATGCCCATTATCAGTTTCAGATCCTCAAGAATGCTATAGAGGAGGTTGGGCCACAAAATGTGTAGGTAGTGACAAATGCGACCCATGTGTGCAGAGCTGCAGGGAGGTTGATTGAGGCAGCCTATAGACACATTTACTGGACTCCTTGTTGTGTGCATGCTATGAATAATGCACTTAAGGACATGGGTAAAATCAGCTGGATCAAATCTATTGTCAGTGATGCTAGAGATGTGTAGATGTTTATCTGCAACCATCGTCATTCACATGCACTTTTCAGGTCCTTCTCCAAGAAGGAATTCCTGAAGCCTGTAGAGACTCGGTATGCGTCATACTTTATTCTCTTGGAGAGGATGCTTGAGTTGCAAGAGCCTTTGCAACCAATGGTAATGACAGTAGAATGGAACAGATGGCTTGAGTGGAAGACACAATAGGGATTGAGGGTTAAGGAGGTGGTGAAGAATGATGTCTTTTGGGCTGATGCCAAATATATTGTCTCCATCATTGAGCCAGTCTTCAAAGTTATTAGATTTGGGGATTCTAATGCACCTTCCCTTGGAGAGGTATACAAATGCATTGATTCCATGCTTGATCAAATGAAGGCTAAAGTGCGAGAGAAGGACCCCACAATGCAATTCTACACTGAGCATATTTATCCAATCATTCAGCATAGATGGGAGAAAATCAACACTCCCTTACACATGGTTGCCTACGCATTGAACCCAAAGTGGTATGTGCCACGTCTTGGCAGAGTGACACCTTATAGAGGATGTCGAGGTGAAGGAAGGGTTCATGAAGGCCATTGACAAAATGTATGATCCTATAGAGGCCAGCTTCATACTGAGTGGACAAAATTTGCTACTCTTTGGGGATATTCAGAGGCAGCCAAAGTAGATTTGGAGACTATGTCACAGGAGGGCCCCAAGTTGTGGTGGACTATGCATGGGCCTAGATCTTTGATTACTACTCTAGCCATTCGTTTGTTGTCCTAGGTTTCTAGCTCTTCTGCTTCTAAGAGGAAATGGTCCACTTATAACTTCATCCACTCTATTAAGAGGAACAGGCTCACTTCTAGGAGGGCAGAGAAGCTTGTGGCTGTCCATAGTGCCTTACGTCTCATTGATCGCAGCACAACTACATACAAGGAGAGTCCAACAACCAGATGGGATGTAGAGCCAAAAGAGCCAACATAGATAGATGGGGATGCTACATAGACAGGGCTGGTTGGTATTGGTTTAGATGAGCTTGAGCATTTGGGGTCCTTGTTCGACGGTTTCAGTGATGAGGAGATTGGCATGGAGCTTGGAGTTGGAGATGATTAGATCATTAGAGGCATCAAGCCATTAGCTATTTAGTATTTAGTATTTTGCTTTTGAAGTTTGAAGTTTGAACATTGTTGTGTTGATAACTTGATACTTGATTGTAATTATGAATCATGACTATGAAATTTTGAAATTCAAATTATGAATATGAAACAACTAGTTCTCGTTCCAATCACAATGTCTATTAAGTTACAAGTATATTTTCATTTTGATTTTCATTGTTTCAATGTTCACTAGTTTAATGAAATCATTGCAATGTGTTTAAACTCTAAAATTTACTTATTCCTTAGGCTTTTACAGTTATACATCTTTTTATAACTAATTTTTCAAGTACTATATGTATTTCAGCGCACCGCTCCCTTGCCGCCCCCCGCTGCCATCCCCTTGCTGTCCCCTCGCCGCCCCCAAACTTAGCCCCTCGCCCCTGCGCCCCCGAAACCCGTCCCCTGCCGTCCCCCCGTCCCCGTCCCTGAAACTCAGTGGAACTATGAACCACATAATCTTCATTTGGCAATCCTTGAGTAAACAATTATATTTCAAAATTGCATACACTATAAGAGATTTTATTGTATTAGTTTCTTCTTGTTTCTCAACACTTGTAACCTTGAAGGCTCATATATTTTGAATGCATATCTTATACAATATATTGTGGAATGTGTTTGTCCATGTTTTCTTTACATAAAAATAATATAGGAAAAAGGTCTTACAATATTAATTAGTGTTCCTAATAGTTTAACCACTTTTATATTTACACTTTATAATTGTTCTAGCTGTCTATCTACCCTTACATCTGTTCCAGTATCCATTTACATTTATTGATTCTCATCTACTCCTTACAGCTGTTCTAGCTGTCCACCTATCTTTTCATTTTTTAGTTGTACTATATATATTACAGCTGTTTCTGTTGCGAACCGTATACCTATACCACTGTATTACTTCTACTTTATTTTTATTAGCTCTTTTGCATGTGGACTATAGGTAATTTTCTTAATACATGGTATGTTTTCTTAAGAATGTTAACTATAGTTCACATGTCAGGGGGATAATAAAATTGAAGTAAAAGGAAAACAGTGGTAGATGTTCATGTAACTAGTTGAAAGCAGAAACAACTATTAAGGTCAGAGAAAGAAATGGCAGGTTGACAGTTAGAACAGCTGTGAAGAGTAGATAGCAGTTAATCAGTAAGTAAATGGACAGCTGGAACAATGGTAGGGTAAATAAAAACAAAAAAAGATAGTACATAGACAGTTAGGAACAATAAATGACATTGTAAATTCTTAGTACTATATATACAAGTGTCTTATGTAATGAAAACACAGAGAAACACATTCCACAATTTATCATATCAATATCAACAACTAATAGTGAGATCTTGGACTGAAGGTAGGCATGGATGAAGACCGCATCCTTGGAACCACAAATAACTTTTGACTTATGAGCCTGAGTTTGGAAGGTGAAGACCCAAAAGTATCATGTACTTGGAGGTAGGACCCACTCAGGTCTCTCATGTTTCTTAGAAAGATAAGGTCTCATGATACAATAACATCTTAGAAGGTACATGCAACAGTCCACACTACATCATTACAATTCCATTAGGTATTAGACATTTCACGCTTAGGGTCCAAGAGCATCATCATTTAGATGGGCAACAATGTAACCACTTTGGAGGAAGAGACCTGATAATCACTACCTTACAATCCCATTCTATCCAATTTGAAACTTGACATCTTTACAAGAAAATCTTTCATCATCAGAATTAGTCATTTGTGTGTCAACATCAAAGTCAAAAAAATCTTTTTTATGATTGAATCTCAAATTTTGTAATAGTCCAAAAGTTGTTTTTTAGCAAAATTAAATTGTCATCTCAAAATCCAAAAATTGTCATCTCAAATTGTCAAAATTGCCATTGAGTTGGAGGATCATATGATCACTTTAGGAAAGATACAAAAGGATTCAATCAGGTCACTGGTTCCTTTGAATGTTCAATCATTTTAACGAGATCCACCTTCTTCAAGCAAAAGTGTTGAATTCATCAACTATGTCGGTGGTAGTTCTCATCTACCTACTTCAACAAGGCAGGTAGTAAAAATTATTCGTCTAGGACATACATATTGCTTGTTCTATACGATGAGTGAACACAATGGAGAAAGTTGTCCCAAGATGAGAAGATTCACACAAATATTGATAGCTTCAAATGAAAGTCAAGAATTTTCAGTTGTAGCAGCAGTGATTGAAGATTTTTAGAGTTGTCATTTTCTATTTTGCACCATTCAATGTGAATTTCTTGCTGATCAATCCAATTTCTAGATTCTAATTTTTATTTCAAGCAAAGAAGTGTTCTCACTTTGGCGATTTTTGGAGATTCAAGTCATAAAATAACATTGTCAGCAATGAAGTTGCAGGAAGGATTCAGCATCCAGTTTTAGTGATCAAGTTGAATAGAAAATAATATAAAAAGAAGTGAATGAGATGGTGTTCATATTCAAGTAGGGTGTTTGCCAAATAACTAAAACTTCCAAAAATACAAGGGTCTGCCAAAACTTTGTCAATAATGAAAGTGTCAAAGTGATTTTTCACAGCTTCACTAGAGGATTTGTGATATGAATCACCAATATTTTTAATTGTTAAGAATTTCAAAGTTTCATTGAAATGTTTTGCTAGATTTTGTCGGAATAGAGGACTTTACATGAAAGCTTCTCTAGAATCATTAGAGCTGCCTTCCAAAAAGTCTATTTTTAGCGTATTTGTCATCACTTTTTAAGAAACAACTATATTTTCAGTTGCAAATTTTAACCATAATTCATGCTATTTTCAGTTGGAAGACTATCTCATGGTGTGAGAGACAAGAGCTCTTGATGGACACTTGTCATATTTTAATCGTTAGTTGAAGTAGCAGTCACATCAGAATTAGTGGAGGAGATAATGTGTAATAAAGCTTGCACATTATGCAAGGGTCATAGTTAAGGTAGAAGTGCAGTTAATTTATTTCATTTCTTTTCATGCAACTTTTAAAAAAGTACAATGTCTTTTTGCACTTAGTTTAATAGATCAATGATAATTCTGATCCTTGCATTATGTTGAAATTATTGTTCACCAAGTATTTGAGTTTGTTAATGCAAAATTCAATGTTTATTCCTACAATAGGATTTATTATGGTTATCTTGCTTTTAGGTGTCTATTGAGATGTTTTGTTGTGTGTTGAGGTACATTAAATAGCTTCCACGAAATTTACAAGCTTTGTATTTAGCTCTTTTGAAGTTGGATATCGTGGCTTTGTACTAAGTCCATTTACTTTACCAAAACCTTTGTGTTTTTATGTATCAGCCTATTCAATCTTAATGTGTACTAGTGTCATTTAGCCTTTGCATTTAGTTGTACAGGGCAAGTGTCTAGCCTTAGGATTTATTTTCAATTAGAAAATGTAAAGCCCTTTGCTTAATGTTGAAAGAGAGAGCTCTTAGCCTTTTATACTAGGCAAAGTAAAAAAATTATGTATTCATGTTTCATTGAACATGAAAGTGAGCCACCCCAAAAATCATTGTTAAGATTGTAAATTGCAAGTATATATTTTCCAGTTTAAGATTAGTTTTATTTCATAGGGAACTTCCCTTTCTAATTTAAAGATTGGTTTTGACACACATTTGTTTCCTTTTATGTCTCACTGAAATGTGCAAATTAAAATGCTAGCAAGTACTAGATTATGTCCCATTTGTTATTTTTCTTGGAAACAATGATTTGGGTTTAAGCCTTTTGGAGTTGTGTAAGTTTTGCATCTAAAGAACCTATGTTGGGGAAGGAGGCTAGCCAAATTTTGAATTTCAGCACATGCAAACATTCTTATGCTGACTGAAATCTGATAACAGGAGTGTTATCATGAACTATTAAAGCTATGTTGAGGCAAATGACTTTTTAGTCCAAAGACTTTTGCAAAAAGGCATGATCATCCTGTAAAGGATTAACAGGCTTAGGATGGCTGTAAACGGTAGAATCGAATGACTTAGTTTGTTGTGCATCCTATTCAAATTTTGCTTGGACCTGCCATTTCAAGGATTTTATATTTCCCTTTAAAAGCTGAAGTTTTTATGTAATACATTAGTCTCACTATAAAGCAGTTCGACAGTTTTTAAGAAAGGTAATTAAGATCATTTATCAACACTTTGAATTGACACTATGTATGAAATCTAATTAACTCCTGTCACAGCTTATGAGATTGTTGTCCCTACTATGAGGCATAGAGAATCATATGTTCTTGTACCGTTCTTGGATGTATCCATATTTTTATTTATGTCCCTTTGAAGTAAATTTCATACCAAAAAGTGGTTCAAAACAGGCATAAGAGATGAACATGTTTTTCTATTAGTTAGACCTCTTAAGAGGTTTGCTTAAATGTTAATATCAATAAAGAGCTCAGAATATCATGGGCTTCCTAGAGATGCTTTTCAACTTATGCATCATTCTTATGGTAGGGTGAAAACATCACAGAATGATGATTACTAATTCAAGCATCTTTTATTGTAGAACATGATTGATTATAGATTGACTTTATAGTTTTTAAAGATTTCTATCTATCACAAGACATCAATGTGGTTTTTGGAATTTGCTAATCTGAAACAATCATGTATTTTGATTGCAGATGCTTTCCAGGACTTTTGATCACTGCAGGATTATTACTTATGATCGCTAGTCTTTTACTTTTTGTTGATCGGTATACCCAGCAGATAATCAGAGCTCCACTACATTCTTTTTTTTTGGCACCCTCTTTCTTCACTGCAGCAATCATAACAGGATGTTTAGGATGTGTTTGTGTCCCATTACTAAGAAAGTTAAAGTTTGAACAAATATTTAGAAAGGAAGGCCCAATGTCGCATTTAATGAAGACGGGGACTCCCACCATGGGTGGACTATATTTTGTTCCAGTAGGGCTTGTCATTGCAAGTTTATGGACAAGATGTGCTCATATAGAAGTATTGGGAGCTTTAACAGTAACTCTGGCATTTGGAGCAATTGGGTTGCTTGATGACAGCCTATCCTTAATACGTAATCACAACTATGGACTTCCAGGTTGGCTCAAACTTGTTCTTCAGGTATGAGTTTTATTTCTGTACAATGATTTTCTTTTATGTTTGGGAATCAAGGTCGAGGGAAATTTAAGACCGTCTCTTTCTTTTTTTGTGTGGTATTTACCCAACCCCTTGTAATACTTGTGTGGACAATTTATCAGGTGGTTGCAGGCACTTGTTTTTCCATCTGGTGGGATTCTTTAAACTTACCACCGGCATATAAAATGTATAGTTTTCTGTAAGCCTTTTGGTGTTAATTCTGTTCCAAACCTAATAATACTAAGGTCTTGGCATTTATGTTTTGTGATTTGTATATTTTTTTGGAAGCCAGCAAGAGCATATGGACCTGGTCCAGACATTGTTGTGAATAGGTTATTTACTAATGGGAACTGTTAAGCATAGATAGATAAATCCCCTGCAAGTATTTTGTTAATTAATATCATAAATTATGGAAACATAAATAGGAATATGCTGTTTACAATAATCTGAATTTGGCTGGTTTTGACTTTTGTAAGAGCCTATATGGGATAGAATTATGACTTTATCCCTTGTGTGCTAAATTAATTGTTGCTTTTGGTGTGGCAATATTGCAGTTACTGTAGTTTTTAGGCTTGAAAAGATCAAGTAGGCAAGTAACTTACATCTTTCTTTAACTAGAAATAACTTTTTTTTTGTTAAACACATCCACTGGCAAGGTTGCAACAAGGTGGCCTTGAGAAATCTCGGAAGATCAAAATTTCCAGAAGGGCAAACATAAAACAAAGTAATACATACTTTTAAAGCAATATATTATATTACCTTGGGTTTTTAGATAAAATATAACACTGACCAGCAGCAATTGTACCAATAGAATGATTGAAACAACATTTGGTCTTTGATAACTGTTGTGACCTTTTCACACATCGCCCCATCGCAAATGGGGACCCCCAGTAGTTTGCTAGTTTTTAGGGTTTTCTCTCTGCGCAATGGTTTCATAGGGTCATCATTTTGAGAGTTTCAGGTCAGTCTTTTGAATGTCATCCGAGCCAAGTCAATAATCCATGCTTGAATCAATACATAAATGTCATAGAAGTGCTCAGAAGGTCCGGGAGACGAGGATCGCGTGCTTTGGGCCAATTCTGACACTTCCTACTTTTTAGGGAATCTGCTTTTTTGCTTTTTCGCTTTTTCATTTTTGGCATTTTTGGACCAAACAGGGTTCCCTATTTTTTAGGGATTTTGCTTTTTCTATTTTTAGAAAGTCAACCCTTGTCAACGAGTCAACTTTCCATTTTTAGATCCAAAAATCAACCAAAAAAGTCAAAAAAATCATTGGAAAATCAACGTGAAAATAAAAAAATCAAATAAAAAATTAGGAAAAGCATGGAAAAGCAAGGCAAAAATCTGAGAAAATCAACCCAAAAATCTGGAAAAATCAGTCAAAATCATGAGAAAAATCACCAAAAAAATCAACCAAAGGGCATGATATTCATGATAAATTTTGCCTAAGTTTGGAAAATTCGCCATCAAGAGAACATGTTCAGCCATTAACAAGGTCGGCCCTACATTTAAGGGACATGGCAAGCCTTCTTGGAAGTCCGCCATGACTTGGGGAAAATGGCCAAGACCCAAGTCCGCCCAGCAATAAGGAAAGATGGCAAGACATGTGTGAAGTCCGCCCTAGAAATGAGGGACGTCCAAAGAAGTGTAAAGTCTGCCCTTGACTTGGGAAAGACCTTCCAAAGTCCGCCATGACTTGAGAGAGGAATGGCAAAAACCTTCCAAAGTCCGCCCCGCCTTGGCAAGCCTTCTTCAAAGTCCGCCCAGCCTTGGCAAGGCACTTGGAAAGTCTGCCTAGGCATGAGAAAAGGGAAAATTGAACTTTGGCTAAGTATTTTAATGCTTTAGAGGGAGAAAATGCGAATTTTGACTAAGGAAGAATATGGAAGGCAAATGTCAAGAAGGGAAAATGCTTGAGAAAGTCCGCCATACTTTGATGGAAGGTGGAGAGAACTTGAGGAAGTCTGCCTAGGCCATGGCAAAGGGAAGTGTGAAGTCCGCCTAGCATAAGAAGGAGAGGAAAGATCAAAAAATTTGCCTAAGTATGAATGCCTAAGACAAAGATTGGTGAGTTTGGCTAAGTGCACAGAGGAAAATGCACATGGAAAAGAGGCAAGAAAGTTCGCCCTTGGCTAGAAAGGATGAGAATTTGTCATAAGTATCATGGAATTTTGCCTAAGGAAGACATCCAAACATATACTTTGCCTAGAGAAATTCGTCCAAACAAGAGAAAGTTTGATTTTGGCATAAAAAAATGTGCCTTGCACAATTTAAAGGCCGCCATGGCAGAAGAAAATGAGGATCTGGTGTGACATTTATTAACGAGATGGCTAAAATTTCGACTTGGCTAGACGAAAATCGAAGTAAATTTGGAAAATAAACATTTAGCCAAAGAAAAAGGGAGAAAAATTAAAATAGCCATGGGTCCAAAAACGAACGGGTTGGAAATAAATTAAATATTTTAATATTTTAATAATTTATTTCCAATACTCAGAAATTTAAAATGCCTTGGACAAAATGGAATTCGCTAGAGATGTATCGGAAGAAAATAAATTGCACCGGACAAAGATAAAATCCATGGGCAAAATTAAATTTGCCATGAATTAAAACTTGGAAAAGTCGAATTTAATTAGAATATAATATTTTCAAAATTTCGAAAATCAAAGATAAACATCTAAGCAAAAATCGAATTTTGGAAAATCAAAGAGATTTGCCTGGATAAGCTCGCCAAGGAGTTTTTTCGAAAATAAATGGAAACTTTGCCTGTTTGAAGAAGAGAAAACAAATCGAAATCGAGAGAGAAAGAGGCAATTGCTAAAACAAATCGAATTCTTCAACATTATAATGAGTTTCAGCAACTCATTTTTCACAGACACAGCTGAAGAGAAGTTAGTCTCTCGAAATTGTGAGAAAGTTGAGACATGATTGATTCTTCTGCAGGCAAGATTGATTTTCTTAGAGGAAGGAATAATCTTATGCTGAAGAAGTAATTTTTTTGAAGAAGTGAAGGATTTATTTACTAAAAGTCGAATTTCTTAGCAAGACAGGCGCACTTCATTACTTGATTTTTGGATTAAATTCTCAAAGTTTAAATTTGATTTGCAGCCAGAAGTTCTTTCCTGAGGTTTGGAATTCAATTGGATAAATTCACCGTTCTCCTTCTGTCTTTTTTTCCTTCTGGCTAAGTTCTGGCTAAAAAATTTCAATTAAAATCATTTACTTTCAACTTGCTTTTTTGCAGAAGTTTAATTATTTAATGAGCTGAAAGTAAAATATTCGAACACAAGGCACGAAAATAAATTATTTTAAAAAGTCTTCGTATTAATGTTAGTATTCTTTTTTACTGCAGGTTAATGACACGGCAGGAGAATCATCGAAGAAGGTGCCAATGAAGTTCGCCAACAAGGGGGTATAGCGAGAATCAAAAATAAATTCAAAGTGGAAAAATGTTGTAGACACCGATCTGGGACATGTTGACTTCATAGAGTTCAAGAAAAGAGTATATGGACATGATGGACTTCCTACACCAATTGCCAGATGAATGGTGAGGAATGGAATTTTTCAAGCAGCTGGATTCCTGCCTGCGATGGACTGTACTGAGTTAATGGTAGAATGTGCCATCCACTACAATGCTCAGAAGAGACAAATTATTGCGCCTGACGGAAGAGTTCTAGCTCACCTAGGCGAGGTAGCCATATAGGAGACATTTGGCATCCCAGCACATTCCCATACCATCTACAAAACCAAGGAGGAAGCCAAGGGATTGTATGACAGCCAATCCGAGTTATGCGCCACAAATGTTAATAAGGCATGGCTGGTGAAGCCAAGAACATCAATAAAGAAGATGCCTAAGAGGCCATGTTGGACAGATTTTAAAGAAGATTATGGGGACATCATTTTGATGCTGAATAGGATAGCTGGCAACCCGCAAGGTGCATATTTTGAAACTTGGATGTATTACTTTATAGACGAAATCACTTCCGGCGTGAAGATGTTCAACTGGTCCCAAATGATAAGTGACAATCTTCACGAGCAGCTGACTAATTTGGAAAAGACAGTCTTTTCACATGAGCTCGTACATTGTCTATTTATTGGCCAGGACATATAAATACTCAAGGTTGGTTTGCAAAGGAAAAGTTGGCAACAGAGAAAATGAACTCAAGCCTTATGATTGCTATCCGCAACTTTAGCTAAGGGAGAAATCTGATTTTAGGCGGGTGCACGATGCTTTCTTAATGTATATCACAAGAACACTTCAAGGAGGAATGCATCAAAGGTTGAGTCACGAAGCAAAAAGTTTGATCAGTAGATACGGATCCTGGTATATCCAGTTTCCAAAATTTACATATGTTAGGATCTAGGGATTCACTGGAAATCCCTACAAGTTGCCTATCTATCCAACAAACCGGATGATCCTGCTTGAAGTCCTGAGGCAACTGGAAGAATACCAGAACATCCAGAGGCCGAGTAAGAAGGTGGCTATTACTTTCCCATTCTTTATTGGGAATATGTCAGAATCTTGTCCGTCAGCACAAGCAGCTGAGAGCGCCAGGCTAGAGATCCAATGGTACCCATTCATAGCCTATAAGTCTAGGGCCAACTTTGACTCACATCATCATATTCGGACAGTGAATGGGAGGAGATATAAGCACAAAGTGGAATTGGAGGACTTCTGGGCAAACACCGTTGATGAGTACGAAGTCAGGAGAAGATTGTGGTCTAGAGTGCCAGTAGACTTTATGAGGGAAACCAAACTTTGCCGGGTGCCCAATCAGTTGCAGGACGATGGAAATTATGTCCAGCGGCGGTTCGAGGAGAGCCGACCTCTTCCTTCCGTCAAGTGGTCGGACCCTGAGCACTCAAATTTGGCGACATTGATGAGACCAGTGATCAAGTACTCTCAGTGGTGGGTCGACCATCATGTCCAGGAGATGAGACAGAAAAGAATAACGCTCGCGTATGATTTACTGAGCGAGACGGAGTCATACTCCTCCAACGCTGGCGCATCCCATCAAGATGATTTGGTTGAGATTGGCGAGAAGAGGAAAGAAGTAGTCCCAAGTATAGAGCCTGTCCAGAAAAGACAGAGGATAGAATCATCTCGCTCCGCGGCGTCTCGGAATATTGATGAGCTGGTGGCCACCGCAGACGAATCTTTGGCTGAAATGATGAGACCTTCTGCAGTTCAGGAAGAGAACAATGAGCCTATCCAGTTGGATAACGATGAGCCCTCATCACCTACGGGCACAAAAATACTAGGTTCAAATAATGAGATGGAAGTCCAAAATGATGAGTTCGAAGAGGGAATGATTTCCGCCCTTAGGGGAGTCTTGGACATTCCAAATGAAGAGAATGTTCAGGAGGAAGATGGTATCGAGCAGCCTACCATTCCAGATTGGCTGATAGAGAGGATGAAAATTCAGGCATCAGTAGAGGTCCAAGAAGAAGATGATAATGCGGATTTCTTGGCAATGTTGGAACAGGTTGCTACTAAGAAACCTGCCAAGAAATTTTCCACCATCCAGAGGGACGAAGTCGGCAGCCATTCCATACATATCGCAGTACCAACAGTGGATAAGGCACAAGATGAGATCACTCCCAAAGAATACGCCATAACCACTATAGACCTTGGCCCGACAACAAAAGGCCAAGAAGTGGAAGAGTTGGATAATTCCGTCTCAACTGCCAAGGCGAGATTGGAAAAAGAAGTGGCGAAAAAGAAGGAATACAAAAGGGAGGTCAAACGCCTGAAAGAGTACATACGGCATCTGACCAAACCACTCAATCAGGGTGATGTAGTAGCTCCTCCTCTTCTTAATCCCTCGTAGGAAATAGCCAAGGATGTGGAGCAAGGAATGGTCATGGCCAAGGAGGCCCAGGAATGGATGGTAGGCGAGAGCACGAAAGCAGCCTCGTTCATGGAGAAATTGGCGCTTGGCTACGGACAAACTTCTTCTTTTCTTTCCAAATTGGTCGATATGGTGGAAACTTGGGACAACCTTCTAGACATTCAAGAGAGGCTCATTCCATGCCTCAAGGTACTGAAGGGCATTCCAAGGGAAGAATTGGTTGAAGGAAGGGTGATTGCTGTAGGAGTAGCTTATGATTTTCACCATTGGTTTTGGGCAGTAACAATATGGAGAGAGATTTTGGAGAAGGCAAAGGTGGATGGGCTCAGAGTTGAGGAGCAAGTTAAAGAAATCCGGGAGAAAATATATATGATAGCTGCAGATGTGTTTGACCGAGAAATTGTCCGGGAAAACAACATGCAGCTGGTGAGGTTGAAGCATAAGGTTCAGGAGGTTTTCTTCTCTGCTACTGAACCAATTATGAGACGGGATTTCGCAAAAGTGGCGAATCTCTTGGCCATCCGGAATGATTTTGTGAGGCAGGAGGCAGATTGGGAGAGCACCTTCGCTAGATGTGCCGAGGATTTGGATGGACTTGAATTCAGGATTAGCATGCTGCCGCTAGTCACGATGGAAGAGGTTGTCACGGTCGTGTCCAGATTCATCGAGCACAATGCTGCCCAAGAAGATAGGGACACCTCCCCTTGAAGATAGCTCCAACTGCCACTTCACTGCTCGTTACTGCTTGTTTACTAGTTGTCAACTGATGTTATTTTGGGCAACCCTAATTAGGGTTGGGTTGTATTAATCTTGGCCATCGATATTGTTTTAATCTTGGCCTTTCATTTGATTTTTGAAACTCTATTTAAACTGGTGATCTCTCACTTTCATGGGTGTGGAGACAGTGTATGAAATTGTTGCATTGAGACTATTTCCGATAATAAAAGCTCTTATGCATGATTTGCTTTGAATCACTTTTATTGTCAAGTAGTAAGCAAGGTTGCATAACTTCTTCTACCATATATTAGAGTTAGATAGAGTTAGATTACAATTAAGTAGAATTTGCTTTGAATATTAGTTAAGTGAATGCGAGATTGATCGTACAAATTAAATGGTGAAATATTGCTCATACTTTCTTCGAATGGATGATTTGCATTCGGTGCGTAAAGTTAGCTTGAGCTCGTAATTGTGGAAGCTTAACTTCGGTCTCATTCGAGACTTGAAAATTATAATCACACCCCTTGAAGATTGCACCCACTTTGCTTAGTTGTCCCAGGGAGGCGAAACAAAGCGTGGTTATTCTTTTCACCAAATCTTTACTGTCTCTTAAATTCCTAGGCGTAGAATAGATCCTCTAAACCTTTATCCTTTTGCCTTTTTTTTGAGATCCAAATCGAAAGTCCCAATTGAAGAAGCCTTTAATGATAAATCCGTCTAAGTCCCAAACTTGTGAAGAATTCTTTAACATAAGTCCCTTTGTGTATTACCAGCAAATCACAACGCCCATTGAGCTTATCCACATGTCAAGACCTGACAAAAGAAACCTTGGAATCGCCATATGATCTTCTCGCAATCTTAGCATACGCGGTGCTTTTTCAAGAGAGGATAGAGTGTCTTTGGACATTTCATTCTGTGTGTTCGGTGGATGATAAAACTTACACCAACAATACCCAAAACAGGAGCCAGTCGATAGTACATTGAAAGTAATGGAGAAAATGGTTTGAGCAGTATGAAATAGAAGCCTTTATCAAAGGCAATCAAGAAACAAGAAGTAGAAAAGGCATCCTATTATAAGCATGAATACAATGCTTCTCAAGAAATGTGGTTTTCAATTGGTTCTTCTTGGAAATACTGCTTATATTGTATACAAGGAAGCCTTTCAAACTTACTGTATCTCAGGGCAAGCTATTTCTTCCAGGATATAATCTGTGGATGAGACAAAGAAAAATTTCTTATTAAAACCACTGTAATCAATGGAAAATTTAACATATGTGATTATCTTTCTTTAGGACAAAAAATATCAGGTACTGCATATATTCAAAATGATTTTCTTCCCACTGAAGTGGCATTGCAACAGGACAACTAAAGAATCCTGGGTCTTTTTTTGCTTTTTTCTAGCTGATGCCAATCTAAATTCTAATATTGTCATGTCTGAGTTTGTTTCTCTTAGAATTCTACTTCTTGCTTTCTTGGATATGTATTCTCAATTCTAGTAGCTCTTTCGTAGTCTTCACCTTGCTTGTGATGTTTGTAATTTTCCCATAGAAGCTCTTACTGCAAGGGCTTTTGTATCAGTAAGCTTTCTAATATTGTCATGTCAGAGTTTGCATTCTCTTAGAATGCTACTTCTTGCTTTCTCAGCAATGTATTCTCAATTCCAGTAGCTTTTTCTTAGTCTTTAATTTGCTCTTGGCATTTGTAATCTGCCCATTAAATTAATGCAAAAGCCTTTACAAAAAGAGCTTATTTAAAGTAATACAAAAGCCCTTAGAGTAAGAGCTTATATGGGCAGATTACGAAAACCAAGAGAAAGGTGAAGAGAAGAAAAAACTATTGCAATTTAGAATACATAACCAAGAAAACAAGAAGTTTCATTCTCAGAGAGGCAAACTCTGACATGACAATATTAATGCATAGATCAGTTAGAAAAGAGCAAAAAGAACCCGGAATTATTTAGCTGTATTTCCTAGTGTTGCAATGCCTCTTTGGTGGATTGTTGCCGCATTCAATTTTGTGCATGCCATCCCCATCCATGATGGCCTTCACCTTGGCCTCTAGGATGCAGATTCTATTGTTGAGCAGAGGCAGTAAAGTCACTGAGAGAGATGGACCTTTGACTGGTCATTCTTTGGCTGTATTAAGCAGCTGGAATTGTGGATGAATGAGGTTATCATCCTTTTTTTGCTTGTTAACTCCAAGGATCTTCTCAATTGCCTCAGCCCTGTTGTGGACCTGCTTAAAGCAATAATGAAGAATACCCAGTCCTTCATCAAGCTTGTTTATACTGTTAATTATTCCTCTTTGATTTTCTTTTGTTCCCTGAAATTTTTGCAACAGCATGGCGGCATTTTCTTTGATTGAATTCCCGTAGTTTGCTTTGCTACACCATTACTTTTGTAAGTCCACTGAAAGTGTCGCTGATGCTGGGCACTTCCTAATGGATAGTTGTCTCAGAGTGTAATTGGTGTTTAGCCTGATTTTTATCATTTGAGTTGGCAGTTTGCTTTTTGTAGAAGGTGTTTGATTCACCAATCAGCATGTGAGGAGCAGGTTTCATGGGTTGAGGATGAAACAGAGTAAAATTCTCCATTCTAGGAGAGATGGGATTGGTGAGTGAAGCTCTTGGAGGTGGAAAGAAGGAAGGGTAGCAAGCAGAGTTGGATGTGAGATCAGCAGCATGAGTAACTTTGAGAGGCTGAATGCAGGGTGAACTGAAAGAAGTACAGATGAGAACAAAAGCAGAAGGAGAAACAAGCTTACTCTTGCCATTGATATTGTCGTGGATGGCTTCATACTTAATAGCAAGGATGTTGGCAGTGCAAAGAAAAATATCTTCTTCTGGTTGTGTCATCAAGAATGGCAGTGACCTTAATCCTTGGCAGCATTAATCTGACTAGACATCTCAGTAGATCCCACATCAGATGGATTTTTCTTGACTATCTTCCTCTTTTGTCTAGTGTAAGTCTTCAAGGCATTGTGAGAAAGGTGGAGACATTTGTTTTGGCAATTTTTTTTTGATATCTCAGTAGATCCCACATCAGATGGATTTTTCTTGGCAATTTTTTTGTCTAGTGTAAGTCTTCAAGGGATTGTGAGAAAGGTGGAGACATTTGTTTTGGCAATTAATCTGACTAGACATCTCAGTAGATCCCCCATCAGATGGATTTTTCTTGGCTATCTTCCTCTTTTGTCTAGTGTAAGTCTTCAAGGGATTGCGAGAAAGCTGGAGACATTTGTTTTGGCAATTTTTTTTTGATATATTCCTTTTGGTTCTTCTAAAATTAATGCAAAATATGATATCTAATTGTGATCCAAACAAGCTGTATATGTATTGAATGCTGTCAGAAATTTGTTTGTAGCTTATATCATGGCTCAATGACATCATGCACAGATCATATGCAAAAGAAAGGATATTAGTCTATATGAAAAGTGTAGATGCTGATCTCATCCCTCTCAGAGCTGGCATCTGGGGTCCTTTCAGTAATTTCCATGTTATTGGAGTAGTTGTAGTGGCCGATCATCAGTCAATCCTGGAAGTGTATACACTTAAATGGGAGCACTTGTGAACAAGCATCATGTCCTTGCCAATCCTCAGTATCCCAGCCGTTAAGAATCATAGGATTTGTCTTAATTGGCACATTGAAACCTTTGTTGCAGACAACACATTCCATATCATGTACACAATGAGGAGTAAATCATATGTTGCAGCTGTGCCACCTGTTGATCCTTGGTATAACAAAACCCAAGAGGGATTTCTGTTTTACAGTGATGGATGGAAGCAAACTCTATATTCTTCATGGATGAGTGTCTAGCATGAGGGAAAAGTGTAAGATTTTCCTAACAAATCTACCTAGGACCAAAATGCCTTAAGACTAATTACAATAACCTATTTACTCCAAACAAGGGGATTTAGATAAGCAAACAATGGCTATTCCATTCATTAAGCATATAAGCAATAAATGGAACAAGGTTGCCATTATGGAAAATACAAGAAGAGGGGGAGGGTGATAACTCACTCCCCAAGAACTATAACTCCCATGGAACGAAGCGACACCTCAGTGTCCAAATGAGAGAGTTGCAACTTCCATGGAAGAGGATGACATCTCACACTCCCAAAAATCCATAACTCAATTAACCTTAGGGTGTAATAAATGTATGAAAAATATATGATAAATTCATAGACACACCAATGCCTCCCCTTAAGGGCAACTTAACAAGGTAAAGATGGGTCCTAGAAAGAGAAGGCTATTATAGGTATTCAAGTACAAAAGAATTCCCTCCCAAACAAAGAGAGAGACAACCTTCCCACCCCAAAGAAGTAGAGAAAAAACCCCACAAGAAGAGAGAAAAGAGAGAGGGGACTAGGTAGGCCCCTTGCAAGGAATAGCTTGATGAGCACACAGTTATACTGAGAGGGAGGAGGGAGCGGGCGGGTGCAGGGTAGGGTGAATCAGTATAACAACAATCTTTTACTTTCAAAACTTAGTCAACTACCGCAGTACACTTTAAAACTTAATCATCCACCGGGGGGTGGAGGGTGGGGTGAATCAGTATAACAACAATCTTTTACTTTCAAAACTTAGTCAACTACCGCAATAACACTTTAAAACTTAATCATCCACAACAATAATACACATGCAAGATCTAGCAATTAAGAACACAGGAAGAACACATGATTTACATGGAAACCCTTGCAGGAGAAAACCACAGGAAAATATTGCTTATATATATAGATCTTCGTAGGCTCCAATGTACTCTTTTACAAACTTCTATTGTAGGCACCAACCCATTGGAGACACCAATCCCCACTTACATAATTTGTAGGCACCAACCTGCTGGAGACATCAATCCCCACTATTGAGCACCAACTCAGGAAGAGACACCAATCTCTTCTTGATAGGCACCAACCTCCAAATTCTTCAATGAATGATATAGTTTTACTTCTCCATACAAATCTAATCGTAACTTCCGATTCTGAATAATGTTAGTCTTTCCTTTGCAAATGAGATCCGCACATATACACCTTCCTTCCTTTACAAATTTGATTCAAATGATGCACTCTGCTTTCACAAAACGGATCACATGCATGGCAATGATTTCCTTTGTCTTCTGTCTTAAGATCTGCTCTAATTTTCTTTACATAAACCTGCTCATAGAAACTTCATAGATCTGCACAAATTAACCTCATGCATCTGCACTTTAATTTGCTCTAAGTCTGCACTTTAATCGGCTCATAAGATCTGATAATAACACCTTCATATCTGCTCAAAACTCTGCTTTACACCTGCTCTTATATCTACCTTATATCTAATATAAATCTGCTGCATTCTTCATATATACTTATGCTTAATTCTGCTTAAAAATCGAAGGATATTGCTTTTTAGACTTGCTAATTTAACCTTAAATCAAGAGTATACTTGGGTTGTGCAAGACTTATCTTGAAATTGGACCAAGTTTTCTCAATCTTGAGAAAGTAGTGCAATAGGCCCTAGTTAGTTATAGCAAATTTGCCCTATAGAGCATACTACATCAAACCAATTACTCAGGATTAGGTCAACATATAGAACCAAGATCAGAAGTGCACCATCTCCATAGACAGTTGGATTAGAATGATACATAGAGAATTTTATTCAAAGAAGGAAAGGATCCATCTTGGCTTAGCAAGCTTAAGCAACTTGTTTAAGGCCATAGATTTTTGAAGTTTGCATACCAAAGATGAGCACACAGTTATCTTTTTACATCTGAAGTTGGTTCTATTTTAGTTCCCTGAGTTATCTCAAACAAGCTTTTAGCCTTCAATAAATCTGTCATTTCACTTTTCCAAGTAAAGTAGTTTTATGATGTTAGTATTGGGATTTGTTCTTGATCTATTACAAGAACAAAAGAACACAAGAAGATGCAAAAAACACAATGATACACAACCAACAAGAGTACAATCCCCCAAATTCACTTAAAGTTAATAAGAATAACCCATAGGGAAGACAATGGTGGCGCTTTATGCTTAGTGCATTTACAAACTTTATAGCTATGTTCTTATAATTCCGCAATGATTCTACACATTTTTAGGAAAAAGGGTTGAGAATAACAAGAAATTGATTACATAATTGCTTTCTACACAAAACTTTCTGCACTTAAGAAAAATGATGCTCAACTCAAAGTTATGGTTTGAAATTTATACTGAGTCAAAGTTTTAGTTTCTTGATGGCGAAGGTGATGAAACACACACGTATACTGAGAGGGGAGTGAATCAGTATAGATTTAAACTTTACTCCTTAACTTAATCAAGCAAAGCAATATTACTTCAAGCCCTAATTATCCATGGTAGTATCATTCCTGCAAGATGTAGCAATTTGAGAAGATGCACAAGAGACACAAGTTTACGTGGAAACCCTTTCGGGAGAAAACCGCGGCAAAATCTTGGTTGTATTAATCTTACAAAATTTGCAGGCACCAACCCACTGGAGACTCCAATCCCCACCATTGAGCACCAACTCAGCAAGAGTTTCCAATGTGTTCAACAAGAGGTTCCAACCTCATGATCTCCTCAAGTAGGAGGTTCCAACCTCCACAAGAACAATATATTGATTTTTATTTGCAACTTCTCAGATCTGCTCCAACACCTTCTCACAAATCTGCCAACTTCATCAAAGTAAGTTGGCAAAATAGTTGAATTATTTTGTTTACCCAACCTTAGAATGTTAGGTTATGATTGCAGATGCAGGTATAGTTAATTGTTCCAAAAAATGCTACAATATCAAACTCATGATAGGAGACTACATGCTTGATTGCCCTATGTTTGTTATCCTCATGGTTGGAGTAGACATTGTTTTGGGAGTCTAGTGGCTCACTACTTTAGGAACAATTGAGATAACTTCTAGGGTCTATTCATGTTGTTTCACTTAGAGGGTAAAACATTTGAACTAATGGGTTGCATGCAAAGTATCCACAAATGGCAAGATCACATCAAATGCAAAAGATGATTAACAAGATGGTAGGTAGAGGTATGGTTCAATTATTGTCATCAGAAGCACAACAACCAAAGATTTCTACATCAGTAAATCCACAAGCTATTTATTCGGTCAGCATGTTAGACTCCACGCTTAGTGAATGCAGGAGTCAGCATGCATAAAGAATTGCATCAAGTTTATATTAGCTTTTGGCATATGTTCAAATACTAAGGATGACAAGAGAGATTGCTGATGAAGAGTAGATTAAAAAATCATATGTCTAATTGATGAATTTAAATGAAACATGCTACTTCTGCATCCACATTCATATTTTGCATGGACGTGAATATCTATGTATTTTAGCTGTTAGAAATGATCAGCTGGTTGAATATCCCATTGCATGTGTTTACCTAAAATGAATTATTTGGTCTGAATAACATGACAGGAATCAGAAGCTAATCATACAAATTTTTGACAACTTTATTCCAAAGGAAGGCTATGAACTAAGAAGCATGATGCCATGGAAGAAACAAATTATCCCATACTATTAGTTGAATATTCTATATTTTCCTGCCATTCCTTTTATTTCTCTTTCCTGTGGTGTTTAAAGCCACATGGTGAAAGCCATCTATTGGCCATCCCATTCTCCATTCATTATAATATCTCTTTTATTATAGTTTCTTTATCTGATGTGCAGTGCTTTTCTGAAATGTGCATTTCCTTGATCATTCTGTTTCAAAATTTTTCTAGTAACTTACTTCAGTTTTATCGTGACAGCCTGCTTAAATCCTCCACATTTTCTCAGTTGTTTACATTTTTTTTCTGTTTGTATCTTCCCATCCTCTGCTTAGTCTCTCTAAAAACTTCCTGATAAAATAGTATTTGTGTGGAAATATACATCTGTTATTCCATATGGCTTGTTATTCATCTCCATATATATTGTATAAAAAGAAAAATGATTACCTTTCTGTGATTGCCAATAAGTTATGATTTTGACATTGATTACAAAGCATATACTTTCCTGTTTGTCTGTTGTCAATTCAGAACCTAGAAAGTGTGTTTCTTACAATACACATTAATTTGGTTATGTTGCAGGAAATTGTTGTTGCCTTTACCTGCACCTATAGGTCCATTATATTTGGGAAAATGGTACCTTCCATTAAGAGTATTTTGCTTTGCAGCTATGGCTAATGGCATAAACTTGACAGATGGTCTTGATGGTCTTGCTGGAGGGACTGCTGCTTTGACTTTCATAGGGATGTCCATTGCTGTTATGCCCATTTATCCCGGTTAGTGAATGCATTGCCATTTACAAGGGTGCATTATTTTACTGTGAATCTAGTGTGAAATAAATGAAATTTCTTCTAGTAAATTTTTACCTGTTCATTTGGAAGTATTAGTTTGAAAACTGTATTGCTCTAACAAACTCTACAGTCATATTTATTGGAAAATGAGCCCAGGTATAGTAAAAATTGAAACGATCATAAAAATATTTCTGCAAGTTATTCTATGGCAGTCAGCAACTCCCTCAAGTCAAGCTAGAAACTGTTTGTTTATATATATTGCTTTTATGGCTGTTTACTTTCCTATTTGATAAAATGAATACTTGAACTAGTGAATAGAATTGATAATGCATACTAGATAGAGGAGTAAAGGTATATTGTCATTCGCACATGAAGTTATTACAAAAGTAGACAAGAGATGGTCAGCCATGGATCAAAATTGATCTAACTAGATATTATTGTTTTACTTGACGATGCAAAATCTATTTAAAGAACCTGACATTTACCAAGAGGAACACAACTGCCAAATAAAAAAATCTTATAACCACTCAAAGCCGACAAACATTTAATACATAGTCGGATAAACCATATTTGTAATATTCCCCCTTAATTTTTTTTTGAATTTATTAGCACAAATCACCACTGTTAGCATTAGCTCCAAATATGAACCAGCTTGAAAGTAACCCTACACCTTTTGGTCACCAAGATCCCAATGTGGGCGAAGTGAGAGCATACAGTGTCAGGGATTGTTAGCAACTAGAAATGAAATACAAAGCTGCTAGTTGGCTAGCCGACCATGAATGAAAGTAAATACAAGAGTAGGCGGATAACCGACCATAAACTCGACCACTTATTTAGTGGGAGCAAAACTAATTACAAATAATAAGGCGGCAAGCCGACCATGAATCCTCTCTACCACTTATTCAGTGGGGGGAATTTAAACAAGTGTTGAAAGTAAAATTATTAACTCAACCACTTCTTCAGTGGGAGTGATTACAAATAATTAAATGCAACAATAAATAAAACAACTGTTAGTACTACAAAACCAGCTTTACAATGATAGAGTTTTCGGCTTCAAAAACATAGAGTTATTCTTCAAAAAACCACAAGGAGTTAGTAAAAACCTCTAACTGATACAATATGAGAATGATGTAGAAATTGAGTTCAAATCAGCAGTATTTCAAAAATAGACAAGTCTGATCAGAAATAGTAAATACAGAAAATTAGACCAGCAAGTAAGAAATTCACCAAAATGGATGCCACTTCTTCAAATTGTTAGTTTTATGATCAGATTTAATGCACAGAAAATTAATTCAAAATCAGATACAATAACACAGCAGATATCTTGGGAAAACCCTCCTCTTGAGGGAGAAAAACCCAACAACAAATATATCTCTTATATATATAAGTAATGGCAACAAGTCTCTTTACAATGAGGCCACACACAAGGCCAATAAAAAGCACCAACAATGGCTGTAACACACACTAATAATCTGCCCTTCAATCTGCACTTGAATAGACTCACAATCTGCTCCTATATGAATTCGCATTACTCTTCTTGAAGAACTCGCACTTAATGGAGAAGGAGATTGAACTTTTCTTGATGCACAAATGAGAGAAAGTGACCTTCTATATATAAATGTTGCTTAGAAGGGTCGCACCTTTTCAAGGACAAGGTCGGCCACCATAAAAATAATTACAAATAATAAATAATAATTACAAAGGAGGTTGGCCATCTTAGAGATATGTTGCCATTAAATAATCACAAATAATTAAGGAAGTATGAAGCCCGAAGCTGCAATAACATCAACAGTATGAAGCCCGAAGTTGGCAATAACATCAATACTCCCTCTCAGCTAGGGAGGAATACTTCCTGCTGCACAAGACACATCGCCTCATTGTGATGCCAACCACAATGGCTATAACCATATGTGGAAAAGAAACGATATCACCTCATCGTGATATCAGATATCACCTCATCGTGATACCAACCATAATGGCTACAACCATGTATGGAAAAGAAACGATATCACCTCATCGTGATATCAACCATAATGGCTACAACCATGTATGGTATGTACAAGTGTTCATCACTTGCGTGATGTTGTCACCTCAACATGACTTTCACCATGGCTCTCCCAAAGGGTGAAAACACTACAAGAGGAATCATCACGTACTCTCTCACGTGATGCTGTCATGGAGTCACACACATGACATCCACCATGGCTCTCCCAGAGGGTGGAATTAAGGGATTTCACCTCAAACTTCTCTTATAGAGAAAAACTCATTAATCAAAGGATTTCACCTTGAACTTCTCCAACAGAGAAGAACTCATTAATCAAGGGATTTCACCTCGAAATTCTCTCACAGAGAAGAACTCATTCATGAGGATCACTGATACTGAGATTCTTTCTTAGTTTAGGCTGTATTCTCCACCATACCAAACTTATCTCGAAAGTACACAAACTTTATCCTGGAAGGAGGCTTGGTGAGAATGTCTGTCGTCTACTCATCAGTGCTGATATACCTCAACTGTATAGCTTTCCTCAATACCATATCTCTAATATAGTGGTATTTGATTTCAACATGCTTGGTTCTGTCATGAAACACAGGATTGACAAAAGGCTTCACACAGCTCTGGTTATCACAATGGATGATAGTAGGCTCCATTGATTGTCCAAACAATCCTGCAAGGAGCTTACGAAGCCACACTGCTTCTCAAGCTGCCATACAAGCTGCAATATACTCTGCCTCTGCTGTACTCAATGCTACAGATGACTGCTTCCTACTGCACCAGGAAATCATAGTCGATCCTAAACTGAAGCAACATCCAGAGGTGCTTTTCCGATCAGTGACACTCCCTGCCAAATTAGAATCAGTAAAACCATGCAGCTCCAAGTCCACATCTGAAGAATATCCCAACCCATATCCAACTGTGCCACGCAAGTATCTCAAGATATGTTTTGCTGCAACAAGATGTATCTGTCTCGGTTCACACATGAACTGACTAAGTGCACTCACAGCATAACAGATATCTGGTCTAGTGTTGTTACATCCCAATTTTATAGCTACTATTGCATAGGGCAATTGATTGTAATGTTTGAATCTTGATGATGAATAAAACATGGTTGATCTCATTATTAAATGAATGAGACCTGTTTAAATGATGGTTTCATTTGATTGTTACTTCTAAATGATTTATTCTTGATTAAATGTTGCATACAATTATGGAATAATGTTATTCTAACTTGTGAGGTGTTTTTACCTTGTTATGAGCATATGACTGCCGATGTCATGTCATGATGTGCAGGTATGAAGACTGTTCCTACGGACAGAGGAGAGACATCATTCGGGGAGGAACTTGGTCGGGTAAACAGTAACAATTACCAAATGAGCATACACACACGTCAGTAAAGGTTCTGAGAAACTAAGTCAGTTATGTTGGTCTAGATAAGTCATCCTTAGGCTTGGAGTTATGTTTACTTCTTTATGCTTTGAAAAGTAATGATTACTTATTTGTTTGACTTATTGTGCTTTGACCATGATTTGGAAAACGTGAATGGATATACGTTAAAAGGTCAAGTGAGTATGTGTATACGTGTACGCGTATCCATATGAATATACATGTCAAATACATACATATGCTCGGCAGATGGATATGCCCATATGAACGTAACGACATGATATACATACATTTATGTGTACCGTATAGTGAAATACATACTAATAATAATATTATATTATTATTCCCTGTTGACTTTACGTAAATATATATATATATATAAATATCGGGTTGCTGACTGGCTCACGATATATTTATATATTTGTTAAATATATATTTAAGTAATTAAATATTAACGATTATATATAAAATTATTATAGTTATATTAAATATAAATATTTAAAATACTCGGGTATTTAAATATTTATGTGTTAATATATTTAAAGACTATAATAGTATTTTATAATAAAATAAATAAGGGAACTATATTTTGTCTAAGGGATTTACATATATATTTATGTATAAATATATAAGGTGATTATTTAAATACATAAAGAATGTATAAATAATAATATTTTTGTATATTATATTAATTAAATGTATTAATATTAAAATAAATATTTATTTATATATAAATACGTTTATATATAAATAAATAATAATGTTTAAAATAATACATTAATAAATAAAATATGCAATTCGAAATTATTAAAACAATTTCAATTTCAAAGAATGAAATTCGCATTTTATATTTTAAGTGTTAAAAATGGAAGAAGGAAATTCGTAATTTGTAAAATGTGGAAATTTAAAAGGTTGCCATGTGAAGTATTTAACATATAAACAAATTACATTTGAAAAGAGGCGAACTACATTTAAGGAAATATTTGGAAAAGTTTGAACTATAGAAAATGAATGAAAATAAAAAAAAGAAACTCTCCCGTGAAATGGCGGAAGTTCCTGCGCAGCTGGAAAGGGAGGAAGACATTTTCAAAGCTTTAAACCAGGAAAATAACAATGAACCTCTGTGTTGGATCGATTTGGAACTTGACTTAGGACGCAGCAATAATCTCAGGTTAAATTTTTACGCCTGGCAGCAAAACGTGGCTGTAGGTGGCGTTTTTATTGCAAAGTTGAAGTATTCTTCGAATTGCTGGCTCCAAGGAAGTCGAATCATCATGGAAGAACATGACTAAGGGTTTGAATGAATGGCAAGTGACATTTTGACTAAGTAAACATAGTAATTTGTCAATATACATGCCCATAAATGGGGAAACTGTCTCTAACTCGGCTTATAAATAGTTCACAGTCCTTCATTCGAAAACATTCTTTTGCTTTCTGATTTGTGACGTTTATAGAGAGTCTATTCACTGTAAATTGAGAGCTAGTTTTGTGAGTTGTGTTATTATTATTCTGTGTCAAAGTGTTCAGTGAGAGTTGAGTATTCTCAGCTGTAGTTTACTGTGAAATAATAATAGCATTCTTTATTTGGAGAATTTCTGAGTGAGGATACTGTTGGCTGAGATCAACAATAGAAGATTGCTGGTAGAGGATTACTGGAAAGGAGCTTATACAGGCATGTTTCTGAATTAAAGACTAAAACTTTAAGTTGCTTTTCTTTACTGTTTTGAAATTGCTGATTGTATTGAGCTGAAAATAATGAATTATTCCTAGTAGTCATTTGTTGTTTGATAATCTTTTATTGCATAATGGTTTAAAGGGATTTCATTTTATGCATGGGTAAGGGTTAGGGAACGACAATGTAGCAAAAGGAGATAGCTTGATGTAATTCGTTATATTCAATTTAGTTAAAGAAGATTAAATTGGAATTGGGATTATGAAAAAAAGGGAAATCATGTGAAATAAATAGGAGAGGATTTATAATGCATTTTTGAATGGTTATTGCATGTTGTGTATGATCTCTATATATGGAGAATACGTAGACGTATTATTTATCTACTAGGATCGAAATGATGGCAGAATCAAGTGAAGTCTTTTAGCTTAAGTTATTAGGATAACAGAGACAAGTTAAGTACTCCTAGGATAAAGAATTCCTAGTTAGGAGGATTGATACAAGACACTTGAATACTGTTTTCATTTCTAGTAGGTCCATATGATTGTAGGATGTCTGGGATGACGGTTTCATCCATTGAAGGACAAAACCTATGCGTAGAGTAAGGAAGCCTCAAGTCAAATCGGCCCTGAGTAGTGTTTATGATAGATGACCTTCATTCGAAGTACTGAATGAGAATACTTTGGCCAAAGTAGTGAAAGGTACGACATCCACCTAGATGTGAGATAGTTGAGACTACACTGTCAGTTCATTGTGATCCGAGTACTAGATCGAGATTGTGAAATAGCAAAGTTCTAGTTGAGTAGGACACAGCACTATGCTCAGTTGGTAATCGTTAAAGGATACCCTACCAATCTCTTCTTCAAAAGGAGGGCCGTTCATTGCAAAATGATCGTGCGGGGGACCGCATTATAAGTCCGTGGTTGGTGGAAAAGCGCCCGAGTGATGTTTCTCCTCCACAGCGAGCGGCCGATGTACCAAGATTTGAAAGGAAGGACTCCTGCACCTTCTTACTTCAATTTGTGCAAAAGCTTACGAGCTATGTATGTAACTGTATTACTTTTTAACTCTGATTTATATTTGCAATGAAAATGAAATTCATGAGGAAACATATTGTAACTTGTACGTGTTTTTCAATAAAGAAAGGAAGAAATTTTATTGTATTATCTTTGTTATATGTTACTTTTACATGTTTTAAGTGAGAATTGGAAAGTTTTTAATTTACGCAGAATTGGGTTGTTACAAGTGTTAACTAGATACATCAAGGACCCAATCAACTATCTATACATCGTAGGATCCACCAAGTCTGAACTAGCTGCAGCCTCTTTCAGCTTCTGCAAGTTGGTCTCCATAGGTGTAGACATGGATTTGCAATCCATCATACCAGAACTCTTCAGAATGTCAATAGTGTACTTCCCTTGACTCAGAATGAACTCAATAAGCCTTTGTCATTCTTTCTAAACCAAGGAAGTAATGTAACCAAGATCCTTCATTTCAAATTTAGAAGCTAACTCCTCCTTGCATTGATAATGAGATGATCTTCTTGAGTAAGAATTAAATCAACATAAAGAACCAAGATCAACTAGATTACCATCTTCAGGTTCAGTAGGCTCCCTCTGAATCTTCAAGCACTTGCATCAACCTTCTGACCTCTTCGTCCAAGATTGCTTGCAACACTTGACTTAGATAAATGTTTTCCAGCGCACACCTCTGGTACTGTAGAGAGTTCAGGGTAGTCCTCCTCGACCTCATCCCAGATCACACTATTCTGAATAGGTTTGTGGGGCTACCAATGACAATTCCAGAAGACAGTCTTGAGCAATTATGATCTCAGCAGCTGAAGGGATCCTCTAAGGGTTTAGCACCTAGCCTTGCAATACAACAATCTTCACTTCTTCTCAGTGAGTTACAAAAATCCCTCTTGATCCTTGCTTCAGAGATTGCAAAGAAGACTTCTGGAAGTGAACTCCCTCTGGCCACCAACTCAGTCCCATGGCTGCAAGTGGTGACTTCACGCTTGATCATTTCTTTGGTTGGCATGACTTCCTCACAAGATGCCTCAAGCTTTTCATCACTAAGCAATCTCTCATCACCTTCTTGCTCCTAGAACAGTGAACTGCAAGCATTTTAGAGAGAGATTACTAACAGTTTATAATTATCCAAAGAAATATCAAGGCTACAATCATACAAGGTTTACTATTTCAAGTTATAGCATGAATACATAAGAATTTATGAACAATATTTAAACATGAATAAATAAAGCAACATAAAAGAGAAATATATCAAAAAATCAGAATGAAGGGATAAGGAAACTTATCTTTATTGAATTTTGATATAACTCTTTCTTCCATCTTTTGCTCCTCTCAAGAGTGCTAAGCTCAGCACAACAAAAGACAATCTGAACAACTACAGATTTTTTGAATGCATTATGTAGTTAGCATGTAGAACCAACTCTCTCCAAGAGTTCAAGGCTCTATCCCAGTTCATGCATTAGAGAATGATATCGATGTGACCAACTAATCACCATTGAAATTTCAATTCTTCTTTTATTTCAGAAATCTTCACAACTAGCATGAAATAACTTGCAATAAATGAAATCTTCAAAGATCTTATGCTAGGAACACAATCCAAGAGAAACCACTATCTCTCTTTACTAATTACAAGATCCAACTAAATGAAGTAACTGAAATTCAGCCTAGAAAGGTGATTTCAAACAAAACAAAGAATACGTATCTCTTTAATATTCTAATGGATGCAATTACTGAACATAGTATGCTGCTCTTGCACTCAGATCAATCCACAACCTTCACAACTTGAACACAGGCCCATCAAAAAATGTTTGAAGCTTTTCTCTTAGAACTTTTGCACAATAATTAGAAGAATCGAAATCTGGAGATACACGGTGACAGTGATATGCAGATCTGGGACAAATTTGCATACACAACAGTAATAAGGACTAACAGATGCAATATTCGTAGGCCAGACCCTTCGTCTTTGCTCAAGGAACTTGAGCTGAGTTTGTAACTCAAAAATTCTGATAGCATGATGTCTTCGCAATCTCATATTATTTCATCATTCAATCCTTCTGCTTGTAAGCGACATTTGAGCTTCTCAGTTGAAACAACAATCTCCTCCACAGGCATAAGAAAATTGCTGCTGATTGACCTAGAAGGAAAAAGATCTTTGGCAGCCACTAAAGAGTCAATCCATGTTGAACGATCCTCTCTAGAATTAGTTTTCAGATGGAGTGTCTTAGAGTGAAAAAAGGGAGAACCTTTTGTCATCCGATCTACTCTCTCAGACAGAGAATACCTTCAAGTGTACTGCTCCAACCATCTTTCGCTCATTTTTCTGAACACCGTGAGCAAATGAGCTTTTAGGATTTCTCATAAGCTTTAAGGATTCCTCACCAATAACATTTCAACCTTTCTTTGTCATGCTGTTGATCAAGGATGAGAAGGAGAATAAAGAGGATCGCTGTAAGACTAAATCTGATCAAGATCTTCTTCTAACCCGCTTTGATACCATGTTGTTTTATGATCAGATTTAATGCACAGAAAATTAATTCAAAATCAGACACAATAACATAGCAGATACCCTGGGAATACCCTCCTCTTGAGGGAGAAAAACCCAGCAACAAATATATCTCTTATATATATAAGTAATGGCAGCAAGTCTTTTTACAATGAGGCCACACACAAGGCCAATAAACAGCACTAGCAATGGCTGTAACACACTAATAATCTGCCCTTCAATCTGCACTTGAATAGACTCACAATCCGCTCCTATATGAATTCACACTACTCTTCTTGAAGAACTCGCACTTAATGGAGAAGGAGATTGAGCTTTTCTTGATGCACAAATGAGAGAAAGTGACCTATATATACATGTTGCTTAGAGGGGTCGCACCTTTTCAAGGACAAGGTCGGCCACCATAAAAATAATTACAAATAATAAATAATAATTACAAAGGAGGTCGGCCATGTTAGAGATGTTGCCATTAAATAATCACAAATAATTAAGGAAGTATGAAGCCCGTGTTGTGACCTAATTCACACCTCGCCCCATTGCAAATGGGGACCCTTGTTTGTCTTTTAGGGTTTTGCTTCCGCGTGCCTCTTTTGTCTGCTCTTCGTTTGGGGGGTTTGAGTCTTAATTTTGAATGGTCACTCGAGTCAAGCAAGTGAGTTTTAGCCTGGATCACTGTATAAACGTCGCCATCGCGCTTAGAAGGCCTGGGAGACGAAGATCGACTGTCGTTTCAGTCAATTCCGACACCTCCAAGTTTTTAGGGTTTCTCACCCCGGGCCCCCTATTTTTTAGGACCTCCTTTTTTGGCACTTTTGGGCAATTCTGGGATCCCTATTTTTTAGGGTCTATTTTTGGAAAGTTGCTATTTTTGGAAAATTTCTTTTTTTAGAAAGTTTCTATATTTGGAAAGGGCTCGAGTTTCAAAAATCCACTCAGAAGTTCGAAAAGATCAACAAAACTCTCAGAAAATCGATTCGAATTTTTTTTGAAATTTTGGCAAAATTCTGGAAAATCACAGAAAAAGTTAAAAAATCTGGAAAATTTGCTCGAAAATGGTGAGAAATCTGGTGAAAAGCACAGAAAACGGTGAATAAGACGATGAATCCGTCAACAAATTGGTAAAAAATCAGGAAATTCATCAAGAAATCTGAGCAATTCATAGAAAATCTGAGAAACTTATGAGAAATCTGAACATTCATTCATGGAGAAGACTGAAGTTTGTGAGAAATTTGCCTAAGTATGGAATTTACCAGCTTGGAGAATGGAGGAATTAACATCAGAAATCTTCAGCCAAACAATGGTAATGGCAACCTAAATGCTAAAGTCCGCCTTGGTTAGATGGAGAGATGGCAAGGCCATGAAGGAAGTCCGCCTTAGCAAGAGAGGCAATGGCAAACAAATGAATGAAGTCCGCCCCTCAAATGGCCAGGCATCTAATGAAGTCCGCCCTGCACAAAAGTAGAAATGGCAAGACATTGTACCAAGTTCGCCATCCAATGGCAAGCTATAAAGTGAAGTCCGCCCTTGGCAAAGTGAGAAGTGGCTGGCAAATGCATGAAGTCCGCCTTGGGTAAAAGTCAAAGTGGCATCAGAAGTTACAAAGTCCGCTCATGTTCAAGTTTAAAGCGGCAAGAAAAGACCCAAAGTCCGCCTTAGCCAAGAGATTAGATGGCAACAAAGTGAGGAAAGTCCGCCTTAGCAAGAAGGAAGTGGCTTGAAGATAGACAAAGTCCGCCCATAGAAAGAAAAAATTGTCTAAGGCATAGCTAAGAAAAAGCTTGAATGGCTAGCAAGTAAAGGAAGTCCGCCTTGGTCAAAAAGGAAATGGCAAGAGAAGACCTCAAGTCCACCATAAACATGAAAGGAGTGGCTTAACAAGTGCTAAAGTCCGCTCCAAGGCAAGAGATGAAAAGTCTAAGGCATAGTCAAGGCAAAAGTTGAATGGCAAAGAAATGAAGCAAGTCCGCCATGTGTAGGAAAGTAAAAATTTGAAATTTTTGCCCAAGTATAAACCTTTGGAAAATGTTAAAATATGTTTGACACTTTAAAAATTTCGCCATGCTTGAAAAGGAAAGAAAATTTGCCTAAGTCCAAATCCGAAGTGTCTAGGAAGATGAAATGAATTTTGGCTAAATAAATTTTGAAAAAGAAAATGGCCAAATAAAATTGGACATGGCAAAATAATTTTGGACAAGAAGGAGATTTATGGCCAAGTAAAGTTGGACATGGCTAGACAAATTTTGGAAAAACGATCAAAAAATCATGTCCAAATGAAATTGGACGATAGAGATCATGGCAAGAAAATTGGACAAAATGAAAATTCGCCTAAGGCATTGGCAGGAAAATTTTGAAAATAATATTGCCTTGGACAAAAATAATTAGGCATAAAACGAATGGGTTGGAATTGACACATGGAATAATTATTTTAATTATTTTAATTTTTCATTTTCCAACACCCAAAAGGATAAGTCTTGAAAAATTCGAAATTGGAAAGAAAGACAAAGAGCTTTGTTGGACTGGCGATGAAATTGGAAACTTTCCCGGACAAGAGCATTGAAGATAAAACTTGCCACCCGGAAGCAAAGTGAAAGATGAGTTCAAACTCAATTCGAAGGAAACAATGCAAATTTGCTAAAAAGATCGATCTTCTCACCTCTATAAGTGATTTCACCTCTCATTTGCACAATCATTCGATTTTTGAAGAAGGTGTGAGAAGAAACTTGTTGAGGAAATTTGCAGCAAAGTGAAGGAAATAAATTTTTATCAGCTTGCATCGTGATTGTGATCACTTCTCCAGAAGTCACATGCAGATTTGCTTTGTCCACTTCACTTTGGCATGAAACTTCGTCGTTTATTTTCTTTCCAGCTTGATTTTTCACGAAGTCTAAATTGATAATTAGCTGGAATATCTTTCAAACTGATTTAAGTTTCGAATTTTGATTATTTTCTCTACTTTTTCTTGCAGATCTATTTTCGAAGCAGTGAAGATGAAGTTTTCCAGCAAAGGTGTGCAAACACAATCGAAAATCAAGTCCAAGTGGGAGCACGTTGTGGACACTAATCTTGGCCACGTTGACCTCGAAGACTTCAGGAAAAGAATGTACGGGACTGATGGACGCCTGCCTACACCGATTGCCATGAGGATGATGCGCAATGGAATCATCCACGCAGCTGGATTTCCACCAGCAAAAGAATGTCCGGAGCTTATGGTAGAATGCGCACTACACTACAATGCACGAGACAGACAAATAGAAGCTCCTGACGGAAGAGTCCTTGCCTACTTGTTCGAGCCAGCAATCCAATAAACTTTTGGAATTCCTGTGTACAACCGAACATCCTACTGCACCAAGCAGGATGCACTCAAGCTCTATCAAAGCCAACAGGATCTCTGTGTGTCCAACTTAAACAAGAACTGGCTACTAAAGCCCAAGCCTACTGCAAGCAAGATGCCAAAGAAATTGATCAGAACCCATTTCAAAGAGGAATATGGTGACATCGTTTTGCTACTAAACAGAATTGTAGGCAGTTCCCACAGTGCACCTTTCGAAAACTGGATGTACTATTTTATTGATGAAATAATCACTGGAGTCAAGATGTTCAATTGGTCCAGAATGATTAGTGATAGCCTGCACGAGCAGTTGGTCAACTTTGAAGAGACCAAAACTTTTCACATGAGCTCATACATCATATATTCACTTGCAAGATATTATAAGTATCCTGGCTTGATCTGCAAAGGCGTGGTCGGCAATGGCGAGGGGCAACTCAAAGCCTACGATTGCTATCCACAGTTGCAATTGAAAGAGAAGTCTCATTTCCGACGAGCTCATGATGCCTTTTTGATGTACATTACCCGACTTCTTCAAGGCGGAACGCACCAAAGACTCACACGAAGCCAAGAGCCTAATCAATCGGTATGGATTTTGGTTCATTCAGTATCCTAAGTTCACTTATATCAGGATCCAAGGATTCTCAGGAAATCCTTACAGACTTCCCATCTATCCTACCAACAAGATGGTATTGCTGGAAGTGCTGAGGCAATTAGAAGCGTATCAGAATATACAAAGGCCAAAGCAGAAAGCGACAGTCACCTTTCCTTTCTTCATCGGCAATATGGAGGAGTCATGTCCGACGGCACAAGCAGCAGAGGTTGCCCGACTGAAAATTCAACAATATCCATTCATATCATATAAATCCAGGAACAATTTTGATCCGCTCCATCACATCAGAACTGTGGATGGAGAGAGGTACAAGCATCGGGTTGACTTAGAGGACTTCTGGGCCAACGCAGCGGATGAATATGACGTAAGAAGGAGGTTGTGGTCAAGATTTCCGTTAAGCATGATAAGGGCAACAGAGCTCTTCAAAATACCCGATCAACTACAAGATGATGGAATATACGTACAGCCAGGCTTCAAGGAGAATGAGCCGCTTCCCCCTATAAGATGGTTTGAACCTGAGATGGGTGACCTAGCAACTTTTATGCGGCCTGTTTTCAAGTATTCTCAGTGGTGGATAGATCGGCAGGTAGAAGTCCTAAGACAAAGAAATGTGCAATTCACCTACGAATTGATGGGCGATATAGAGTCCTGTTCTTCAAACGCCGGTGCATCTCGTGGAGATGGACCAACAGATGCCGCCAACTCGAGAAAGAGGAAAGAAGTTGATAAATCTGCAAGACAAGACAAGGATAAGATGGTAGATGAAGGGCCTGCTCGAAAGAAGCACAAGTCTAAACCCCTTCAGTCGGCCACTTCCAGGAACATAGAAGAAATACTCGCCATGGATAGAGAATCTTTCGAAAATGCTAGGATCCCTTCTCCAGTCGAAAATGTGGAGCCAATACAAGTAGAAGATGACGATCAACCTTCTCCAGCAAGCACAAAAATCCTAGAATTAGATAATGATACAGATATTATGGATGGAGAATTCGAGAAAGGAATGATTTCTGCCCTCAAAGGAATCCAAGATGACCCATCCGTCCAAGAAATTCAGGGTATGCAATTGGTCCAAGAAGTTCAAAATATGTCGGAGATTCAGGAAGAGCAGGAAGTACAAGATATACAAGACGTCCAAGATCAACAGGGGGACGAAATTGAGCAGCCAACAATCCCAGAGTGGTTGAAGGAAAGATTGAAAAGAAAGGCGCCAGTAGAGGTTCCTGAGGAGGACAATGACACAGATTTTCTGGCAAGACTAGAGCAAACTGCCCCGAGGAAGAAGGCCAAGAAATTTTCCACCATCCAAAGGGATGAGGCTGGCAATCGTACCGTACAAATTGCAGTACCTACAGCCGACAAGTTCCAAGATGAAATTGCTCCTGATGAATATGCTATCACGACCATCGACATGGGTCCAACAACAAAGGGGCAAGAGGTCGAGGACTTGGACAATTCCGTGGCTACCATCAAGTCCAGGTTGGAAAAAGAAGTTGCCAAGAAAAAAGAATATAAAAAAGAAATTCAGCGCCTAAAAGACTACATCCAACACTTGACCAAGCCACTAAATGAAGGTGACCAAGCAGCGCTTCCACCTCCTAATTCTTCACGAGAACCAGGTGCAAATTTTGAAGAAGAGCTGACTACGGCGAGAGAGGCTAAGGACTGGATGGCGGGAAGAAAAGAAGAGGCGTTGGCATTTGCAGAAAAGTTGGCGCAAGTAAATGAGCAGGCTTCCTTTATGCTTTCACGAGTTGCAGACCTGGCGGAATCATGGAGTAATCTCGAAGATATTCAGAGCAGGATCATCCCATGTATTCGGGAACTGAAGGGCATCTCAAAGCAAAGGTTGATTGAAGACAAGGTTATTGAGGCCGGAGCTGCGTATGATTTCAATGGATGGTATTATGCTCTGATCTCAAGAAGAGGAGTCCTCGAAAAGATGAAGCAGGATAGTGGTAGAGTTGAAGAACAAGCAAAGGAAATTCAGAGTAAAATTAATGAAATGGCTGCAGACATGCTCGACAAGGATGTTGTCCGAAAGAAACACTTGCGGCCAAAGAATTTAAGAGAGCAAGTACAAAAAATTTTCTCCACCACCGGGCCAATCCTGAAAGAAAGCTTCACCAAAGTATTCAACTTCATGGCCATCAGGAATTCTTTCTTGCTGCAGGAGCCAGAATGGGCGACTATTTTTGCAGAGTGTGCCGAGAGCTTAGATTTGCTGGAGTACAATGTCAACGTGTTGCCCGACATTGCCATGGAAGAGGTCGGCTTGATCGTGTCTAGATTCGCCGAACGTGAGGCCGCACAAGTGGATAAGGATGCCACTCTAGATGTCTAGAGTTCTCTTCAGTTAACTGATTGAGGTTTTGGAAACCCTAATTAGGGTTTAGTTCAGTTTAATCTGGGCCTTTGATCCTGAATCGATCTTGGCCGTTCATTGTAATTTTGAAAAACCATATAAACCCCCCCCCCCCTCACTCTCTCATTTTAATAGGAGAAATTAGAATATAGAGATATAGATGATAGATTAGAGGAGATTAAGAAGTTAGAGCAGATTTAAAGAGTTAGATTGTAGAAATAAAGAGAGAGTTTTATGAGATTGTTGTGAAAACACTACTTTGATAATGAAGTTCAAATGCATGAGGTGCCTTGAATACTTGATTGTCGAATAGTTGCATGGTCGCATATTTCCTTTCTCGCTTAGTAAATTTGAATTATGATGTATGTTAGAAGAATGATAGATTGATAACGGAGATTGGTGAAACCAAGCTCATACTTTCTTTGAGTGGATGATTTCACTCAATGTGCAAAGTTAGACTGAGCTTTATCGTAGGTGCTTAACTTCTGTTTGAATAATTGTTGTTCGATTTGATGGTAATTATTCATTACGTAAAAATCATAAGCACATTCCTAGAAGATTGCACTTGCTCTGTGTAGTTGTCGTTTAACATGGCGAAGCAGAGTATTGTTTATTTGGTTTCATTTAATCCTCGTCTTCTCTTGATTTCTTAGGAGTAGCATAGGATCTCTAAACCCTTAATCTTTTTCACCTTTTTTTAAAATCAAAACCCAAAATGATACTGCATTTATGTCTCCGCTTTTCCGAATAACTTGCAAAATCTTAATTGTGCCCACAGCAAATCACATCCATACCACAGAGCCTATCCGCATTCATCTTAAACATTGGAATTACCATATGATCTAACTTGCAATCTTAGCATACAAGGTAGTTTTTCAAGAAAGAATAGAGCGTCTGTGACACTTTGTTCTAAAATGTTTGTTGTGTCATAAAACACACACCAACAGCCCGAAGCTGCAATAACATCAACAGTGTGAAGCCCACAGCTGGCAATAACATCAACACAAATCAGCTCGGAAAGACTTCAAACAACAGTCAATTGAAGCCTCTAACCAAGAAGTCGAAATTCCAATGATCAAATGGTGCCAAAACAACAACAGAGACTTGGCGTGAGTCCCAATACAATCAACAGTGAAGTGGTACAGCCTCCAAGAAGGTTGACCTCTTCTAGAAAATCCAAAACTCAGAATTAAATTCTGAAACTTTGCAAAATTGGGTGCCGTACACAGTGAAATAGCATGAGCCAGTACCCAGAACTAGATAAAATTTAGTGGCAAAGCTACGAATAGAAATTCGCTTCAGCCATACTCTTCAGTAGTAGTACAAACAGGACTATACATCAGCAATCTGCTTGTAGTAATTCAGAAATTAAGCTCTATCCACACTCTTGAATGAAGCTTGGTCTTCAGTATGCCATCTAGGAAGCTATCGTTTCAAGCTGAAGAATGGCGAAGTAAAGGTGCTACGAAGGCTCTTCTCGAAGCGGCTCTGAATTCAATTCAGCAGCATAACATTATCAAATTTTCAAAAGATAAGAATGAAATAGCGAGGCACAAATAATTAGAATTCTTCTTGGCATTCGAGTCACCTCTGTAACCTTCAAGAAAATAATGCAAAACACTTCAACTTCTCCAAAAGGGATGTCCAACTTAATTTGTCAATAATAATATTAAATTACCTTTTTTTCATTCAACTCTCTAGGTGTCCAAGGTAAAGGGTTATTAATTTAACTTTGAAAAATATTAAACTCATCACTTGAGGCGTCCAAAACAAGTCCCCCTTTTAAAACAACTTGAAGTTGATCAATCTAGGCACAGGGTCCATAAAGCAACACTGAAAAATGACTAAGTTATTAAAACTTAGCTCCAAGAGGAAAGGAGAAGCCAATGCCCAATCAAAATTGCCTCACTGCCAAAAATAGAATGATGAACTGAAAAGATTGAGCTGCTGCTAGGATGACACTGCCATAAATAGAACTTACTAAAAATAACAAATTGCTAAAAACAATAAGTGTTCCCAAACGCCTTTTGAGCACAAACAGGACAACTGTCATGACTTACTAAAAATAGTATGTTCCTGGAAAGGTTGTCAGATGCAGATGCATGTTACACCATTCTGAAGCTCTCTGAAAACCTTGAAAAACCCATAAACCTTTCCTGCATGCAAGGTATCTGCCAGAAATGCATATCATTTTCATAACATGCATGTCACCACATCCTAAAGCTCTCCAAAAACCCATAAAGCTCCCTAAAGCTCACTTCCAAACTCTCGCTTGCGAGCCTCCAATATCCAAGTTGAAACCTCCTATAAAATAGGAAACTCTAATTTCCATTTCTTCTTAACCTACGGGTTTCCAGAAATAGGCTAAATCCCATTGAAGAGTGTAGAGCTAAAATGGGGACATTACAATATTAGTGAGAGATAATAATAGGCATTGTACGCTAACTACATCATCCCCCCTAAAGAAAAAGTTATCTTCATATGACAAGGAAAACAAGTAAGCATCAAATAACATTAAGGAAGGCTTTCCAAATTGATGACGATATTGTAGATGAAAAGTCATAGGCAAACTAGGAAGCATAGTTTGCAAACTTGGACTTGGAGAGTACTTGGCAAATCAAATGAGTTTGGTGGGGATTTGGGGGCAATGCCCCTTCGCAAGGTTGAGGGGGAACGTCCCTTGTGGAGTCCAGGGACACTAACTTTTCCTTATCGCAATACAGTGTGGGGTTGAGGGACGGAGTCCGTGCCACCAAGATCAAACTAAGACCTTCAATACCACATAGACCTTCATGGCGCACATCATTTTCATGAATTTTTACGAGGAAGAAACAATGCTTATAAAGCCAAAAAAAGAGTTTGTGGAGTGTTTAATCAACATATGCCACTATGTGAATAATGCTTATGACCAGCCAACCAAGAACCCCATTTAATTGCACACCGGAGGTTGAGGATGCTGCACCCAATTACTCACTAAACACAAATAATATTATAGGCACTTCAACATCATTTTGATCATGAAAATCTAGCCCATTTTCTAATAATTTACTTTCTCCCAATTCAGCAACCTATATGCAAAATTCCATGTTTTTACCAAAGTCATAGTTAGAGAAAGAACCAACTTAATGCCTTCAATAAAACTTTGAGAACAACCCCAATTTTGTCTAAGGAAAAATCATGTTCCAAGGTTATATGGTGGATGATGGATATACAAATCATAAGGTGCAACAATCAAAAGGTCATACTTGGAGCCGTACAATGAACTTGTGAGGAGGGCAGTAGGTTAGTAAATGAATTTGAATCGTACTATGTACATGTATGTAAAGTTGGGGGTTGTACAATGTACAACTACTTCGACAATCAAGAGCTTTGAGCCATATGGTTTGCAAATGATGTACTGTTTGTAGGGATTGTACATCAATGATTGGTATGATAGATTTACAGAGGGGTTGTATGGTAGTGTACTGTTTGCAGGGATCGTACATCAATGATTGGTACAATAGATTTATAGAGGGGTTGTATGGTAGTAAATGGGGACTGTATGGCAGAACAACAAGGTTGCAGAGAGATCGTACGGTGCATGAGAGATTAGTTTGTACGACAATATTTATAGCAAGTTGTACAAATGCAGTAAGGGCAAGTCATGCAGTGGTAAAAATTACAAAAATATTGGAAATTTTGTGCTAGCAAGCTATATGATGAAGGAAAAATTAAGTTGTATGATAGGGGAAGACACGGGCCATACGGTCATAAAATAAGGTGGTTTAATAGTTATTTTTTCAAATTTGTTTATTATTTTCATTATTTTTTCATTCTTTTCATGTCGGGCCTGCCTAGTCCTTTGCACTTTGATTGCAATTTTTTTTTGTTCGTCCCTTTGTCATAATTTTGTCGTGAAGCTGATTTGACTTGACAACAAGTATCCATATGCTCCAGATGAAAATTTTTACTATTAGTACTGAGACATACTATCATTAATTTTGTGATCTTTGGTAAATTTAGGTGCCTCTCCTAGAACTGAAAGTGTTATCTTTTGTGAACATTATACTGCATTTGACACATAAACTATCCTACTTCTTTTCTGATCTTTGTAGCTTCAATAAAATTACAGTTCGATGGAAATACCTCAAGTCCTCCATTTGTCAGTGAAATAGTTTGTGAGAGAATTTGTTTCATCTTTCAAACCTGACTGTAAATCCAAAATCCCTTCGCTGTTCAATTCAATTGGACCTTGATCCTAGTTCTCCATCCATTCTTCTTCGGAGTCTGAATCTAATAAATTTGAGGAAGTTACTTCCTCATTGACTGCTTGGTTCTTCAAAATGATTATATAATTCTTTCCCTTTTTCTCATGGAGATTGCATTCTTTTTCTTGTTGTGATGGGATTTGGTTGTGATCAGCCAACCTTGACCCAACAATGCGTTGTATCTTTTCTACCATAATGAAATGACCACAAAATTCAACAAACATTCCTGGGTTCCAATAATTACTTTTTGGCCCATTAAATCTTGAAGTACTATAATACCTGTTGATGTGTTTTTCGTGACCGCACCAACGCAGAATAAAGTCGCCAACGGCTACCCTATTCTCTCTTGATCAAAGTATTCCGCATGCTAAGATTGCAAGAAAGTTCGTGCGTTCAACTCCAAGGTTCTTTCAGTGCGAATAGACCCAGTTTGGCTCGATGTGATTTGCTGGTATTTCAAGGGGACTTACGGAATTGTTCGGCAGTGGAGAAAGGAATTCAAATGCTCGAAAGATTTGTCTATGAAGCGCGGGTTTCCTATTCTAACCGGAAAGTACTGAATTGAAATGGGGTAGGGTTAAGAGAGTCTAATCTATTCTAAGGCGTGGGATATGGAGCTCAACTTCAGCAAACTTCTAACCGGACTTCGCTTTGCCTCGCATCGGACAGCTTCCACGGAGTCGGTGCAATCTTCAAGGGAGATGACTAAAGATGTTCAAACCACCTCTTGACACGAAGATACCATCACAACGACGCATACCATTATTCAAACTGTGATTGAAGTTAAGTACATGATATTCCAGTTGACCACACAAGGCGCATTCACCATCAGCAAATACACTAGTGGTATGGATAGACGAAGTTGCTTAGATCAAACACCACATTCCACAATTACTATCTTCTACTTGCATGAAATGAAACTTATTCTACTTTAAGTCACTACTTGAATCAGAAGGACGAAGAAACCTTGCTAGCTACTCACAACAAAGACGAAGTTCACCATCAATGAAAAACTCTTTTATTGAGAGAGTGTTCACAACAATTTCTTACAAAGTTTCCAAGGGGAAAACTTTCCCTCTTCTTCAAACTACACTTTCAATCTATACTAAGTTACTCCTAAGCTATCACCTAGTTGTCTCTCTACTCCGACTTCTACTCTAATCTAATGTCTACTGTCTCATGTCTAATGTCGTACAAATGAGGGGGACTCCCCCTTTTATAGTTTGCCAAGTCCAACGGACGGCTTAGATTACAATCGGCTGGATGGCCCAGATCGTGCCACCTCAGCCCTAAACAAGATTTGCCCTAAAAACCGCCACAAAGGAGAGTGGGGTAATAAATGCGGCATTAATGTCCACCACCCTTCTAGAAGATTCCAATTTTGAAACGCGTTCACACTGCCCTTGATCTTCTTCCTTGACGTTTGCTCTTTAACTTCTTTGTCACTTGAACTAACACCTAGCCAATTTCTTGCAACTTTTTCTTCCTTCATGTGAGACTCATAACTTTATCTTCATTGTGCTCCGGCTTCAACATTTCAAGTCATCGTGCTTGATCTCGACGTTCCTCCTGCAAAACAAGCAAGGAGAAGAGCATTAGAACACTTCATAATATAATCTTAACTTACCCGATTTTCAAGTATTGATCTCCGAGGGTTCATCATTTTCCCCTAGCACAACTGCATTCCCCTTTACTTTTCCAGCTGAGGTGCTCGCAACTTTGATCTCATTCATCTCTGGCTCAGGAAAATTGTCTTCATGAAGAACTTGAGCAAATTCACCTAGGCAGTTCCTTTCAAATTCATCGTCTAGAGTATTTCACCTTGAAAACACATTTTCTTCATCTTGCCTTAGAAAATTTTCAAATTTCCCTTAGGAAATTCATTAACCTGGTGCCCATTTAAAATTTTCACCTTGGAGGCCGAAGCGAAGCATGGAAGACTTTAAGATCAACTCCTCATCGATAATCTTCAATACCCAGAAGAAAATTTCCTCCAGAACGCGTCGAATCCATGGGTACCCAACGAATGGGTTCATTTAATTTTCTGGAATTTTGAACCTTGGAAAAAAATAATTTTCAACAATTTATTTCATTTCTTCATCCTTCTGAGAATTTTGTTGCTCTGACTTGAAAATTTTTATGTTGACCCTGTGCAGTTGGCATCCGCTAACTTTTCACTGGCAACTTCATCCATGCTTCTGAAATTTTTTTTATCATCCTCCAAGCCCAGGCGTAAATAGAGGGTCACACTTCGAGTTTTACATACTTAGAATATTTTTTTATCTCTCCACAAATCAAAGGCGCAGTCAAGGGGTTGAGGTTCAAATTTTCATACTTAGCATATTTTCTAGCTCAACGCCTTGGAATCTTTTACTTTGCATGCATCACGCCTTGGAATCTCCACTTGCCTTCTAATACCTTGAGGGCGCATATGGCTAGGCAAGCTTCTAGTTTTCTTAACTTAGAAAATTTCAAGGACTTCCCTCCATGACTTAGGCGTATTTAGCCTCTTGAAGTCTCATTTTTCATCACTTGATCAAATTCACCAACTTGTTTTCATCCTTTCCCAGGGCGCATTTGGACCTCTCTACTTCAAATTTTTTTTACACTTAGAAAATTTTCTAAGTCACCTCCTTGCTGGGCGCATTTGCTTGGTCAAGCTTCCAATTTACATGTCTTGGGTGTTTTCCATTTTGTTACTTAGAAAATTCTTCAAGCACTTCTCTTCAAGGTAGAGCGCATTTGGGGAGTCCTTCAAATTTAAAACACTTTAGAAAATTCTTAAGTGCCTTCTTCATTCTAGGCGCAAACGAGCCATGCTACTTTCATTTTCCATACTTAGAGAAATTCTATCCTTTTCAAGTCCAGGCGCATATAGGAGGGGCTACTTCAAGTTTGAATGCCTTAGAAAATTTTCAATCACCCTCTCTTCTCCCTGGGCGCAAATGGAGGGGTGAACTTCAAATTTCACAGAGTTAGAAACTTTTTCAAGTCTTCACCTTGAATGGCGCATTTAGTATGTTGAACTTTCAGTTTGATACTTAGACAATTTTTTCACTTTCAGCACCAGGGCGCATTTGCATGGGTGAACTTTTAATTTAGTGATTTGGAAATTTTCCTAACTTACTTTCTCCTCAAGGGCGCATTTACCTGTTGATACTTCCAGTTTTGGCCTGGGCGCATATGAAGGTCTTGAACTTTTGTCATTTAGAAAAAATTTCAAACTCTGACCATACTGGGCGCATTTAGTAAGTGCAACTTTCATTTTAAGTGACCTTTTCCATGCTCGTTCTTGGGCGCATCTAGACCCCTGGACTTTCATTTTACTTGCCTTAGAAAAGTTTTGAGGCTCTTTGCAAGGTGGGGGCGCATTTTACATGTCCAGCTTCCAATTTTAAGAGAGGCGCATTTTAGAGGGTCATCATTCAATTTCAACACCCTAGGCGCATATGAGCTATGGTGCTTCCAGTTTTGGCTTAAGGCGCATATGAACCCTTATACTTCCAAATTAAATGACTTAGCCAGATTTCTACCCCAAGGGCGCATTTAGCATGGGAAGCTTTCATCAAGGCCTTGGGCGCATTTAGACCCCTCTAAGTCTAGGCGCATTTGAGGGTGCATGCTTCAAGTTTCAACGCCTTAGACAAAATTTTAACAACCTTCCTCATCCAGGCGCATTTGAGGGTATCAACTTCAAATTTAAGTGCCTTAGTGAAACTTCATCACCCCCTTCAAGGTTAGGCGCATTTTACCCATAGAGCTTCCAATTTGTAGCACTTAGAAGGATTTTACCCATTTTCAGCCTCTCAAGGCGGATTTGGCCTGTGAACTTCAACTTTCAAGTGCTTAGAGAATTTCCACAAATCTTTGGCTTTTAAAGGTGTACTTCACCGGCTGGACTTGAAAATTTATCAATTTCAGTGAATTTTGTGTTCTTTGCCTGATTTAGGGTGACTTGATCATGCTAACCCTAATTTGCTATTTTTAGAAAGTTTGTCAATTTTGCACTTCAAGCTAATTTCAAGCTTCAAAAAGGCTGGATTTTGCTTTGTTCGGATCCTGGTGACATGACTGAGCTGCTGGTGCCCGGTACCTGTATGCCTCTGCTATTTTTAGCAACCTGCTAAAAATAGCAATTGCTCAGAATGTCTTCAAATTTTACGTATTGAATGCCTGAAATGTGGTGATCGTGGCTGGATGCTACTTTTGCATGATTGTCTTGTTCCACCCCTTAATTTAGGAAACCCTAATTGACCTGCTAAAAATAGCAATTATCTGATTCTTCATTCTCCGTAACTCCGTTTATCTTGAAATTCGCGCCAAAGATTACTTATCACATGTTTGTCCTGTACCCGTCGAGATCTGATGCCAGCCTGCTATTTATAGCCGCTTCTGAAGTGACTTACTATTTATAGTAAGTGCTCGTTTCTGAGACTTCCCTATCTCCGTTTGACTTGAAATTTGGACAGCGTGTTCCTTGTTGGTGAACTTGCCTTTCTGCGCCGGCATCCGAGATTGACTTTCTATTTATAGCCTGCGTCTGGAACATCTTACTAAAAATAGCAAGTTCTCCAATTGCCTTCAAATTTTGCCAGCAGACTACCCGAAGGATACTGACCACGATGGATACTTTAGTTTTGAGCACCTTGTTGTCTGACTCCTCATTTTTAGCCCTGAAGCTCGAAACCCTAATTTTATGCATGTTGCTTAGATGAGCTCCGTTTGACCTCGTTTCAATTGCATGACGATCAGTTCGCAGTTCTGAAGTGCTGAGCTGCTGCCCAAGTGGTACCTGCTAAAAATAGAAAGTGGCCGAAAAAAGTGACCGACCGGCTGCCGGATGATCTTGCATGTCATACTGCCTGAGAAATCATAAAAAACCCAGAAAAACCCAGAAAAATCTCCAACATGCAAGCACTGGCTAAAAATAGTAAGTTTCCGAAAAGTGATCAGCTCCATTTGCATGTTACACTGTCGCGAAGCTCTTGGAAAACCCAGAAAGAATATGCCGACATGCACAGAGAAAATCTGCATGCAAACCCTAATATCGGCCTCCAAAGGCCGAATGCTGAAAGTCGTCGTTTCATTTTGCATGTCACACCATCGCGAACGTCTCTGAAAACCCAGAAGGAATCTCCAGACATGCGTCAGAAAATGTAACATTTAGACCTCGAAATCTGCTCTGGAAGCTGGACTGCTAAAAATAGCAAGTCGTCCGTTTTTGCTCAAATTTTGCCAAAAGTGAACTTGAAGTGCTCAGAATGCAATGAAGTTGCCGGAATGTGAAAAATGCTGACGAATTGCCTGTAATTTCACACTTACTAAAAATAGTAAGTACCTCAGAATCTGATAAAATTTTGCTGAGAGCCTGCCGGAAGCATACTGACAACAATGTTAAGCCCCGTTTTCAATTTATTTGCTTCATTCGTCCTCAAATTGGCAAGTAAGTTCAAAACCCTAATTTAGACTTAGCCAAAATTTCACGTTAAGGTTCAACAGCGGGAACATCCCGAAAAGACAGACAGTAGAAAAGAGAGACAACAACAAAACGACCGAAAAGAAAAGCCAAAATTAGGGGGTCCCCATTTGCAATGGGGCGATGTGTGAAAAAGGTCACAACAATACCTTGTTGATCTACACTTACTATTTGAAAAGTTAGGGGCCAAATTGTAATGATCAACCCCCAATTTTTTTATTTCTTCCTTGAGTTTGCTGCTTGCTAGCTGAGTTTTCATAAGAGGTTTTGTGTTTTTTTTTCTTCATAGAGTTTGCATGTTTTTACTCACATTACAAGAAGTAAATGAACAAGAACAAAGGAGATAAAATATGCTTGTAAGAATACTATTTTGAAACCTTCAGTAATTAGATTTTATTGATCAAAAAGTGCAGATTTAAACTTTCATAGACATCAGAAATTAAGTTCACTTTCAGACCTGGAATGAGTGTCTAAACAGCATGAATATGGTTCCTTGAAGGCCACACCATGCAACGGATTTTCAAACTCTAAGTCCTTGCTTGACCACGCCCAAAGGTCTTGTGAATGGAGTCTCAATGGCGAACAAGAAACTCTTTACCAGCAGCGACCAAACTTGTTCACATCTCCCAAAGCCGTCCCTCCTCAAAAGTTTGATTTTCACCATAAAATCAAATCCTTCACTAAAAAATCTGAACCAATTCTTGTTAGAATCACCCTTGAAAGACTCAGCCAGAGATTAAATACCCATTTCGAAATCCTTCTCTGTTTCAGAAATATAAGCAAATATATGGTTCTCAGGTTTAGAATGAAAGCTCCAGAAAACTGCAAATAAGCACACACAAAATTGTAGAATAACACACTGCACCAAACCGGCAATCTCACACCCAAAAACTAATTGGAAACCACTCAAAAGTATTGATAAATCTTCATCTTAATCTTTGTAATCTGCAACTTTGAAGCTCGAATGAAGCTCTTGTGTGAAGCCTCTAATATTCTGTCTTGATGTGGTCTTTCACACACGAAGAAAGGTATCCCTATAGAGGTTTTTCGTCTTAGCAAGTCAATCCAAAACCCTCAAAGCCCAAGCTTCAAGAGAAATGTACGGCCAAGTTTCAAATACAAACATCCTTCCAGAATGAAAGCCTCCCATTCACTTCTAAAAGATAATCCTCACTCAGGGCGACCAAGCAACCCTAGAAACTCAACGCCACCTTGACTTTGCTTTGATTTAAATTTATCTTTTAATTCTTTCTTCAATAACTTGGGCGCTCAAAGTATTAGCCTCATTAAAAAGATATAACTTAAAATCTTTTTACTTCAACATTAGCTCTTTATTTAAAATTTAACTCATTTCCTTTCATAGGCGTCCACCCCCCTAATGTGCAATTATAAAATACTTTTAAAGCTCTTTTAAAAATGACTTAAAGTTATTGCACTAGGCATCAAGGTACCAAATGTCCCCTTCATGACCCTCAACCAATAAATATAAAGTTACTTTATTAAATCCAATTTCGAAGGAGAAATACAATATTAAAATGTCTCAACCTTAGAAATTGATGCCCCCGATGAAAAATGCTACTGAGAGGTAATCTTGACCGGGTCCAGCTAACCCTAGATGATTTACATTTTTTAGAAAGTCCTAAAAATAGTAAGTAGCGCCCTAAAACTCGAGCCAGAGAGAAGCTAAGGAGCTCAAAAGGGCTCACTAAGGACAAAAGCACAACACTAGACCCCCTGCTAAAAATAGCACTTACCAAAAATAGTAAGTGTATCAGAATCAAACCCACCAAAAGAGGACATCATAAAATGGGAACATTACAGTCCGCTCTTCCCAAAGATTGCTTGTCCTCAAGCAATAGCTATAAAGCCCTACATCCACAATCAAAATCATACTAAAACAAGAAAAGATTCTAGGGTCCCAAATAATTCTAGGAGGTTTGTAGCTCCATTTGCTCAAATCCCTGTCCTGCAAGGTACCAACACATAAGGCCTCTTGAGAATCACTTGTAAGAAGAGTGATAGAAAATCACCAAAACTCAAGCCACTCCTCAAAAGTATGTCCCTCAAGAGAGCCAAATTGATGTGCCACCAGAGTAAGCTCAAGTAAATCCACACTGGTTCTCTCATCCCAAATAGTAGCTGCTCTAAAAACCAGTGTGAATCTTGGGTTCCAAGTGAATCTTAGAATGGAACCATCATGCTGAAGTTGCATCACACTGTACATCTCTATCAGCACAATATGCTCAGTTTGTACTCTCCTATCCCAAACTGTAGCAACCCATAAACCGTCAACCAGAACAATGTATGCCCACGCCATGAAGTAATTGTAGTTAGCGTCACTCACCAAAATGGAAGCAGAAAATGGAGGCACTGAATCCGGAAAGATACTCACAATCGGCTGCCCCAACTTGAAATCAATCCACTCGTCGAGCAAAGCGGTATAACCAACCCAAGAAAGCGCGGGCAACAATAATTAATCCATGATTCCATTCGATACATAGGAGAAATAAACAAGATATAAGCTGAAGAATCATCCCTTAGCACCAAATCATCGCTGACACCCAAGCTCAACTTGGTACCACTCAACTACTGGTCCAAAATCGAAGTCGTTTGTAAGCTGATCGGAAAGTTTGCCCGGGGACCATGGCTGAAAGTGGTCCCACTAGTCCATTCTTGAGTCATCACTTCACGACTAGAAGCTGCACCTAGATCCCAAACCTTGTTGTTTTCATCCAATGTAGTGCTGCAACTAGGAGTAATTTCATCTTCCAACTCAAAAAGTGGGTTGTCATAAACCCTATCAGCTCCTATCTCAAACAAGGGGTTATCAAAAAGCAATTGTTGATCACCTTCAAGAGCTGATTGTGAATCCAAATCAGCAAAGCTGCTAGGACCATGCTCAAGTTCAACTGTATGCAAAGTAAAATCTGATTTGTTCTTTGGAACAAGATCAAGACCAAAGCCATCATTAATGCCATCAGCTATGCTTAATTGCAGAATGGAAATCAGGGCAGCTCCATAATCAAAAGTAAATTCATCCCTAATTGGCTCTTTGTCGAATTGTGGTACCATCTCATCAAGATTCCATGTATTAGGAAGCGATTTGTTTTGTTCTTTGTGTTCCTCTTGTGATGTAGTCTGTACAAATAAATCATTCATCAATACATCATCATTCATGTCAACACATATATCTCCAATCATCAACTGTTCCTGAGAAATCAGACTCAAACCTCCTTTGTCAACATTGTTGCAAACGTCTTGGGTTGCTGTTTTGTAGGCTTCATCCTCATTGCCTCCAACAATACAATCTCCCAATAGTGTGTTACCATTTTCAGCGTTACCCAAACTGATACTAGTGTTTACAAGAACTCTGGACAGTTCTAAAGAAGCATTAAAAGCGGCTGCCTTGTCTTTACCCTTTCCTTTGCTAGACTCCGCATGTGGTCCACTATGTGATAGCCCTTTCAAAACCACATTCTTACCTTCGGATTTAAATTTCAGTTCCAAACTCTGAAAATTCAAAGTAAACTCCTTCAAAGAGCGTAGCCACTGAATGCCCATAACTACATCTGTGTCTCCTATGTTCACCACATAAAAGTCCTTAATTTCATGTCCTCCCAATTGAACACTCAACTGAGGAACCATCCTAGTACACTGGATTGTAAATCCATCGACTAGCATAACTTTGAAACCACCAACTTCTTGTGTCCGAAGGCCTCTCTGTGCCACTAACCCATCATCGATGAAGTTATGGGTAGCACCTGTATCAATCAAGGCCAACATGCGTTGCCCCTGTATCACACCTCTAATTTGCAAAAATATTGATTCTCATGAAAACTATGGAGTTGGGCAAGTGTTTCATCATGGTCCCACACCTTACCACTTTCTTCTGATGTCTTTTCACTTTCATTTTCTCCGAAATCAGCTTGTTGGTCTGATTTTTCTAATCCACCATCTTCATCAGATTGGTATTCTATCAGCAGTACTTTAACCTTGGTTGAGCATTTGTGATCCTTGGTGTAAGGTTCCCTACATGTAAAACACAACCCTTTCTTCTTGAGTTCATTCAAAGTCTCACTGTCTATCCTTGTGTAGTTTTTTTTAGGTTGCCCCTGCTCTTTGATGTCAATTTTCTTGTCCTTTTCCTTCTTGGGCTGTGAGTCCTTGAACTGAAATTTGTTCTTGAAATCTGATGTCTCCATGTCCCTAGCCTTTTTAATTGCTTCTTGAAGGCTAGGAGGGTTAAAAGCCTTTATCCATCCTCTTAAAGGATCAGATAATCCATCTATGAACAACACAATCAATCTCCTCTTAGAAATGTCAGTCACAAGCACAAATAGCTTTTGGAAATCTGATATTTACGAATCCACTGAACCCCATTGTTTAAGCTGGGCTAACTCCTTAAAATGCAGCTCAAGATCCTTTTTATCAAATCTCTCAAACAACCTTTCGATGAACACCTTGTAAGAAGTGATTTGAGCATGCCCCAAGGTTAACATTCCATTATACCACCACTTGTGAGCAATGTCGTCTAAGTCTATTAATGCATACTGTATGGACTCTAACTCTGGCATGGGATTTAATGTGAAGTAGGTATCAAGTTTTTGTACCCATGCCCTTGCTGTCATCTTTCCGGACCCAACAAAATAAGGAAGTGTGAGCTTCCCTACTTTCCTTCGTAGCTCATTTTGCTGGTCTCTATTTCCCCTGTGGTTAGAATGTCTCATCCTCAAGTCAATGTAGTCTCTGAGAGATATGTCCATCTGAATTTGAGGCCCTGCATCAAGCCAATCTTGCCTAAATTGATCCTGCTGTTCCAACAAAGTAAGCTCAAGGTTCATAGGTACTTCCACTCTTGGTGGAAAGTTTGGCATAAGAGGCCTTGCCAAGGCTCCTTGGTTACCAACTCCTTGCTGCCCTACCCTGTTTCCTTGACCCATTTGATCCATTCTCTGTGCTAAATCTGCTATCCTATCATTAGTTTCCTGTGCCTGTTGTGCTGCCCTACCTTGGCCCCTAACCAAGGCATCAAGAAGTAGTATTAACCTGTCCGAAGGTTCCTCATTTCTGTCATTCCTTTCATTTCTATTATTCCTATCACCATCACCACCCCTATCTCCCATGTTTCTTGTGTTAGAAGACCCATTGGATGATGGTTCTGTTTGCTGCTCTTCTTCAGAAGATGACCAATGTTCCCAAAAACTTTCTTCTTTTCTCCTACTCCTTTCTAAATACCTTCTTTCTCTCACTTTGGCTCATAGAAATTTATACCCACTGGTTGGTAGGACTGTTTTAGCTCCGATACCACTGTAATGATCAACCCCCAATTTTTTTTAATTTCTTCTCTGAGTTTGCTGCTTGCTAATTGAGTTTTCATAAGAGGTTTTGTGCTTGTTTTTTCTTCATAGAGTTTGTATGTTTTTACTCACATTACAAGAAGTAAATGAACAAGAACAAAGGAGATAAAATATGCTTGTAAGAACACTATTTTGGAACCTTCAGTAATCAGATTTTATTGATCAAAAAGTGCAGATTTAAACTTTCATAGACATCAGAAATTAAGTTCACTTTCAGACCTGGAATGAGTGTCTAAACAGCATGAATATGGTTCCTTGAAGGCCACGCCATGCAACAGATTTTCAAACTCTAATCCCTTGCTTGACCACGCCCAAAGGTCTTGTGAATGGAGTCTCAATGGCGAACAAGAAACCCTTTACCAGCAGTGACCAAACTTGTTCACATCTCCCAAAGCCGTCCCTCCTCAAAAGTTTGATTTTCACCATAAAATCAAATCCTTCACTAAAAAATCTGAACCAATGCTTGTTAGAATCGCCCTTGAAAGACTCAGCTGGAGATTAAATACCCATTTCGAAATCCTTCTCTATTTCAGAAATATAAGCAAATATATGGTTCTCAGGTTCAAAATGAAAGCTCTAGAAAACTGCAAATAAGCACACCCAAAATTGTAGAATAACACACTACATCAAATGAGCAATCTCACACCCAAAAACTAACTGGGAACCATTCAAAAGTATTGATAAATCTTCATCATAATCTCTGTAATTTGCAACTTTGAAGCTCGAATGAAGCTCCTGTGTGGAGCCTCCAATATCCTCTCCTGATGTGGTCTTACACACACGAAGAAAGGTGTCCCTACAGAGGTTTTCGTCTTAGCAAGTCAATCCAAAACCCTCAAAGCCCAAGCTTCAAGAGAAATGTACGGCCAAGTTTCAAATCCAAACATCCTTCCAGAATGAAAGCCTCCCATTCACTTCTAAAAGATAATCCTCACTCAGGGTGACCAAGCAACCCTAGAAACTCAATGCCACCTTGACTTTGCTTTGATTTAAATTTATCTTTTAATTCTTTCTTCAATAACTTGGGCGCCCAAAGTATTAGCCTCATTAAAAAGATATAACTTAAAATCTTTTTACTTCAACATTAGCTCTTTATTTAAAATTTAACTCATTTCCTTTCATAGGCGTCCACCCCCCTAATGTGCAATTATAAAATATTTTTAAAGCTCTTTTAAAAATGATTTAAAGTCATTGCTCTAGGCATCAAGGTACAAAATGTCCCTTTCATGACCCTCAACCAATAAATATAAAGTTACTTTATTAAATCCAATTTTGAAGGAGAAATAAAATATTAAAATGTCTCAACCTTAGAAATTGATGCCTCCAATGAAAAATGCTGCTGAGAGATAACCCTGACTGGGTCCAACTAACCCTAGATGACTTACATTTTTTAGAAAGTCTTAAAAATAGTAAGTAGCGCCCTAAAAGTCAAGCCAGAGAGAAACTGAGGAACTCGAAAGGGGTCACTAAGGACAAAAGCACAACACTAGAACCCTGCTAAAAATAACACTTACTAAAAATAGTAAGTGTATTAGAATCAACCCCACCGAAAGAGGACATCGTAAAATGGGGACATTACACAAATGGTCAGCTTGCCCTTCACCAAGTTTCTTTTGGAAGTACATTCACACTAGACCTGCCATCAACAATTGTATTGGTGAGATTCCTTCCAAGGATCTCCATATTCACCACCACTGGATTTTTTGCCATGTTAGCTGTTAGTAGCATTGGATTAATCACTTGGTCACATGACAATGGAGGTTCAACTATTGGGTCTTCATTCTTGACAGATTCTAGATGGGTTGTAGCATGCTCCATCTCATTTTTCATTGATACAATAGCCTTTTGAAGTTAAGGAATACTTTTTAATAAATCCTCTACTTTAACTAGTATGATAGTTTGAAGTACTTGCCTTGTAATATTTGCACATAATTGTAATTGATTTGTTTTTGTACTTGCATATGCATTTGAGTGGCTTCGTTCATCAACCATAGCATTCTCCACTTCGGTCCTTGCTTCATGAAGCCTTTCTTTTCCATACATGGGTTCGAGTACATGGCCTTCTTTGCTTGGGTGCAAGTAACATCCAATACTTCATTATGCCTTACATCAATCATGTTGGCATTGGCCTTTTGCTTTAGACATCTGATGTCTTCATGCTCTCTATGTCCACATCATTTGCAGAACAGTTGCAATTTGACGTGCTTGTTTCGGTAGTCTCTCACAAAGTGTCCCCATTCATTACATTGTCGACATTGTATGATTGAACGTCCTTTAGGGTCATACTGTATTTGATTTCAACCTAATGTTTGATTTCGATAATTGCCTAGAGATGTGTTTTGCGACTTTGGTGGAGTGGACTGCTCTTGTTGTGTAAATAGTACTTGTGTACTCTTGGTCTTCAAATTATATGGGCACTCTTTTAATTGATAACCCATAACCTAGAAAATCTCACAAAACAATTTTCTAGGATAGTTACCTTTGGTGTGACCTTCACTTTTGGACTCTGTACACCATAGTTCATTAGTTTCTTTGTTGGTTTCTTTCCCTACCTTTAATTCTTTCATTATTTGAAGCATGTCCCTTCAGAGTTCTTGTATGGTTTTTGATTCACTGTCATTGTTGTCATCCAAACTTCCATTTTCCTTTGTTTTTCTCTTACCACAGGTGGACATTTTGTTTTCACTTTCTATGTCCATTGCCCAATTGTAGGCTTCTACATAGGAAGAAGGCAGTACTATCTTCACACTTTTTCTTAATGATGGAAGTAGACCTTGGATAAACCATCTTTTCTTGAGATTGTCGGTCGGTTCTTTTACTAAATTTACAAGCAATTCTTTAATTCCACGATTATAAGCTTGTACATTTTTGTGCTTACTTTGTTTTGTATTGTAAATTTCTGCTACTATTCATTATCATCACGAAGCAACTTAAACTCCTCTTCAAAGGCCTTCTTTAATCTCTCCTACGTATTTCGAGAGGCTTGGTCAATTTTTTATATACTAGTCAATTACTACACCTCGCAAGGTGGCTGGAAAAGACCGTAGCCAAATTGCCTTATCATCTTTCCCATTCGCTATCCAAATTGTTTCACAAGTCTTAGAGTGCCTCACAAGATCCTTTGATCCATTGCTTGTAAACTTGGGTAACTTTTGTTTTTCTACACTAGAGATTACCATGGTTTTGTTCTAATGCAAACCTAGTGCTTGGAAACTTCTGGTGCTTCTCTTCACTCTCGGCCATGTAGGAATCCTCTACTCTTCCCTTGGCTTCAACATTCTGTGCACTTGTTTCACCTTTATATTTTCTTTTATATAGCCTTGGTTTGGCTTCTTCTCCTTTGATTGACAACCATTTAGCACCTTGAGGATTACTCGTACACTTTTTTGAAGGAACTTGACTTTGTCTCCCAACTTACCTCGTCTAGAGAAGGTTGTCTTGATTTTAAGGCTTGGTTGGAAAGATCAACCCACGCTTCATTGGGTAGTGGTAAGTGCTTGGCTATCTCCTCCACTCTCCCTTCGTACATTGTCTTGTAGTGGAAATGCTTTTGTTTCTTCGATTATGGCTCGCGACTTTGACTTCTTTCTCAGGATGGGCTTTGACTTTGAACTTGTATTTTTGGGGATTCTTTGGCTATTTCTCGCAGTCTTCTTCTCTATGCTCTTTTCTTTATGATCCTTAAAGATCACCTAATCTATTGGTCTTGACCACCTTGTGGTCTCTTCCCGTCTGTATTGGGGTATAAGGGCATGAGTCTCTCAAATCTAACCTGATTTCTTTTAAGGAAATAGGGCCAATGTTTACTCTCCTATCTAATAAAAGGAATACTTGAAATAGTGAATTAATAATGCGTACTAGATAGAGTAAAGGTATATATTTATTTGCACATGAAGTTATTACAAAGGTAGACTAGAGATAGTTAGCCAATGATCAAAGTCGATCCGACTAGATCATACTACTTTCTATTTAAAGAACCCGACAATTTCCAAGAGGAACACATCTGTCACCTAACTCTTATAACCACTTGAAGTTGACAAACAATTAATACATAGTTGGATAAACCATAGTATCAAAACATAATAATAGGCAATGCACACTAACTACAATGGCATGCTAGAATAATTCCTCAAGCCACTTATTTTTTGGTAAACAAAAGATTAGTACATCTATCTAACATAGATTTTTTCCTCTTAAATAAAACTATGAAACTTGAAGTCAACTCTATAGATGAAAAACTCGGCAACTATTTGACCCATGAGTACTTGCTGTAAGACGCTACCTTGTTCTGGGAACATTTTTTTTTTTGATTTACTAAAACTACTGTGTAGGCATTTTCGACAAACAATTTGGCTGAACGAAATAAACTTGTTTCCAGTTTGATTTTCAATAGTTGGACTTTGCATAATACAATTTTTCAGGCATAATAAAGTTTTCACAAAACCAATACAAACATGTCTGTTTTCAAGAACACAACCATTATATATATGATTTCTTTTAATCAAAGGCTAAAAACTATCACAAAATTTGAATATTATTCCAAAAGCACAGACAATGATGTTATTGGAAAGTTCTTGACCTGGAAGATAGATTTCACGCCTTTGCTAATGACAGCATAAAAATAGAACTTCTTCATTCAACAGAATTAATAGTTTGGTCCAAATTCACATCTTACGGGAGTCGTTGAGGTATTGACAGGATATCAATCACTTCTATTCAAATGATGTTCTCCACGTCATGTTTATAAATCCTCCAAAATTCTTCTAAGCATCTCCCAAACTTTTTAAATTCCCGACACCTGACTCCCACTTCATAAACTCCCGAAATCTTGGTCTTTTTTCCCATGTCATCCACAATTAGTTGAGATTACATTCGTTGCCTTAATAACCATGCCACAAGTCTTTTAACTGACATCTCTTCTTCCATGTGGGACAAAATACAAGCGGCATCTAAGAACCGACTCTATTCATGCCTTTCCTAATTGTCAACATGAATCTTCCCGAGAAAACGACTTCTTTGAAACAACACCAAATGACACTTGCTTAATTAACTGTGATTCCCAGAATTCTCTTTCGATTTTCCTTCCTTGAAATGACTAGCTTGATTCCTTTAAATGAAGCTGCTTCCTTTGATACGTAATGGCTGATTAAGAAAGGTAATTGATAATAATTAATAATTCCCGTTACTCTCAGAAATGGTAGATGCTTCAACAGGTGGCATTAAAAATTAGTTCCCATGTACTTCCGATGTGGTGCCAAATAAATCTTAGATTCCCGAGCCTTCTTTTTTTGATTTACTGATGGCGGTTTGGAAGAATATGGCAAACCAAGGAGATGTTACAACTTCCCATGGACACCAAAATCATGTGATACAAAGTTTGGAATGAAACTGGAATGGTAATTCTGTTGCGTCAAAAGACCATGAGTCCAACTTCGTTTGATCAGTCTTGAAAAGTAACAGTAATAAAGAAAGGTTCCCTATGTAATAATTCCGATAGTTGGATGAAGCCCGTCTAATAAGAAGCAACGATGTTATAAGCCACGACTCTACCAGACTGGCGGTAGTATTTTTGAAACTGGTTTAGAATGATAGTCCCCTGTACTCCCTATTACCAACAACTTTGCTTTATTGGGATTTCTCCATCTTCATAATACTCACTTCGTGAAATCTTTTATGGATGCTTTGAAATACAGCTTAATCTATACCTTGAGAAAACCAGTTATTTAGATGAAGCATACTTCAATACTCTGACATAGCAAATCGATAGTTCTAGTAATACGCTTTTTCCCTTGAGGCTAAGAATATTAAATTCAGATTACTCTACATTTCCAGAATCATGTATGACACCAAATATACAAGCAGCTCTCAACTCACCAAATATCTTAAAAGTTATGAATGTCTGGAATATTACCACAGATACTTGAATATTAAATTCCCTACTTATTACTGCCTGTGTAAATACAGAGCGATTCCCAGCTACAATGTTGGCACATTTACGTGTTAAAGAAATTTATATTTAACTGCACTGATTGAGTTAAAATATCACCTTATTCCACCCGTGTGAAAACCTTTAGTCACATAAACTTAAAATACCTTTGAATTTCGTTTTGAAATAGGATGTCATGAAATTCATAAACTGCAACGTTGAGACCAAGCGCGAAACTTGAATGGTTCCACCTACAATAGATTTGGGTTTTCGTCCAAATCGGTGAACTTGTAGGGTTTTCGTCCTCAAGTTCTGCAAACCAATCTTCCAAAAAACCAAATTAAACCAAGTCCCCAAAAAATGAGCTTCTCCAGATTTTTTATCTTCTTTTCTGTAACTACCCATTCATTTTTTGAAATAACATATTTACTTTTGATCTTCTCCTTATTTGGCCAAAAAGTGACTTATTTTTAAATATTTAATTTTTCCCAACTTAGTCACTTTAATACCATTAAAATAATTAATTTAAGTTATCTTTTAAATGACTTTTCAACAACTTCAAATTAATTATTTTAATTACAGTGGCTGACTTATTAAAATTGGGGACATTATAGTCCGCCCTTCTCAAATATTGCTTGTCCTCGAGCAATGTGAGCACAATCTCAAACCTCCTGACTGGAGCTAACTGCAATCAACTATGATTTCAGGATCCCAAACCAACCTTCTGAAGGAACCACCACGCTGTCGCTGCGCCACTTTGATAAAAACCATCAACGCCTCATACCAATTCTGAGCTCGCCCTTCCTGTGATCCCTCAAAACTGCCAACCTTTGCCCCCAAATTGAAATACCTCTGAATTAAATCTGAAAATTCTTCTATACTTTTCTGCAATGTGATCATCAAATTCTGAAATTTAATCAATTCATTAGCCAAAATTGGATCATATTTGATATTTGATTGTAGACTCCTCCCCAATGATAGAAAAATCAACAACATTCAATTCCCAAGTGCCATAGTAACAAACATGCGCACACCAATCTAGACAATCCGCAGCTAACACCAATGCAAAGTCTGAGAATTTTATGATCAGCACCACAGAGCAACCATTAAACATGAATGTGTAGGTAGGAGACCAAAGAATCAAATTTGAACACTCTTTCCCAATTTGGTGCACATTGTTATGCATTTTCATGAGGTGAAGAATAGTATACTCATTATGAAGTATCATGTCTCGTGAGTGACTTGGACCCATAAACATTATCTCATCCTTATTCATAGAACTTTGAGTAACAACATGACGAGACCCTTTACCATTGTCAAACTTAAGATTTTTATCTACCATGTCATGATAAACGAAATCATATAGAGGTAAAGGACTGCTGTTCAACATCATGAAATCAACATTTGTTACATACATTTCATCGGTATCATCCCATATCTCATGCAAACCTTCTTTCCACACTAGTTCCCTATCATTAACTGCTGATTTCTGAAGTGTATCAAGCTGAAAAATGTCTTCATCACCTGTCACTTCAGCTATCTCATGGCTGCAAACTGCACCTTTATTTGAAAATTGATCCTCAAAATTCAAGAATTCAAATTCTTGATGTGAATTCCAATCTTTGTTAGCATACTGAACCTCTCTAATGTGGGGAGTGCTGAAATCATTATGCAAATTTTCATTCTCATGTAGCTCATCAATCCCTTAAACAATTTGTTTGATCTCCATTGTCCTTGTTTCACTTTCTTGGTCCTTGGATTTGGCTGCGATAGACATAGAAATTTCTGCTTTGTATAATGGAAAATGAGCCATACCTAGCTGCAAAGAAAGATCATCAGCCTCTTTTTCCTTGTCTTTAGCATACTTGAAAGCCAAATCTCTATCCATAAGCAGTTGCAAATAATCTAATTTCATCATTCTCAATGCTTCTCTAATAGTGTACAATTGATTGAGAGACTCCACTTGCTACTCCCTTTTTCCTCTCGATTTGAGCTTCCCAAATGAGTTCCTCAACGTATTTGTGAGTGTCATCAGCCCTAGTTAACAATTGCACCACTTTCTCGTTTGTGACCACAAGTTGGTCTTTCAAGTCTTGCAATGCAAGAGGTCTTTGATCAAGTTCATTAAGGTGACTTGGGCTGCCACACATTACTTTTTCTGATTTGCTTTTGTTTGAAGGCTCCAAATCATCATTAAATTCAATTGTCCCATTAGTTGATGTCTTGCAACTTTCATTTAAGAATGATGGGGCAGTATCATAAACTGACTCAGTTTCCTCAAAAATATTTCTCCTTCCCACAAGCCTTATCAAATTTAATCTCTATATCACCAACATAAAGTCTTTTACGTACCTCACTTGTAGAAGCACCAAGTGATTCATTTTCCTCAATGTCCTTGATATTACCCTGCTGGAAGAAAACATTGTGAAAATCATTCACATCCTCATCTACTGATTTAATGAACTTCGGATCAGCAGTTTGCTCATTCTCAATACTATCATGAAGATCAATGTACTGCATTTCGCTGATAGAAATACTTGAAGAACTAACTCCATTCTCAATCTTTGTATCCTCAAAAACATTAGCAACATTTTCAGCCACTTGTATCTCTTTTCCAGTCTCTTCTTCTGTGGTTGTCTTTTCTTCTTCAAACATATTCACCTTTTCACCTGTGCATTGGTGGTTAGGCTCCCGAATTTCTCTACATGTGAAACAACGATTTTGTCTTCTGAGCTCATTCTTGCTGATTACTTTTTTCCCTATATTGAAGGATCCTTTTTCTGTAGTCTTTGCTCTCTCTTCATCTCCAAATTTATCAATAGCAATTATATGCGTGACAAGGCGGTCATTTTGATTACGGAATCTACCACCCCCGTGTGGTCTATGCTTCCACCTAAGATCCTTGTAGTTATGAAAATATATTTCACTTCGAAAATCAGCATTTGATTCTTTCCAATCTTGTAAAATTTGATCCTCAAATTCCTGTACTGTCACAACTCTAGAACTCTGAGTTGAACCCCTGTAGTCTACAAAATCATTATTGTTTCTATAATTTCTTTCTTGCCCATTGTTCCCATCAACACATTGGATCATTAAGGCACTCAATTGAGTTAAATTCTTTTGTAATTCCCTCTGACCTCTAGCAAAATCATTTAAAATCTCTCGTGTTTTGTTCCCTGTTGTCTCTATGTTCTCTATCACCCATAATTGCTTCCACACTTCAACATTTGTAACTATTCATTCACACAAACTCACCAGGATGGCAAAATACACTGCTTTGATACCAATGTAAGATGATATAATATTCCCCTTTAATTTTTTCGATTTTAATTAGCACCAAACACCACTATTAGCGTTACTTCCAAATAATAACCAGCTTGGAAAGTAACCCTTCACCTTTTGATCACCAATATCCCAATGTGGGTGAGGTGAGAGCATATGGTGCCAGGGATCGTTAGCAACTGGAAATGAATTACAAAGCTGCTAGGTAGCTAGCCAACCATGAAATGAAAGTAAATGCAAGAGTAGACAGATAACCGACCATAAGCTCGACCACGTATTCAGCGGGAGCAAACTAATTACAAATATTAATAGGCGGAAAGCCGACCATGAATCTGTTTTGCCACTTATTCAGTGGGGGGAATTTAAACAAGTGCTGAAAGTAAATTATTTAACTCAACCACTTTTTTAGTGGGAGTAATTACAAACATTTAAATTGCAGCAATAATTAAAAACAGTTGTTAGTACTACTAAACTAGCTTTACAATGAAAGAGTTTTCAGTTGCAAAAACATAAGATATTCTTCCAAAGCCACAAGGAGTTACAGTAAAACCTCTAACTAATACAATATGAGTATGATATAGAAATGGAGTTGAAAACAACAGTATATCAAAACTAAACTAGTCTAATTAGAAATAGTGAGTAAAAAAAATCAGACCAGCAATGAAGAGATTCACCAAAATGGTTGCTACTTCCTCAAATCAGCTTGGAAAGACTTCAAACAGCAAACAAATGAAGCCTCTAATCATGGTGTCCCATTTCCAATTATCAAATGGTGCCAAAATAGCAACAAATCATTCGCACAATTTCCAAGGAAGCCTTGAAGAGATGGTATGGCCTCCAGGAAGGGTCGACCTCCCAAAATTCCAATACTCAGAAATAAATTCCAAAAACTTGCAGAACTGGGTGCCTTACATAGGAGAACAACTTGAGCAAATACCCAAAACCGAATAAATTATGCTGATGAAGCCACAAACAGAAATGTGCTTCAGCTAACACTTCCAATAGTAATATGAACAGATTATAAACCAACAATCTACCTATAATAATAAAAAATAACAGATTATACAACAACAATCTGCTATCACGAACAAGATTAAGCTCTATTTGCACCTCTATGTGAAGTACAGTCTTCAGTCACCATCTAGGAAGCTATAGTTTTAGGCCTGAAGAATGACATAGAAAGCTAGAGGTACGCAGTCCTCGTAGCAAAGTTTAAACTTAGTTCAATAACATAACATTATGAAATTTTCCAAAAGATAGGAATGAAGGAGAAAGGCTTGAATAAATAACACTCTCTTGGAAAACGAATCACTTCTGTAACTTCTAAGAAGGAATTCAAATCATTTCAACTTCCCAAGAGGGACGCCCACCTTTTTGAAAGAAATGAAATATTAAATTACTTTTTTGATCAACTCCCTAGGCGTCCATTATACTAAGCGATTAAAACATCTTTAAAATATTCAATTATCTCATCTTGGACGTCCACTTTTGAGTCCTTTTAAAAACAACCTTTAAGTCACATGCCTAGGCATAGGGGTCCAAAATAACAATAAAATATAAATGTGACGTTATTACTTTTTTGTCAAAACAAGCTCCAAGAGTTCAGAAAGCCAAACTGCCAAAAATGCCTTGCTAGAAATAGATGATGAACTGAAAATGACTGTGCTACTACTGCTAGGATGACATTGTCATAAATAGAACTTACCAAAAATAGCAAACTGCTATAAATAGTAAGTGTTCCCAAATGCCTTTTGAGCACAAATTGAGCAGTCATCATGACTTACTAAAAATAGTAAGTGCCTAGAAACGCTGTCAGATGGAGATGCATGTTACACCATTCTGAAGCTCTTTGAAAACCAAGAAAAACTCAGAAACCTTTCTCTCATGCAAGGTATCTGCCAGAAATGCATGCCATTTTCTTATCATGCATGTTACCTCATCCTGAAGCTCTCCGAAAACCCAAAAAGCTCCACCAAAACTCATTTCCAAACTCTTGCATGCAAGCCTTAAAAAATGCATCTGAAACCTCCTATAAAATAGGAAACCCTAATTTTCATTTTTGATTAGCCAATGGGTTTCAAAAATAGGCTAATTCCCATTGAAGAGTGTAGATCTACAATTGGGACATTATAGTCTGCCTTCCCCAAAATTGCTTGTTCTCAAGCAATACCACTACACTCCAAACATTAATACAGATCCACACCATACCAAGTTGGATCCTAGGGTCCCATATCCATCTCTGTAAAGACCCACCATGTTGATGCTGCACTGCATTGATCACACAAGCATAACCAATATTCCAAAACTGCTATGTCCTTCTAAGTAACCCAAAAAGATTTCCAAACATGTGACTTAAACTGAAAGACCAGAAGGAATTGAAATCGAAACATTGTACCATCTCACACCCCAAAGTCTTCGATGAGTTAATATCATCAATGCCAATGATTATCATCATTCTGGGCACAAGGAAGAATGATCTAAGTAACTCAAAAATGTTCTCATCAACAAAACTCCTCAAAGTATCAAACAGAGTCACAACTGCAAAAGTGACTCCATCAAGGCTATGTGCAAAGAAGGAAGCAACTCTTTGCATAAACACAACAACCTCATCCTCTAAACTCTTCAAGGATGTACAATGCCTTATTTGAAAAATACAGACATATTCAAGAAGACACTTGAAAACTTTCACAACTCCCTCTCCAATAGTCTCAGAATGACGAATCAAATCAGCTCAAGGTTTGCTGCCCCGAACATAAGTACAAGAGAATGTGCGCGGATAACCACTGGAAAGAGCTCGAACTCTATCCAAAAATTGATTCTGATCTGTCCGAACCACCATTTCAACCATTTGAGGCCAAAAATGATCTCTGGAAGGAGATTGTGAAGTGAAGAAATGAGTGTATCAGCTGCCCACCAAGTCAAAAATGAATGACTTAACATCTGATCTAAGAGAAAACAACATGCTTGGAAATGAACAGCTGCTGCAATGCTGAAAATTCTCATTCATTTTGACCAATCTACTCCTATTCAAAGCTGAAAACACCCACTCTAATAACTCCAACACAACAAAGAACCATTCTTTGCTCCAATTTCCGCTCCGATCCATTTGTTGATGAAGAAATGGGACCATCATGTGACTGGTAAGGAAGGGAACAACACCATTAATTCGGAAATTTTGATCCTTATCCCTCCAAGGAACCTTCCTACTATACCTAAAAAGAATTTTTATACCATGTCGAGGATGCCAAACAAGGATACCTAACCAAGAATGATCCACCACAACCTAGAAGAATTTGATAACACATTCTCGAGTGCCAATCAACCCCAAATGCACACTCAAGAAATTATTGATTTCTTTAGTGAACCACTGAAGTCTATCCATGAAAGTTTCAAAAACAGGGGAGCCTAAAACAAACATTGTCTTCAAATCCATCTCCCAAAATGAACTAATAAGAACTAACACATCACTCAACCCAAGGGATGGATTGTCAAGCATGTAAACATGTTTTGGTCCTTCTTTCTCCCAAACTTCATGAGTAACAAGTTTGAAAATCTCACATCTTGCTGCTGTAAATAAACCTTCAACAACTACCAAAACATGTTTTGACAACACCTTAGTGCCAAAGATGGGGAAGTCGTCATGAATCAACACTTCCCATATGGAGATTGAATCCTCTAAACCTCTTATGCATTCACTTACAAGCAAGCTTGGAAGATTATTAGTCAGAGAGTGTAACTCGTCCTCATACTCTCTGAGATGTTTGAAATCAGCTAGCAGGTCTTCTACTTCTATTACACTCAACTGAGCATTGTCTAACATGCACTTTGTTGATTCAAGCTCAAGAGTAAACTTATCAACCTTTCTCTCACTTCCTTGGAATGCACCAATGGTCTTCTTTGTGAATTCGTAGGCATAATCCCGATCTTCAATCTAGCATAGATACTCTGATTTCATAATCTCTAAGGAGTCTTTGATGAATTGTAGATTAAAGAGAGTGGCTCCATCCCTAACTCCTTTCCGTCTCTCTTCAATCAAACTATGTGAGCGGTCAAATATGGAAAGGACATGCATTTCATCCTTAATGGATATCATGAATTGACTCTTCCACTCATTAATGTGCAAGGATGGTGAACTACTGATAGGTTGCATATCAAAATCATAATTTTGTTTCTTGTCTTCGTTGCCCTCATAGCTGCTCCAAGACTCTAGTCTTTCACCACCCACCAGCTGAAAATGTTCCAGGTCATGAAGAGGATCAAATTCTACCAATTCTTCGGGCCTTTGTGTACAATCAGCTGCATGAAGAGGTAAATTTGATTTGAATTTGAGAACCTCTTTAAACTTGTCATCAGCAAGGGCCCTGTGGTCTTCTAGCTTTATTTCCCCTTCACCGTCTCCTTGCTTACATGTTAAAGCAGCCCTCAACTTGAACAATGAGTCATTATGGGGCTTTTCCATGCAAGCTTCTTTGTCAAAGACATCTCCTCCAATGGTCATCTCATAGCTTGCATTGAAATCTGAATTTTGATCTTTATCAGGATCAAAGGGAAATTCAACCCATACAGGTTCCTTGACAACCTTAGGTGCCTTCACACCTGGATCCCAAATGCTGAAGGGCTGATTATTTTGTTCAAAAAGAAGGTGCTCTTCATACTCCTCTTGGAGTGTTGACTCAAATAATGAGTCACCTCCCAACTCACTTAAACTGATATCTTCAAGAGTATCCCTTTCCAAGAGCTTAGTTTGATAATCAAATTCAAAACCACCCATGTCACCATCACTATAATAAAGTATAGAATCATCAATGTCAACAGTTTTGAAGATTCTATCCTTTTTACCTTAAATAAGCCCATCATGTGAAGGTATATTACTGATTTTTTCATTAGTAGTCACAAGCATACCAAGGAGGTCTTCTTGATTACTTGTCATAGATTCTTCATGTAAATACAAAAATGATGTTGCCTCATCACACTAATCCTTAGCATGTGCAGGTAAATGCATATCAATAGGTACATCTCAAGAAACCGCCAAAGAATCATTGAGAAAGAACATTTTATTCTCGTCTTTTGCATTAATGACCACCTCGTTTATCTGCTCTGTCTTCTTCAAGTGAGGCTTCAATGTTCCCTCACACTAATTGAACAAATCTTTGATCAACATACCAGCAGTAGAAGAATTCTTTCCTTCTCGTTCATGAATGTTTAGTAGAAAAGATAGGATGGATTTTGGAATGCCATCCATCTCATTGATAGTTAAAACTAAAATGTTTCTCATTGCTGCAACTACATCCTCTCTTGTTCACCCCAAGTTGAAATGAAGAGGTAATGGATCAAATAATATATTTGATCTTGCATACCCAAATCTATTAGCAATATACTTGTTCCGAGTTCTGAAAATATCTTCAATAAAGCAGCTCTTCTAGAAGTAATGATTACTATCAGTTTCATCGAGATCTTGAAAGCTTTCCACAATCATATGAAGAACTCTCTTCATAGTTTCATCATCATAGGGCACCAAGGGTGCCAAGATTCTCATCACTTCACTGAGGCATGAAGTAATCATTAGACTAATTTCGTCATTTGCATGCCTCAACCGATAGGGATGAATCAAAGAGGTCATTGCAGGTGTTAATGCTCTTTTCATCAACTCAGAAGGTGATTGCTTCACCTGGCTCAAACATTGTTCCAAAGTAAGAAGTATTCTTACTTCTTCATCCCTTTTTTGACATTTATTAATGAGCGATGTTCCTGCGGTTAGAAGCGATCTTGCAAAACTCTTTTCTTCTTAAGAAGCCATGATCAACTTTGACAACTCATAGTTTCTAAATTTTAGAAAATGTATAATCTTTAGGAACTTCTGGGAGCTGAAACTGAACTCAGTTTTGACCTTTGGTGTAATATCTGTTTTCCCTGTCACTCATCTGACAGCTGAAGCTCTGAACTCATAGGATGGTAGGAAAACAAGCTTTGATACCACTGTAATATTCCCCATTAATTTTTTCAATTTTAATTAGCACCAAATACGACTATTAGCGTTACTTCCAAATAATAACCAACTTGGAAAGTAACCCTTCACCTTTTGATCACCAAGATCCCAATGTGGGCGAGGTGAGAGCATACGGTGTTAGAGATCGTTAGCAACTGGAAATGAATTACAAAACTGCTAGGCGGCTAGTTGACCATGAAATGAAAGTAAATGGAAGAGTAGGTGGATAGCCAATTATAAGCTCGACCACTTATTCAGCGGGAGCAAACTAATTACAAATATTAATAGGCGGCAAGCCGACCATGAATCCGCTCTACCACTTATTTAGTGGGGGGAATTTAAACAAGTGCTGAAAGTAAATTATTTAACTCAACCACTTCTTCAGTGGGAGTAATTACAAACATTTAAATTGCAACAATAATTAAAATCAGCTATTAGTACTACTAAACCAGCTTTACAATGAAAGAGTTTTCAGCTGCAAAAACATAAAGATATTCTTCCAAAGCCACAAGGAGTTAGAGTAAAACCTCTAACTAATACAATATGAGTATGATATAGAAATGGAGCTCAAAACAACAGTATATCAAAACTAAACAAGTCTAATTAGAAACAGTGAGTATAGAAGATCAGACCAGCAATGAAGAGATTCACCAAAATGGTCGCCACTTCCTCAAATCAGCTTGGAAAGACTTCAAACAACAAACAAATGAAGCCTCTAATCATGGCGTCCCATTTCCAATGATCAAATGGTGCCAAAACAGCTACAAATCATTGGCACGATTTCCAAGGAAGCCTTCAAGAGATGGTATGGCCTCCAGGAAGGGTTGACCTCCCAAAATTCCAATACTCAGAAATAAATTCCAAAAACTTGCAAAATTGGACGCCCTACACAGGAGAACAACTTGAACAAATACCTAGAACCGAATAAATTATGCTGATGAAACCACAAATAGAAATGTGCTTCAACTAGCACTTCTAGCAGTAGTATAAACAAATTATAAACCAACAATCTGCCTATAATAATAAAAAATAACAGATTATACAACAATCTGCTATCACGAACAAGATTAAGCTCTATCTGCACCTCTGTGTGAAGTACAGTCTTCAGTCACCATCTAAGAAGCCATAGTTTTAGGCCCGAAGAATGGCATAGAAAGCTAGAGGTACGCAGTCCTCGTAGCAAAGTTTGAACTCAGTTCAATAGCATAACATTATGAAATTTTCCAAAAGATAGTAATGAAGGAGCAAGGCTTGAATAAATAACACTCTCTTGGAAAACGAATCACTTCTATAACTTCCAAGAAGGAATTCAAATCATTTCAACTTCCCAAGAGGGACGCCTACCTTTTTGAAAGAAATTAAATATTAAATTACCTTTTTGATCAACTCCCTAGGTGTCCATTATACTAAGCAATTAAAACATCTTTAAAATATTCAATTATCTCATCTTGGACGTCCACTTTTGAGTCCCTCTTTTAAAAAGAACCTTTAAGTCACATGCCTAGACATAGGGGTCCAAAATAACAATAAAATATAAATGTGACTTAAGTTATTACTTTTTTGCCAAACAAGCTCCAAGAGTTTAGAAAGCCAAACTGCCAAAAATGCCCTGCCAGAAATAGATGATGAACTGAAAATGATTGTGCCGCTGCTAGGATGAAACTGCCATAAATAGAACTTACCAAAAATAGAAAACTACTATAAATGGTAAGTGTTCCCAAACACCTTTTGAGCACAAACCGTTGATGCTGGGTGGAGCGTTTGGCTTGGGTTTAGCCCTATGATGCCCTGTTTTTTGCTGGACGGGTGCTTTTTGTTCCTCTTTGTTGGGGATTTTTATGGTTGTGTCGCCCTGTTTCCTTGGTGGATCTGTGTTTCTGGCTTCAAAGCTGGTTTGGCTTTGGTTTCTTTCAGCTCCCACTTGTTGCTAAAGGCTGTTCTTATCTGGTGGAACTCTACTCTGTTGTTCTTGATTTAGGTTTCCCCTTTTGTGGGTGGGGTGGTTCATGATGTTGCTACCCTTCATAAGGGTGTGGATCTTGTTGGGCTGTTGGTTGCCAAGCTTTTTTGTTGGAGCCTTAGTGTTTACTGTCCCTGTTTTCATTTCAGCTTCTCCTATTAAGGTGGAGAACTCTCCTGCTTTGGCGGAGTTGCATTTTGCTGATGGAGATGGGAGTTGTTTGGTTGGGGTTTTGATTGCCCTTGCCTCTGATCTGACTTGTTTTCCTATTGAGGTGGAAAACTTGGTCTGTGTTGAAATATGTGTTCCTTCTGAAGTTGTGTTGGTACTTCCATTTGGGTTGTGCTATTTCCTTTGCTCTTCAAATTTTCTTTCAGCTTCTCCTATCGAGGTGGAGAAATCTCCTATTGAGGTGGAGACTGGTCGTGCTGTTGGTGTAAATGGGTCTTTGTTCCCTTTGGTTTATTGAGGTGGAGTGCTGTTGGTGGTGGGCTCCTGGTTCTGCCACTTTGGCTGGGGTTGTTGGTTTTTGGTAGCTGGTGGCTTTTGCTGGCTCACTCCTATCTCAGAAATGCTATGTTTTTTGAAGGGTCTCTTGCTGTGGCTACCTTATTGCTTTGGGAATTTTCTATTACTGGCTCCCTGCTTCGGGCTTATGGTTATTTTATGTGTTGTTCTTCCCAGGCTATACGCTGGGTGGTGTTTTCTAAGTGGGTTCCTTTGCTGATTCTGTTCCTCTGCAGTAGGTCTCCTTTTTTTGGTTTCATGCTCCAAGCAAAAGCTTGACTTGTTACCGGTTCTATGCTCTGGTCAAAAGCATAAGTTTGTGGTTTGTTCCTCACTGGCTTACTTCTTGCGAGTCTTGTTTTTTGTGGTCTCACTTTTTGTGAGCTACCTCCGCCTCAATGGCTGCTCTGTTATGGGTACTAGCCCTTCTAGTCTTAATCTAATCAAAACAATAATAGTTTAATGGGCAGATAATAAAACATTTGTCTATTCGCTTCATATAGATGTGTTAGCGTTTAAAATTAGCACCTCACGAGTCTTTGATTGTAAGCGATTCAGCTATTCAAATGTTTGCAACACTTCTTAAGTTATTTAAAGAGGAATCCCTACTCTTTAGAAGACAATCGCACGTGGGAAGGAAATGTGCTTCAAAGTTCCTATCTTTTTATGCTTATTGGCCGGGACACAAAGGGTGCACAAACACAATCGCCATTAGCTAAGCTTTCTCTCACGGTTTCTACCCAGATCTGCTTCTGACAACTAGCTTCTATCTGTCCAAATACCTTCAAGGTGAAAGGCATGAGGGTAAAAGGAGGCGGGAATGGGATGGTTGGATCACTTGAATTCCACCGTCTTGGAAGGGATATGACCGAGACTCAGACTCGGGTATACACGGGATAAGGTTGAGTACAAAGTGAAAGCATCTACAGTAGCCAGATCGAGATCACTTAAGGAGGAGGGACCCTCCAGAGGTATGAGCTTAAAAATAGTTTACTAGAAACAACTCAAAATCAGATACCTTAGCCAACGAACTTACTAAGGAAGGAGGACTCCCTCTCAGAAAGTACTATTTACAGAGTCCAAGTACATTACCACAACATCCAAAAGAATAGCTTGTCAATAACAAATATCAAGGAGGAGGGACTCCTATCCGAGGAGGGAAATGAGACAACAAGCTATTAAACACAAGACGTAGACATAACTCAAATAAGATGATCAAAATGAAAACGCCTTCTGATATTCCTCTTCAAAGCTTCATCAATGAACTACAAAAGTTGGGAGAGCAAAGGCATGAAATCATGCACAATTACAATCATCCAACGAACTCTCATCCAAGAGTGAACAAGTATTCGCTTTCAAAGCTTGTTGGCAACAATGGCGCAACAATTTTGCATAGCAAGTAAAGGTTGAACAAATAATGAGCCCAAGGCTCTTATTTATAGAACTCAAAGGAGTGGGTAACCCCAAAATCTCCTTGAGTTAACAATGATTTCTTGCCAATCAATTAGCAAGATTTATTCCTAAAAAGGGGGAACAAGCAGTTAACTGGAAAACTTCTTCAGTTAACTGAAAGTAAACAAAGAGTCAACTGGAAACTACTTCAGTTGACTGAAAGCAAACTAAAGGTGAATTTAAATGTAAAGTATCCCTCCAAAATAGACATCCACATTTAGTGGAGATCTAAGATCCACGAATCATGGAAGCCAATTAGACATCCTTAATTAGTGGGATCTGACAATGCATGATTTAAGGAAAGTGGAGTTAAACTTGGAAAGAAGCATCAAGTTAACTCCAAGTACATTTAATAGCATCTTGAGTTGACTTGGAAAGAAGCATCAAGTCAAACTCAAGTCTCATAAATGCCACTTGGAGGGGGTATGGCGTCCTTCTTTGGTGCATTTATAATTCGCCACTAATCAGCAGTGTCTCTATCCATTGATTGACTTCATCAGCTTCTGGGGAATTAATGCTTTGTAGAATGATGACGTGGCGTCGTAGCATGACCTCACCCATTGTGAGCTGATTTCCGAAGTCCATACACTGAGATGCTGCCTCTTCAAACTTGGTTGATAAAGTTGCTACCTTAGCCAGCTTGCAACCATTTGGATCATCAAGAAAGTTACTACGGATGACATCCCTGAACTGGTTCTGTACAGTAACCATCTCGACGTATTCTCCTCCCTCACGTTGATATTCCATGCAAGGGAAAGATATCACCAACATTCTTGCGAAGTTGATAATAGTGGCAACTACCCGTCTGTAATCAATCAACTCTACTGAATGAGCGTCATAGGCTTTCACCTTATGCGCACGTAATTGTTCCTTCAAGCAAAAGATGTTGTATTTCCCTCGGAAGGAGTATCAGTTGATATACAAGTTACTAAATCTGCACAATTCCATTTAACTTTAGATCTTAAACCTCCCTTTCGCAATCCTTTGTTACATTTCTTTGGATCTCACCCTTGCCGAAGTCCATGTGCTCTATCCGTGGCAGGCATAGGTTTGCGATGCTCCCCATCTTAGGAACAAACTCTTCCTTGATCTCTCAGAAGTGTTTTGCGGGAATATTTATCAATTCTTGGAGAGTGATTTTGTTGGTAGGGAGAGTCTAATAATCCTGTGGTAGAATTTTGGGAGCGTTAGGTGTGCCATTAACTATCAAAATTTGGTTATATGAACTCTGATTCCGGTGCTGCGCTTCAGGAGGCTGCCTTTTCTTTACCATCCTTTGCCATCCTTTCTTGTACGCTCACCGAAGCTATTCCAAGAAGGTCTGCCTCCACCTGTCGTGTAGTCTTCCCGAGGTTAAGTTGAGACAAAGTATAGTCTTCGACTTGGACCTCGTGTATGCTTTTCTCTACTGGTGGAGCGGCCGTCTCTATGATGATCTCACACTCTACATTCCTTTCTATGTGAACTTGTTTCTTTAACTTCTTCGCCGACGTGTCTTGTGGGACGTGGTCGAATTCAGTAAAGTCAAGTTCATACGAGGGTTTTTCCCTCTTTCTTCCTAGGAAGCCTTCAAGCCAAATAGAATCTCGGCGAACTTCGCTAGGAGGGTCGTGAGGCCCTTGAACGCTAGATGTGTGAGACTGTGCTGGAGCAATGTCTCTTGGTGGCGAATCCAAGTCGATGAGGACTTGTGTATGTTGTAATCTCTTGCGGTGATCGCCAGAAGTGACCTTGTTTCCTGGGGCGTCTGGCTGGCCCCAACTTCTCTGTTGTTACTTCGCCCATTAGGCTCGTGCTGGTTCTTCAACAACCTCGCTCGCAGTTTCCTCTGATGAACTCTGGCTGAATGAGGGGTAGCGGAGTCTCTACTCTTTCAATTGCGGAATGCACATGATTATTTGGCGGGATTATGTGGCTTTTCCACTGAGGTGTCCTCTGGCCTTCTAAACCGACGCTCACTCCATCCCCTCGGGAGGATTGCACCATTGCTTACGCACGGGCTTCATGTGAAGTGGAAGGTGGTGTGAAGCTGAACACCGTGGTGACTCACCGTTAACGTGAGGTATCACCTTCCTTGATTTCTTCTTTGTCGAGGATAGAGTTGGCTATTTCTAACCACTCTACTCGTTCTTTCTTCTATAGAAGTGTCTTCTTTGGCATACCAATCCACTCTCGGGAGCGGTTGGGAGTCAACTGAATCTGCAAAGAATGAGGGGAGAATGACTTCCCCTTCATCGTCGGAGAGGCCCTCAATGTCTGCTGACATAAAATCAGCAATCTGTGAGAGTCTGAATCTGCTGTAGTTCCTTCTTCGCACTTCATACTCGTCTTTACAATTTACCCAATAATCTTCCATAGAAGACTTATGTGACGAGTATTGCTCAAGGTGTGCTGCATAGAGTCCTCTGGGATCATAGGATCTTCTATCAATGAGATACTTGAGGTTAAACCTCGATGTTTCTTGACTCATCATCTTAGCATCTGCCACGAATCCACATCTATACAGTCCCATTTCAACGGGAAAGTTAACAGCTGTCTTCCTCTTCAAGCGCAAGTGGATATGAACCTCGGACAACTGTCTCAGGAATTCCATGAATACTACCCTATCTGAAGGGTATCTTGGTAGCATGGCAGGGTGGCCAATGTAGCCATACACGCGTATGTAGGAGAACGTAGGAAATTGGATGAACCAATCTGCCCAATCCGCCATTGCCTCTCTGGCTGTCTGTGAAATACGCGCGTGCATCTCATGGTTAAGCTCACGTATTGTGTGCATAGTGAAGTGATCACTTGTTTTCTTGAAGTGCCTTTCCGCTTGAGTAAACTCAAGACGTGTGAAATGTTCGTGAACCTTCTGCACACCTAAGGTTCCCACATTGTTCAATAACCTGAATTCACCTTGGAAGGCGATCAAGTATACCAGGTAAGAGCACATGTGGAACCTATGAGCTTCCAGATACCCAGTGATTTGTCGGTGGAGTGCGTCACTGATCAAAGTGGCCCAGTCATAGTATTCCCTTCTGCCAATGATTTTAGCGATGACATAGTACATCCATGGCTGGAATTGGCGACCATCTTCTTCTCCAGTGATTCTATTGAGTAGAGTGATTAACACTGCGTACTCATCTTTGCATTCTCCTCGTCCCAACGGCTTAGGCAAGTTTGCCTTTGTCACTTTTAGCCATTTTTCGGCCATAATCCTTTGACATTTGTCCTTAGCTGTCTCAAATGCTTTTTCACATTCCGTCAATGATATGACTTTGCTATTAGGATGTGATGGAATATCAAAACATCTTTCGATATCCTGAGGCTTTAAACTGCAAACAATTCTTCCATCTGCTGCTCTGATTTCTCTGGTGGTAGGGTTGTAATGCTTGATACAAGCGATTACAAGCTCTACGCTTTGTAGTGTGATGGGAATTGATGCGGCCTGTAGCAACCCGGATTCTTCGATATTCTGCAATGTTATTTGATTCATGCCTTCTAGCTGCTCCAAATCGACCACTGGATTTACTTGGTGCAGATTTGTGTCAACTGTTTTCAGGTAATCATGGAGTAAGACCGTCTTGGTCTCGTATTGCACCTGGGAGTACTGCATCCTGAAAAACTTGAAGATTGACTGTAAGCTTGACCTAGTTCAGATGATTTTCTGGAAACCCTTAAAAATAGCGCCCTGCCGAGAAGTATTTTTCCCAAAAAATCTGGCACATGGGTTTTGTTCGTGCTTCAATGCTGAACAAACCCAGTTCCTCAGAATTTGGATTCTGAAACTTTTTCGGAAAAACCCCCAAAAATAGGGGCAGCAAGTTTGCTGATTTTGGAAAATTTGTCGAGATGGGTTTCTCCGGAAAATGATGCTGAATATACCCAGTTGATCTGATCTGATGTAGCCCGTTGCTTTTTCTGTCAGATGCAAGAAAACCTAAGACAAGAAGAGAGGAAAAAGACAGAAGGTGGATTGGAAGTTTTATCTGATCTTCAAAAAACTATCTCTGACCCAATCCTCAAAATGGCAATCTTTTCCTGCTTCAGATCTGCAAATAAAAATGAAGAACGGATGAAAACCTCCTTCAGATCTTCAATGGCGTCCTTGAGAGCTTGTGGCTGTTTTTATCTTTGAATCTGCAATGAAATAATGAAAAGGGGACGCCATCTCCTTGAATATATATGTTTGAGCTTCAGATCCACAAATTTGGGGACCTAACACAAGCTCAAAAGGTGATTTGAGTTTGATCTGAAGTTAAAAAGGTGATTTCCACCAATCGTGGAGCGTTTTAGCCAACTTTAACTCAAAAAGCTTTTGACTTTAGTCAACAAATGACCTTTGACTTCTTTTAGGCGTCCCTTTTCATCTTTTGCAAGTTTTTTAGTATTTTCTCTCCTGAAAACCCCCTGTTTGATCCTGAATCTAGCGTTGTCTGTTGACCCTGAGATGTCACGGACACATTCACTGCGGAGCTGGATCCATACTGGAAAGAAGTGCTTGGGAGACTGCCTGATAAAAACTGAGTTTAGGGCTCCAAAAGAATGGGCGCCTTTCCCAAGAAAGGGCGCTTTTGCCAATGCCTTAGTGATTTTTCAATCTTCGTTCTTCAGCTTATCTGAAATGACCTCTCGTGCCTTGAACTGGATTTCTCGTTGATTGGAGAGTCAGATGTTTTCACTTGATGTCTTATTAGGTTCCTAGCTCTGCTTCGCCAGAAATGACTGTCTTCAAGAAATCTGAATCTCAAATTAGGGTTCCTTTATTCAAGGGCGCCTCTCCTTGAAAAGGGCGCTTTTGCCTTTTAGCTTGATTATTTTCATCTGGAAAGTTGCCTACTTTGATTCAGATTATCCGTTGACTGCTCTGACAGATGTTGATGCTTGCAGTTGCGTTTACGAGATCTACTTGGGCTAAGAAAGATATCCTAGGAAGCCTTTTGTCATTGGTCAGCATCTGGAAGTCCAAAAGAAAGGGCGCCTTTCTTTTGAAAAGGCTCTTTTTCCTTATAACTTCGCCGTTAACTGTGGTCTCCTGATATTTCCTCAACTGCCTCTTTTTGCTTCATCAGCAATTGCTAGTGATCTGTTCATCGGATGATCTGGATGTTTGTTTCACTGTTGAGCCAGCAATCAAACGTTGAGAATGACTGCTTCGGATGATTTTACTGACTTTATATGACCTTCAAAGATCATGGGCGCCCCTGCTTGAAAAAGGCGCCTTTTCAACATGTGAGCAATCTCCCCTTCGTAACATCTCCAGAGTTAGTCAAATTTTGATCTTTTTCAATTTCGGGATTCTCCTTCATCAAACGGCATCATTTTTGACCTTTTCCGCCATGGTTGCGTCGTTGAAGCTTTTGAAGCTTAGCTTTCAGCACCTGGTACTGGCCAATCTGCCATTAATGGCTGTGGAACTCCTAACTTTGTTCCTGAAAAAGAGAAATAGACCCACCAGAGTAAAACATGTCTTTTGATGATTCTGACTTGACCAATGTGATCGTGAAGCCTTTTAAGCCTATCAAAATCATTTTCGATCATTTCTGGGAAGGTCCTATTTTCGGGGGATTTCCCTGAAAATAGGGGAAAAACCCTAATTTTCAATTTTTCAGAATTTTGTACATGTGTTCCTTGACAGAAACCCATCAAGATTCTATGATTGGTTTGACCTAAAACTGACTCAACATGGCATTTTATCATGATTTAGCTCAATTTATACAGAATGCCAAAAAAAATTATTTGGGGTACAACAGCTATGTAACAGTTCAATATATGTAACTATGGGCAGCGCGCTTATTTCTTAAACTAAGTTAATTCAACTAACCATACCATGGCAATAATTTATTTGGCTTGAATTTTTTTCAGTTCAATATATAAAAATACCGTGGCAGCTTATTCACATTAAACAAAAAATTTGGACAATATGAAATAAAGGCTGTTATTCCACCTGCACTGCACCGCATTAATAAACACGGTTGTAACAGCCATTCTAATGGCTGCATATGAAATACTGTCGAAACTCTCATTTCTTCTTCCATTCTCATGTTCACTACTTCATTGATGCTATCTATGTTGTTTTGTGAAAAAAACAATGAAAATGCAAAATTGAAAAATAGAAGAAAAGAAGAAAAATTAAAATCGAACATTTTCTCCCTTGGAAATTTGAAAAATCAAGAAAAACATTTTCCTTTAAATTTTGAAAAAATCAAAAAGTGAGAAAGGAAATGAAAAGAATCACTTACATCTTCTACTGTTTGTTATCTTTGTCGGCCAAGTTTCTCGTTGAAAACTAATTCTGCATTAGTTTCGCTCTCTAGCTGCACCTCAAGCTTTTACAATTGATTTTTTTTTTCCATCTTAGTTGTAATTTTTTGGCATGTAAAAATGAATGAGAATGAAAAAGGGAGGCATCTTTTGCTCATTTAGGGCTAAGTGTGGTGTAGGGTCCACCCAAAAAAAATTAAAATATTTTTTGATTGATTTTAGGCTTTCAATTTTTTTTTTTTTGAAGTGTTTTACCATTGGGATGACATGCTGTCTCCATGAAGTCCCTGCGTTTCCAAGATGTTTGTGGGATGGTTAGGGCAATCTTTTTTGAGGACGACGAAGGGACATTTTTGAGGTGTCCCTATGCCCTTGGAACATCCTTGGTATGAGTATGGGTCAAAAAGTCTTAGGGAAGCATCCTTGGGGAACAAAGAAAAAAATATATAATTAAATTCATAAATATACATATTTGCAGCTTGAAAATAGGAATTAAGTTTAGAATACCATGTAGCATCATATAATAAACAAAACCACTATTAAACTAAATATACTACTTCAATGCCCAATCAGTCAAACTCGAATGTCATGATAAATATTCGATTTTCAATAATAAACTAATAATATCAACAATCAACATCATTAGGGTCTTCAAAAAGATTACCGGCATTGACATTAGATGATGTAGGTAGATTAGAAGAATCACAAGCAATGCCACTAATACTTGCACTGAAAATATTCTTGATATCTAACTCCTCAATCAAATGTAGCATGTTGGGAAGTGGAAGCATCCAAGTTAGTGTGCTTTGACTCTAGATGTCACATCCTCATGTCCCCTTGTTTTTTTGTTTGTGTGAAAGCGTGTGCAAGTTGGAATGCACATACAACAAGTCCTCTACTTTTCTCTAGTGCAATTGATTGTGCTTTACTAAGTGGATGAAGATATATGTGCTCCAATTTTGCTCATTTGTAGACGAACTAACAACCTATATGATTTTTGGCATTGCTTTACTAAGGTGTTGCACGTTCTTTTCCAATAAGGTGCAACACCTCATAGCCTAGGATTTTGGAGCCTCATTAATTTTTCTCATCATTTCTTGTCAATATGGTGAGCGAACAATGTTGAAATTCAATCCATTTGCATAAATACTTCTTGCAACATGTTGATCTCAAATATCTTGAGACTCATTTTGAATTGCAATTTCCTATGGCCTCTTTGGTTTCTTATGTGTAATGGGTTGTTTTTGAGGTGTGGCAAAAATGGGTGGCTCTCTACCGCAACTTAAGGATTAGAGGGGGGAAGAGAGGGGGCTTCATTTCTCAAGATAATTTCTTTGCCAAATGATGATTTGATCTATGATTTGTTACTTCACATGCTTGCTCCTACTTAATAAATGCTATAATGCTATCACTTGCATTGATGGCATGGGTGCACCATTCTTTGGGAAAGCTTTGATGCCTCAACAAGGAATGTCACATGAATGGGCTTTCATCTACGTGTATGAGCTTGAATACTTGACATCATATCATTGCAAATCCAAATATATCCCCCACTGCTTGGAATCAGTTGTATAATTTCAACATACTTTCAAGTACATAATTTACGTTTCTTTTGAAGTGGTATTGGCCCATATATATATAAAACCTATGTTATGCCAAGTTTTCAGAATAAAGATGACAAAGGATGGGGGGATGTGTTTCAGGGATGGATTAATTAGGAGGCCATTTTTTAGGGGATGGCTATTAGAAAATAAGGAAATTCGAAAATATAGGAAATTTCAAATATTCATATGATAAGATTGTTAAGCCATATTCATCATATACATTATACAACCTTAACATAACATTAGAATTGAGATCTCACATGTGTGTCAACAAACAAATTAACAAAAGTTAATTGCTTCCATTGTCAATGTGCATATATATTATATAAAATTACAATAAAATGCCCAAAGACTGCAAATCTCAAGTACAAAATGACAAAAGCATAGAAAATATGCTGCAATGCTCAATTAGCATTTGCTAACACTACATCAAAATTGAAGTTTGGGTTTCACTCCGAGTCATTCCAACTATGAGGTGTTGCCTCATCCAATGGATCCCAACCAATCCCTTTTGTGCCGCCCAATCAATTTGTGTGGCATTTTGAGATCAACATTGCATTATAAAGTTGGAGTTTGTCTATACTCAAGAGTCTATTGATCTTGAAGTCACAAGGTACTATGGATGACCACCAACTCAGCTGCTCATCAAGAGGTAAGTATGTTCCTCGTGATAGAGTAGATGAAGTTGTATGTGGATCAATTCTTCTTTGTAACACAAAAACTGCAACTCTAGTTTATCGTTGTCATTTCGTGTTCACCATTAAATAGGGTTGGTTTGAGCTAATGTAGCTCTATCTACCTTTTCCTTTGGTTTGCTAAATATTGGATTGCAAAGATTATAAAAGGCAAGTCATTATGTGTGAAGTAAAATTGAATCTTCTCTTGAATACATCTTTTGAAAGGTCTTCATTAACCTTTTTTACACCTCTTCATCATCAGATTGAGGCACTCTCTTAGTCTTTGGTGCATACCATTTGGGATTTAGAGTAAAGGCTACCATTATGAAGCAGGGCATTCATAGTGTTTTATTGCTGGGTTATAATGGGCTTGGTATGTTGCTTATATAATCCCAAATCAGAATTCCTATAATAAATTGCTTGCTTCAGCTGCCCAAGCATGTTGTCAAATGTCTCAAATATCTCCAAGACTAAGAGATTTTATAGTAACATATCTAACGACATCTACACTAGATGAGATGGAGCAAACATATTTGCAAACAAAAAGTTCAAAAAAGAATAAGATTGTAAAACTCAAATGACAAAGAGCAAAATCTACAACAAAATGAATTAGATTACCAAGTTACAAACATTGATAAAAATAATTTAATAATTTAATTGCAAATTAGAATTCTCTTTAGTGGACCACCAATCATCATTAAGGATATTTTGTTTCATCAAACTATCTACACCTCTTGATTAACCACCATCAATTTTAGAGCCTCCTACACCTTAAGAATCCTCTCCAACAAAATAAAATAACCAGCATATATAGACTCCACAAGTTCGAGGAATTCTTGCTTATAAAAGTCTAGAAGAGAGTGAGGTGTGGTGATTGCAAATGAACATTTGAATTTCTTTAGCTTCTGCCACCATTTTCTTCACCCAATTTATCTCCCCTATCTTTCAATGCATTGTTCAACACATGAACACAACACAGTGTCCAAAAGATGTGCTTCTAAGCACACTTCACCATCATGCCAATTAATTTGTGCACGTGTACCAAATTAGTGACCACTTGTACAACATTTGAGGCCTCAACCTCCCCAATGTCCTCTCTCACAATTTAGAATTGGAAGTTTGCATCATTGTACTTCTCTAAACAACAATCAATAACTAAGAAATTAAGAGGCAACAACACGTGATTATGATGTTGATGAGTGGTTGATGTCTAATACCCGTCCACCCATCTGTGACAATTTAGCAACCTTCCCTCATCTAAGTTTGCCTCTATAAGTGCCCAAATTTGGATGGGTTGATATGGAAGTTTGATGATGATTTGGCAAGTCCAATTCACAATCCATGTGGCATGAATTACACTTCTTCTCAAACTTTATTTGAATTGATGTCAGCTGCCTCATCCTTCTTAGTCCATTATCCATCTTGTTCAGCCCCTAGACTAAGTTCCAAGTACTCATGTTATTCCAAACCTTTTATAGACCTTGGACTAAGGGCTGCTTGATGACTAGCCTTGGAAAAAGGGGCAGCCCTATAGTTTTTAGAGATGTGTGATTAATTTTGTTTTGGTTGTTTCTCCTTCATTTTTGCTTGTGATCGAGAGTTCTTTCTAGTTCTGACTGAGCCTTCACTCCCCTTGACTAATTCTCCTCCACTTCTAACTCTCAATTAGCTCTCTAGTCAACTCCCAATCAGCTCTTCGATGAACTTCATATCAATTCCCCCTATCCATGAAGCTTCTCTACCATAAATAGCTCCCTTCCTATGAGTTTAAGGAAGGTTGTCTATCGTTGCAATTTTGTCAAATTCTTGCTAAGAGCTTTAATTTTCTTTTCCCTTGATTCCAACACAATGGTAGTGAATCACCTCTAGAGAGTCAAGTCACCTTTGGACCTACAACCCCTACTTGCATTGGTATGCTCATATAGAAGTCCATTTAAAAGTTTCAAAGCTTACCTAACTTTCCAAGGAATCTCCAATTTTCCTAGAGCTAATGCATTCTTTCCTTTCCCCCGTCATCAAAGAAGATGACCCCACTAATGTAGGAGGAAGATGGACCACCTAAGGACACAAATCAACAACGGCAAAAGAAAAGTCATTTAATTAGTAATTAGAAAATGTCATGTCCCTTCTTGATATCTCTGAGTACAGATTAGCCTATCATACTACCCTCATCCGATAGACTGGATAGAGGGTCACGCTTAGGAGCTTGCTCGGCTTGGTTCTTGATCGTTGGCTTGCTTGCGGGCTCATTCGACTTCAATGCGTAAGATGCTATTTTTAGCGCTCTTGGCACAGTGGGACCCCTGCTATTTGGCATGTGTGAGAATCGTGTCCCGGATCATGATATAATAGAGAAATTAATATTTAATTGAATTTATTAAATATTAATTGTTTGGAGATTATAATATAAAGTTATAATATTTAATTATAACTTAAGTGATTTTGTTAAAGGGGTCGCCCATCATCAGAAAGGGGCCAAATTGGCGATTATATTTAATTGTAAAAATTGCATCTGAGACTATGGAAATATTAAAAGAAATAAGAAGTCGAATTTTTAATAATCCCTATTATTGTGGAATTCGCACTTCTCAAGGTTATTATGCATTTGCATTGGAAATCGAGCCATTATGTGATTATTGATTTTGGAAATTGGTCAAGTTTTGTCTGAGCAAGAAGCTTTAGTGTTTCAGTCTCGAATTCCTTGGGGAACGAGCCATCTCCATTGGAAGCAGTTCAGAGGGTGTGAAATAACACCTGATCTATTGCCAGCAGAGGAATTTCTTCATTCAGAAGAAATTACAGAGCTTCAGAGATTAATTATCTTCAGAGTTTTTATCAGTGTTTGCATTCAGAGAACATATATCAACCAAGGCGCACCATAACTCAGAGCCTGGATATAGGTTTCAAGATAGCCGTACACTTGCATTTATTGCTGCTGCTGCAGCCGTACTTTCTGACAGGTTGTACCATTCTGAGGGCCGTACTTTTCACTCACAAGGAAACGCCTTCTCTTTTGGTCATTCAGCTTCATTCATTCAGGCGCCTAGGCTACTGGAACATTTCTTGACTACCAGACGGAGGGAGGAAGGAGAAATCATTGCAGCCGTACCACTTGAAGGACATTCATTAATTGCAGCAAATCAGGTTTTCATCAGAAATAAATACTGCCTTTTGTTTGCATGTACTTGGATCATATTTGTAATTGTTCCAGAAGTTGAATACATAGTCTGGCTTCAGTATTTGAGATAGATCTTGTTATTTCCAGAGTTATATATTTTTTTAGAATTTATTTGCAATCTCTTTCAAAATCGCAATTTTCTTGTATTGCCCAAAAACCCCAAAAAAACGTCAAAAACATCAAAACTTCAGAAAAACACAAAAAAACCATCAGATTCAGAAACGAGGGAAACTAGGGTTTCTATAGAAAATCAAAATTTCTCTTTGCCTAGGAAAGTAACAATCTCTTTACTTTCTTGGTGATGTTTTTTTGCTTTAAATTGATTTAAATTCAAAGTAGCTTCATTGTATTTATTTTGTAGAATAGATCTCACTAAGAAAATGAATCATAGAAACCAAAACAGTTAATTACATTAGGGAAATCCATTTAGAATTGCATTTATTTAGTGAAAATTCATTTTCTACGAGTAGTTAATTAGATAACATTTGAAATTCAAAAATATAAAAAAACATAGAGTAGTTTACTGTTGCACACATATAGTTTAATTGCATTTAGAAACGTCATAAAACTCGAAAATGGAAAAAAACTAAGGAAAAGAAAGCCCTCAATTACAACACGAGGCATGAGAAAATCAACAACAAACTCAAATGTTCAAATGTGAAACTAGATCATCTCAACAATCAAATGTCAAACAAGATCAACATTTCAAACAATCCGATAAATGATTAAACAAAATGCTAGTTGCATCTTTCTTAGTCTTCGTAACTCCTCACTCAGTGTTCGTGCTCGATGTGTTCTAGAGTAAGAGAAGACTGAATTGAAGTAGTGTTATATAAAATCTGAGAGAATCTGCTAATTCAAGAAAATCTCGTTGAAGAGATAGTCTAGGAACAAGATGAAATCTTAAACTCACAAAGAAAATGAATGGAAACACCAAAGAGAAGAGTTTCGTGCTAGGGAACTTGCACTTCTTGAATAGCAAAGGATGAATACATTTTGCCTCCTCACAACCAACAAATTAAATAGAATAAGGGAAAATGGTTCTCCTAGTCATATAAGGATCATAACCACCACCCCACTTAAACAATTCACTCATCGACATCTGCTACCTCAACACATAAACACACTAGTCTACTATCAGTTCCTCCTCCCTGGAGAAGTGAGTGAATCTCCTAGTGCAACTCCCACTCAAATTGATCAATTTTCTTCCATTTGCCACACCCTTCTTCCACAAGAAGAGAGTAATTAACTGGATTCTTTGCTGCTTGGCTAGCTTCTTCTAGAAGAGCAAGAGTGATTTGGTGGATGCCTTAGCATGGGTGAAGCTCATGTGCTGTCTAGAGTTTGACAAAATTGCATTGTGCTTGGTTTAATTCTTGAGACCATAGCCTCATTTCCTCTATTGCCAAATTCACTTTAGATTCTTGGAATATCTTTTATCAAGGAGGGTAGTGCATAGTTCATGCTCTTTAGAAGGGGTAAATGAAGGACCAATAGAAATTACATCTTTGAACATTTGTTTGAAATAAGGAGAATGTGCCACATGAAATGGGATGGTGTGGGCAAAATATTTTTCGGCAATGGAAGACTTTACTACTTCTTGTGCTTGCATATTGAACATACCTACAACTGCCCCCACCCTTCCACTGCTACTAGTCTTTCTCTTTTCTATTGTAGAACATCGCTGATACCACTAGCAACCATGGATGGCATAATTGATTGTGTAGATCCTATTGGCATTGGCATACCCATAGACTTAGTTTTGCCTTCCATAAACAATCTCCAAATCACTGCCTTCTCAGTTGCCTTTATTTTTGGACAAATCTTAACCCCCTATCTTGTAATGCCCAAGAGGTGACTATATACCTTAGTGTAGCTCCCTCACACTCTACACCCCCTGTCCAGCCCCAACCCCCCTCCAATTTTCTTCAAAATCTTTGCCTAGAGTTTTTACAAATTGGAGAAGAGGTTTACAGGGTTCAACAGGGCCTTTTGCATAAGGTTTGAAGAGGGAAAAATGGGACTCAAATGGGTTAATGTGGCTGTTCTATTTGACCCACACCACTCTCACATCTTGATGAATTCCTAGTTGAGCCTGAAACATATATTTTTTTAAATTTTATGTTCATTACTGTCATTGGTACTGCCCATGTTGGTTTGTGAAAAAAAAAGGAATGCGTTTGCAAATTGAAAATAGAAAAAACAAAGTTATTTCTTGAAAATTTAAAAATAGAAACAAAGAAAAAGAAACATTATACTTACCTCTGTTATTGCCCTACTTCTCCTTAGTGCTCACTGCTCACTAATCCTGCACCCTGCTGCCCTCATTTTTATACCTCAAGGTGCTTGGTCTCCACAATGTTTTGTCCCTCAAACTTTTCTGCTGCGGTTTATTTTGGGAATTTAAATATGGTTTGGAATGGACTAGGGAGCTATCTTTTGTGTATTTAGGGCTGAGTGTGGCATGGGGCCCCACAACACAAGACACGATTTTAATTTTAATTTATCTTAGGTGATTTTTTTTGTTTGACTTTTTTGAATTGGCTGATAGAGTTTCTTGCCTGTTTCGAGACATTTCTGATTGATGTTGAGAGTCAGGGGGCGGTGGGGGGGATGTTTCAAAGGCAGCCCAGTGTCCTTGGAACATCCTTGGTATGGGTACACATTTAAATGGGTAGGGGATGCATCCTCTGGGAACATAGCATATAACCTAACTCATTTAATATTTTATGCATGAATTCATAGAAGAATGAAAACAAAATAAGCATACAATTAAACAAAAGAGTTCATTTGTAAAACATAAGTGTAGGAAAGGAAACCAAAAAACTTACCTCTTTTCCAAATCCTTGCTCTACAATCTCCTTAGTAGTGAATGGGCTTTTGCATATGCATAAGAACAACAATCCAACCACCTTGAAACCTTCATTGATCAATCTTCAGTTGTATTTGCGTGGTTGCAAGCAAGAATGAAAGTCCAACAAAAATGAATGGCTATTCTGTTTTGCATTCACAATGGTAAAACTAGTTTGTCTTTCAAATGCTTTAAAATTCACTTATAGGGTTAGTGATCGCGTTTTTGTCAATCATAGTCAAAGATTAAGGTAAAAAATAATTAAAATAGGAAGAAAAATGAAAATCGTCCATATCAATGCATGTTTTTTCTAGGTTTTCCTGGGTTCATCCAGGACGAACCCACAGTCAAAAACACCCAGTTTGAATCCCTGGCTGGATCAACTTGGATCATGGACTGCGTTCAAACCAGACCTGGATCTAGGGTCTACATTGAGGGAACTGTCTACTTAGTCAAAGACTATTAATTGGGTATTTGGGTAGTTATGGCAAAATATGTTGTGTTGAGCAACACAACATTATAATTCAGCAATATAGAAACAGACAAATATTATTATCAGACTAACCAATGTCTTAAAATAGAAGAGATTTTATAATATTCAGCAAAAAGTAGAAATTAGGTGGTGAAGAAAGAGTCAGAAGTCATTTTAAACAATTCCAAACTTCTTTCTTATTTTAAAGAATACTCAAAGGTCCTTATCCATTTCAAACAATTGCTTCAATTCTGAGCATTGCCTTTAAATTCCTTAAAAATATCAGTTTGTTAGGTCTGAGCATTAGCAGTAAATTTAGACTCAAATAGAGGACAGTGTGTGAATTTCCTCATGGAGAAATCATGTATACTTTGAGTATGATCTGACTGTTCATAGATGAAATCCTTGTTCACTTTGAAACATAGCATTGTTACCACTGGTGTTTAGTGTACTAGTTTAACAAACAACGGTTATAAGATTTTCTGATGAGGATTTCATCAAAAACTATTAGAAAAGCAACAGGTAGAAACCAATGGCTCCATCGCTGCAGAAGAATAATCTAAAACTAGCATTGGGATGCCCTTGCTTTGATGGAACCCAATTCAATAGTCAGTTTTGAAGAACAGATTGTTGTTGCCAGGTTGATGGAGGAAGATCGGAGTTAATTTATGCTCAGTCAAAGCATGCTTTTGACTGACAAATATAAATATTTGCTCTTCCTATATCCTATATGGCTACCTCAATTCTTCCTTTTTTTTGGTACCAAAAATTGAAATTTGTGTTAGAAGTTTGCAAACTTCGTAACAAAGCTTGAAATATAATGTATGGTCATAATTATATTTTTTTTAACATCCTTACTACTAGCCCTTACAATGTGTTACTGTACATGGTAATCTTTGTTACTTCCTTGGACTTGGAATGCAGGCTTAAACATGATCCTCACAATGTCTCTGCAAAACTTACCACATCCAAATACTGTCAGATTTAATACGTTGAAATATTGAGAAGCAAGTCTTCCTGTTTGCAACTCTACAGATACTATCTTTTGCTATTTATGCATTTCACTATAGGCAATTTTGTTTCTATCTATTGTCACCTACTGTGTCCTGATTCCTCCTATTCTCTTCATGTAATGGGTAGGTAGTAGTAAACTTTGCTTGCAATTTAGTAAGGAACTCAGAGCCATCTTCCTCTTATTTAGAGTGAGATGAGAATTTCTTACAGAACTACTTTTTTTTTTGAGTTTTTGATAATTATATGCAAAACTGGGATTTCATTTCAGAGTTCATGATAAAGGCATTGTACAGTTGCTTGCTGTTTTTGTAAAACTTTATCTTTAATTGCAGGTCTTTCTGTATTTGGAGCATCAATGGCAGGAGCTTGTATTGGTTTTCTCATGCATAATAGGTATAAAGCATCTATCTTCATGGGAGACACTGGATCTATGGCACTGGGTGGAGCTCTGGCTGCCATGGCTTCTTGTTCTGGAATGTTCCTTCCACTTTTCATTGGATCTGGAGTCTTTGTTGCTGAAACTGTGTCTGTTATGTTGCAGGTATTCAAGAAACATGTGCCCATTTCCTGTTTCGTGTAATTTGTAAGCCTAAAGGCTTGACTTAGGTTTTTCCATAGTGTTTCAAATTAGAGATTCTATGATGCATTTTTTTGATTTGGTAAATTCCCTATTTTCGGGGCAACCTTCTGCTTAGATACCCAGACCAAGGGAGTAGCTCGTCTAAAAAAGCCACTTAGGGATTTTATCCGGCCTCATCTGTTGGGCTAAGCCACACCCAGCATGCTATATGTGATATTTTACCCAATATGGATACTTTTTCATGGCTCCTGGGGTTTGAATCTAGGGCTCTGTTTTAGAAACCCATTTTCTTTATCATTTGAGCTCATCCCATTGAACAATTCTGATATCAAAATTTCAAATGTTCCCTTAATATTTAATATCTAAGGAGTGGGAATTAGGGTTCAGGGCTTTGGGAATGTATCTCTGATTAAGACCCTAAACTGCAACCAGAATTAGTTTGAATTTCAAACATGCAAATAGTTTTGCTATTTAGCATTGCTAAACTCAAGCTGATTATTCAGCAGCATATAATGGTCTTAATCTTGCAACAACCCACCTTAGATTTTCCCAAGAAAAAATAAATCATTTGTGTTAAAAGATCTGAACACGTCACCTAAACTCACAGGAAGAATCCTTAACAATATTCAGAAGCAAAAGTTCACAATAAGTACAAAAATTTGTGACCTCTTTCAAATTGGCCCCTTGGGTCTCTTTCTTTGAAATTGCTGATTTGTATTTCCCCCAAAATCTAACTCTTATTTAGATCCCCTGATCCAAGGAAACAATAGCATGATAAGAGACATTATAAGGTTTAAAGAGTTCAATCTTCCAGTACATAAATTAGAGAAAAAGACTGGAAAAAACTATGAAGGGCACTTTTTGAAGAGTGACATTTTTGGTCACCCTTCATGATCAAGCATTGGGATGAAAAAAAGCATTCATATAGCAAATCTGAGCCCCTTCTATCGATAATTCATTAAAAGTGCATAATGTCTTGTGGATCTAATCAAAACAGAAGATTTAATTCAATAATTAATCACATACCTAGGTCCAGACAATAGTAAATTTCATGTATGGGAATACACTTTAGGCAAGTCCAAAAAAGTGAAAAAGCAAATAATTAATATGTTAATTACAAAACTGGATTGGACCCATTTCTAAGCCCATGGATGAAAGCCATCTAAGATCGACTTAAGGCTAGCCAGAATCTTCTTATATATGAATTATGTTTTGTATTTGTTTATGGTCTCGACTCTCACTTAGATATATGTTTGAATACTAAAATCATGGTATATTCTTCAACAGGTATTTTACTTCAAGATCACAAAACGGCTTAATGGTGTAGGCTCTCGATTGTTTCGCATGGCACCTATGCATCACCACTTCGAGCTTTGTGGAGTGAAAGAACCTTACATAATTGCAAGTGCTTATGCGATCTCTTCTGTCTTGTCCTTGTTTGCAGCTTATGTAGGCCTCATTTCAGCATAATCCTTAATATTGTTTAGGTGTAAAAAGTAAAAATCTCAAGGCTTGATGAACTAGAGGTCTAGTGCTGGAGCTGAGGAATGAATTGCCCTTTATTCTCTAAATGAAACACAGGCTATCCAAAGCTTTTATACCAGTTATCATGTATTCCTGAAAAGCGTCCATCGAAAAGAATGTGTCAAGGTGAAATTTCCAAGATGGGAATAAATAATCTAATCTATGATGGTTAGAGCATTTTCCTCTATGCTCAGATGTTATCTGAAAATTTTGACCCATCCATTCCCTTCTTACCGTGTCATGCAAGGATATCTGTGTTTCCTTCAATATTTGTGCATTTTACTTAGATTTGCATCTGTTCAACGCATGGTGAGAGATATTGTTGAAAGCTAACTTTGATCACACAATGGAACCTGGATAAAAGTAGTTGCAAACATCCTCGAGTGTAGTTGCCACCAGAAGGAAGTTGTGAATAATTTTGGTGATTAGGCAATTGGAGAACAAATGAGGAAATAGATTGAAAATTTCGTAAAATAGAGATGTACTATTTAATAGAATATTGCCCAAAGTTAATTACAATTGAATACTTGGTGACACTTGCAAATCAAAGTCCTACCATCATGTCGGTGGCACAAACTGGATAAAATGTTTGGTTAAATGTCTTGTAAAAGGAACTTTTTATTTTGAGCTTGGTTTGGGTGCGGTACTTGTTATCTTTATATGCATTCACAGGTTTTGATTGGAATGCAGCTAGGACTGGGTGCAGCACTCGCTGGTTATTTTTTAATCTTGAATAACATAGTGTACTTCCTTTTTGCTCTTGAAATTACAACACATAAAGAAATGAAATAGTCATATCATTGGTTGATATTAAAGCCTATTTAAGCTACATGAAAGTGTAATGGTGTCGAATCATTTATTAAATACTGTAGCGCAGCAGACGTGTCTCTAAGTGCATGCAATTTAGGGTTATCTCAACATCTCACTGGGTCATGTTTCCTATTCAGTTGCTTCAATTGGGCATCGCAATTCTTTGTACTTGACTCTAAATGAGATGATCATTCGCATCTAAGAGCTCCCGATATTGGAATAACCTTAAAATATGACTATTTGATTCCACAGTGGCACCTGCTACCATTTAATAGGGTAATAGGCTGTGATAGGATAGAGCACCAATTATCCTTGGGGACTGTATAGATTGGATCCAGATACTTGAGGACTTTGTGGATAAATGTTTCTTTAAAGTGTGATAAAATTAGCACTGGAAAGGATTTTGCGGCAGCTAAAAACTTTGAAGTTGAAGAATTATTTTTGCAGATACGAACCTTAAACAATAAACTCTTCAGATATGAATCAATAGTTGCACATTTTACTAATTTCAAAGCTTTTAGATGAATACAAAAACAAGTTTGTAGGGAACTTCGCTGCTAAGGAAGAAAATATCCTATGTCGTGTGGTTTTTATAGTTAATAACTCTGCATCAATATAATATGCCTCTTATCAAACCATCTTCATAGTGAACAAGAAGCAAGTTTGGGTACCACCCACAACAAAAATGACTTCACCAATAATTCCAACAACAAAAAAATGTAGTAAAACAATATTTAAAAAGAAAATAAACATTTGTATGTAGAAGATGAATTATATGAATGATGGATATGTGTAATTATTTGTGTAAAGAACATAGATTTTGAAGGTAAAATATGGAGGGAAATGTAAAAGGAGGGAAGGAGATGATGTGACATAGTTTTCATCAGCAATGGTTGCATAATTTTAGCCTTCTATATTTTTTTGATAGTTTATTCTTAATCCTTGAACTAGAATAGCTTCACTAATATAAGAGAATATTTCAAATGGTCTTTATGCTTAGTTTAAAATTTACATGAAACCAAACAACAATCCTAGATAAATAGTGATGTAGAACCAACTTGTTAAAGATGTGATTATTTAATTACAGAGTTATATACACCAAATGAGTTTTTGACTATATGATTATTCAAAAAAAGATTCTATCATGAAAAAAGTAATCATTACTTTTAAATTATATCAATTGATGTACACTAAAGGAGCTCAAATATCTAGATGTGCAATTCTCCATAGGGAATTTGCAGTGCATTGTAGGGAATGTACAATGTCATAAACAAAATAACTATCATGAAATTTGATCATCTTTGGGCAATTCTAGTTACATATGCATTTGTAGTATATGCATAATATTCCTTATGTGCTACTTTTAATTAAGGGATTGTATAAGTGTAGCCTATGCTTTGATATCAGTCATATAGACCATTTGAGCATGATGCACTAATGGAGGATGAAATGATCCAAAAATATAAGCAATTATTTACTAGTTAGGTAGCAAAGAACACAAAAGGTGAAAACTTATATTGGATTTGCATTTTTTGATGGCTAGTAGATGAGTAGTTATGAAAAATTTAGAATACGTAGATCACCATTTTGGGGTGAGATGGTAAGGGTGAGTAGTTTAAAAAGCAAAGTATTAGAGTCTATAAATATAATTGATTTAATGTCAAGATTATAAAATCAAATAATATGATATTAACATATAATATTGTAATTATGAAAATACATATCTTTTAGTTTTCATTTATTTTGGATACTTATTTGTCCCATACACAATGAATAGTGTACAAGTGGCTTGTTTTTAGCTAAAAATAGCAATTAATTAGAGCTTTGATTTAACTTGTCTCTATAAATTACAAGTATTTGGATCTAATCTATACACTCCCCATTCCCTCATGTGGGCCAAATTTGTAGGTATGGTTTTGAACTTGGTTTAAATCTATAGTTGCGATTTTGACCCTTGAATTTTTAAATTTAAATTTAATTATAGGCCCAAGTTGACCCCCCCTATCAATTGGATGTTGCTTATCAACTTGAGAGTGAAATGCTCATTTTTCTTGCTAGTGTGTTGTATAAAAAGTCAAATCCTAATCCATTTTACACATCCGATCCAAATGCCAATCTAATCCACTTAAGCTTGCATTGCATTATTAGATCACCTTTTAAGCATTGGAGCATTGACTAACATCAAAATTTACACCAATAATGATAAATTAGGCATCTTGCATCATTGCTTGACTTTTCATTGAACTTGTTCACATTTTAAAATTAATTCCAAGGGTTTGACTAAGGCAAAACTCCTAGCACAACAATCCCTAAGGTTGTCTTTAGCTATCACCAAGTCTAGATATTTGGGGAAAACACAATTTTTGAGGATAAAGAGTGCATACCATTTTTGTAGTAGAGGATCATTATTACATATTTGGGATCAAAGCTACATTTGTCAAGATCAATTTTTCAATTTTGGGATTGAACAACAGTAAAGAGTGAACCAACTAGCAATTTGTTAGTCATGGTCTTAAATATGATAAAAAAAATACTCGATTGGATCATTGACCGCAACTTATAATAAAATATTTAAATCACACATAAAGGAAAGTACTTGTACCTCTTTTTAATTTTAGAAAAGCGTGTTTGTGTAGTGTTACTATCACAACTCTTTATTTAGGGTCATTTGATACCATTGTTTGATTCATTGCCTCATCCTAAACACTAATGTTGTGTGGTTTCATTCCACACGATTTTGTGAACTTGGCTGATTGTACACCCTTAGGTTGTGGTGCTTAGGGTTTATTTTATTATTTTGTTTTTAGATCTAAGTGCTTATTGATTTTTTAATTTTCAAATTAGATCTAAATCTTCTTTGATGCTTATTACCTTTTACAAATTATGATTTTTTTTTGCATGCCAAAGTTTCATCATCCTTGTAATCTCCCATTAAGAAGTCCTAGATTAAATCTCACAATTACAATGAATCAAGTTGAAATTAGTATGAATAAAATTCTAAATAATATGTTTACCTAGCTGTGTAGAAGAGCAAGAATGATTTGATCATGATACCCACTTAGAGAAAACAGACAAACAATATTTTATATTATCTTCAAATCTTGCACATTTGTCTAGTAATGCCAATCACAATCCATTGGTTGATGGTTTATATAATTTTTTGATTACTAAGCCATCTGGATTAGAAGTGCTAAAGCTATAAATATCAAGATAATTTCTTGAAGCTTGTTAAGTGGTGTGTTTCTCTCTCCCTCAAAGATTCTTATTATGGTATGCCAATTGTTCCTCCTAATATTTAACCCCTTCTTGTCCCTAGTTCTCACCTCTTGCCTTCTACTTTTGTTTATCATGCTTCCTATGCTTCATCCCATGAGTGCCATGACCACTACTTGCCTCACTACTATTAAGACTACTTTTCATCCTTCTAGTGTTGTCAATACCTTCCATACACTTATACTAGTGATATATCCAATCACCATGAGTAGCATCATAAATTGTGCTCCCTGAGGGTGAAAGCACAATTTCACGCTCTATTTGATGCTCACTTTATTGCCCACTCCCTTAGGACCACTTTCTAGCCTTGACCTTTGTTCTTTGCAAAAACATAAATTTAAAACACCTTCTTTTAGCATTTCATCAACGCATGTGTATTGTCATCACCTCCTTCCATATTCTACTTTTGGGAAAATTCATATGTGAATTGGATTTGACCTGTCAACACCTTTTAAAGCTTAAAAACCCTAATTAATGTATTTATATTCTTCTCATAAACAAATTAGGGTATACTAGTTTCCTAAGTTCTATTAGACTTCAAATCTAGGTTTTCATAGTTTGAGACTTGTAGATACTACCACACTTGTGCAGGATCTAGCAACCTTAATTTTTGTAGTTTTGGAGTAGGATGCCCAATGCCCCTATCTTGCCAACTTTTCCTTAGATTTCAGTGACAATTACTTCTCTGCATATCCTACTTGAATGTTTGCTACTTGTCTCTAAAAACTAAAACATAAACAACAATCTCTTTATCCTAAATCAACATTTTGCTACATTTTCAACAATTTTATGTTCCTGTCTTTCTTGTTATCTCTTAAGCATCTTGGGGAAAGTAAGACTATCTGATCTCTTTCTACAAGACTTTCATGCATTCCATGAGCCATTTAGTAGTGATTATTTTGATATGCTAGATGAAGCCCTTGATGATTTCATCTCAACAAACTCATCCTCTAAGACTCCCAAACCCTCTATTTATCAAAGGTTAATTAATTCAATTGAATTTGTGAAACCAAATAGTTTTCCTATCTCCATTATGTTGTCCCTCAACCACAAATTAAACCTATTCTCACTATTATAGGTGTTCTAAGTCAACCTAAACCTCTTGGTCACATTTTAAACTTTTTAAAGAAACTCAATCAAAACAATAATATTAACCAAAATATGTTGCAACAACCCGACTATCAAGTAGTTTCTCACACATACAATACTATAAATAATAAAAAAGCTAAACAAACAACAATTGTTCCCATCTCAATCCTGCTTCCTCAATATTTTCTTCCTCCTACACCTTGTCTTCCCCAACATATTGGTAAAGAATGTGATCTTGTTGCGAAACTTTGTGCTACACTATCTAAGATATCACTGTGGGAATTGATACAAAATTCACCTACATACCACAATATGCTCCAAAAGGCCTTAAAGGAGATAGTTGTACCACCTTTTGTTAGATCAAATTATGTAGCAACATTGTTAGATTGTATGCATGCAACAAACCCAGATATTGTATTTCATCAAAATGAATTACCTTCTAAGATTAAAAAGTAACATGATCCTATCATGATTCTTATCATTATTAACCAAAATGGAATAAACAGTACTCTAATTGATAATGGATCATGTTTTAATGTTCGTAGCATTGACTTGTTACGTATGATTGGTGTAGATACGTCTCTCATCAAACTCGATACTCTTTATATTCATGGCTCTGATAATATTGGTAGACAATCATAGGTACAATAACATTACCAATTAAGATTGGACCTATGACCTTTCCTACCATTATCCATGTCATGCCTGATTCTCATTCATATAACTTTTTCTTGGTAGATCATGGATTCAGGTAAGTGCAAGAAGTTGGGTCCACAAAATATTCAAAAGTGGAAGTGAAGAATTTGTCAGAGTTGGACTGAAATTTTGAAGCACTTGCACATTGAATCTTAAAAAACTCCAGTAATATGAAAATTAGTATTTTGAGTCTAGTTTTCAAATATGTAATTGTAGTAATGAAAAAGTATCCTTTTTCCTTGATTTGGGAATTATTGTCATTGAATTAACCTAATTTTCCCTTGGTTTAATGTTGTAACGTGTTGTAACACATTCACATTGATCTTGGGCCCCCTTTTAATAAAATGTAATTAATTTGTACTTTATTTAAGTGTTGTAACACACTTTTACATTTATCTAGGGTCTCCTTAATTAATTGTGGTTAATTGGAGTTAATTAGCCCCTTTAATTCAAATTTAAGCCTTATTTGTGACACCTCCTGAAGATCTATCTCGACACCCACAATTCAAATTACATAACATTTAATGGGGAAAATTCAGGGTCCTAGAAATTGGTGTTAGGATCCATTTGCCCTAGGTGACGAATGGGTCCTCTCTCTATAGGACCCGCCTTTATCAACATATTTCACATGGGTTTTTAGTAATCTACCATTCCCCAAAGGCAAGGTCTTGGAAAACAATGCCATGATGCATTCACCCTAGGTGGCGAATGGGTTCTCCCTCAATGAGGACCTCCATTTTGAATTTCATTCTAGCTGGATTTCAATAATTTTCATCGCCAGATCTAGTGTCGGCCTGAATTGTTTGAATTTCAGGGTTAATCTCTAAATTTAGTATAAATAAGCGGTTAATTCACATAGTTTCACCTAAGAATTATTATGCAAGCAACCTAAGAGTTCACAAGAGAATTTTAGAGTAGTCAAGAGCATTTGAGAAGACATTCAAGGGTAGATTATCAAGGCTTTATTGCAACAATCACTACAACAAATCCTTGTGATAAGCTCCCTTTTTTGCTTCCACCCACTATTTTAATGTATTTTCTCCATTTTTTTGGGGAAAGTCGGCACTATTTTTCGGGATGGTGCTATTTTTGGCATTTTTTATGTTGACTAGAATAAGCTAACGCTAAATCTGGCACACAATTGCGCTGACATTAGTGTTGTAATTAGCACCAAGATTAGCGCCGCCATTAACACCCACTGTAACGCCCTTCTTAATGCCTAGATTAGTGCCAAGATTAGCGCCAAAATTAGCAACCAGATTAACGTCTACCTTAGCACCCATATTAACGCCTTAAGTAGTACCTATTTTAGCACCTGCTTTAGAGCCTTTTTAGTGCCTCATTTAGCACCTGATGTAGCACCTAATTTAGCACCACCATTAACACCCACTGTAACGCCCTTACTAACACCTAGATTAATGCCAAGATTAGCACCAAAAAACTACGCCTACTTTAACACCCAGATTAGCACCTAAATTAGCAACCAGATTAACATTTGCCTTAGCACCCATATTAGCACCTTAAGTAGCGCCTATTTTACTAGTTGAAAGCTCGGGATCTACATTTGCTACAATCTCCATCTAAAATAATCAACATGTATTAATTTATGTCAAGATTGGATAATACATTATAAATTTCAATAATACTGTGAAAAAAGATGGATGTATCACAAAATTTATTAGATTATTTTTTCTGAAGTTAAGTCAAAATTTGAGTACCCGATGTCTTGCTTCAGTCGTTGTGTCCTCATTTGACATGACATGATCTGTTGACATGGCCTTGTCTTGCCCCTATAATACACAGCATAGTAAATAATGTTTAGTACACCAATTATATCATTTCAACAAATATGCTATCCAACACAAAAAATCACTTTAGACATATATTTGACATATATTTCACACTTTAGATGACTCATCTAGTTGTATAGGGGTCATTTATGAGTTCATAAATCTAACCGAGCTATTAGTTTTGTACCCAAAAAATTGACATGGGATAAGGAATAGATAAAATAGGGAACCATGATTGCTCCCTTGGTACATATATGAAGATGAAGTCAATTTAGGATCAATTTATTTATCAACTTCCAAGAAAAATATATCATTTTGCACCTCCTTTTTCATCCCAAATAGATAACATTTTTTGGCTGGAAGGTGGTGTTGAATTAGGCGCAGTTTGCATCGCCTTTTGCATCCCAAATAGATTACTTTTTTTTGGTTGGAAGGTGACGCTAAATTAGGCGCACTTTGCTACACTGACTCTTGTGTCGACTACTGAATCAAGAACAAAAATTTAAAACTTCCCGTGTCAAGAAGGAAGAGGTGTTAGGAGAAAAAACTTGCACGAAGGAAGAGAGGAGAAAAAATGGAAAAACAATGTGAAGGAGGGCTATAAGCAAGTAGATTAGAAATTCAATTTAGTCTGTGACACCATAGGTAAGGTTACAATTTTATTTTTTTGTTCCCACAAATACTTTTGTTTGGATTAAATGGAGAGATTGTGAAGAAAGGGTTGTGAATATTGTTTTGTTTACACTCGAATCATTCAAGTCTCATGTGGTTGCAAAGGAGGGTAGTAAAATTATAGACATTGCATTATTTCGTCTGCATCCGAGAGCAGTGAACGCGTTTTTGAAACCCCAATGCCCCGGTTCACTTATCATTCCCATCCCAAGCTTTTGGTTTCTGGTTCGGTTTCTCAGACTGCCCTTCTATAAAAAAAGTAGTTGAGAGCTTTCAAGACAAGTTGTTAAACTGCATCTGCCCCACTGCAGCCAGGTCCCATGGGAATAGAGGTTGGTCGAGACAATATGAGGAGATAGGGATTTTGAGATGATGGTTGAATAATAGATCATTTCCTCAAATTGGGGAGACCTTCGGGATTAAATTATCTATTACTAATTTTCACTTATTCTTTTACAGAACAATGAGCTCGTGGTTTCGAATTGATTATGCGCGCACATTCATTTTCTTTCTAATCAGCGGATGCGACTCGATCATGGGACCTATCTATGTTAACTCTAAATAAAACCACACTCTGTGCCCTTTTTATCCCCCAAAAGATTACCATTCTATATAGGTGTGCAAGCGTTGATATTTTTACAATACATATGTTTCATTTTGCATATATTTATATCCTTTCAAATATATTTATATTCTATATAGGTGTGCAAGCAATTGATTCATAGGCATTTAAATCCAGAAAGAGAGTCATTCAAGGTAAAACTTTCATACCACAAATTGGATGAAAACTTTCATACTTGATAGTGTGTACTTCGTTTGCCTCCACATACTGGACGAAAATAATTTGCCTGAAAATGTCAACCAATAGAGGGAAGAGAACAAAGGGAACAAACTCTAGCCACAATGAGGTAATTCATTGTCAATTTATAGATTTGTAAATGTTTCCCTTGTTTCTTTCATTTTTACTTTTTACCTTTTTATTTTTAAATTTAAAAGAAGAAATTTATTTTATATATATAGGGACATGTGACTAACAAAGATAAAGAGGCATTGGCTTCCATATTGGGGGTAGAGGTAGTGAACAATTTGGATGATGTGCGCTAGACAATGCTTGCCAGATACATATAAAACTGATCTAGTGGATCCCCTCAAACATTGCAACCAAATCAACTATGTCAAAGTGAATCAATTGGTTCCCCAAGTAGTCCTAGATTGAGCAAAAGATCCAGGAGGAAATTAGTAACAGTAAACTCTAGGAGTGTAGAACAGGGAGTAGAGGCTTCCACTGTCCCACCCACTCCTAGGGCACAAACTTCTTCCACCACGACAAGTTTTCATTCTTGCATTGGTACCTACAATAAGAAGATAGACTATGATGTGGTTTTAGGGGAACTTTGAATGACAGATGTTGGAAAAGGGTTTGTGAATAGGTTGAAGGAATCATTCTTTCAATGGTTCAAAGACCATCTACATTTTCCATTCTCAAAGATACCCATACACCTGCAAAAAGAAGTTATCAATGAAATGGAGACTGAATTTGGCAAAGGTTGGTCTATGAAGAAGGTAAAGCTACAAATGTCTAAAAATTGTAAGAGATTTTGGTGCAACCAAACAAAGAAGATAAAAAAAATCTGTCTCGAGCTAAGGCTTAAATAAAGGCCAATTGATGTAAGGGTAAAAGCACAAAGTTGTCACACTTTATAAAGGAAACGACCAACGCTGATCCAATTTTTAAACTTGAATCACTAAAAAGTAGCATATATGTTTTGAATTTTGAAATGAGTAAACAGTAAAATATGTATTTTTTTAGTATATTTTATGTTTGTATTTTTTTTTTAAATATAAAAAATTATTTTAAACTAGTTTTTAGTAAATTAAAACTATAATTTTGTTGCTGATAAAATGCTAAAAAATGAAGTTGCATGGGACATCAAACTTTTTATAGTAAATTTCATTTTTTTTCTTCCAATTTTTTTTTGTGTATTTATAACTTGAAATTTTAGTGCATGGATATATATTTTTCCAATTTTGATAAATATATATTTTTAAATAAATATTAAAATGTGCGAATTTAAAAAAACTGTTTTTCATTGACGCAACTTTCATATTAATTATTTATCTAAAATGGAAAGAAAATTATGCCATCTTAAAATATATTCTTTTATCTAGTGCATCATATTTTTTCAATTTTTTTTAATAAGTTTAAGTATTTTTCCTTGGCATAGTAATCAACCTAATATTTTGTGTTGAAAACATAATTTTAGTAAAAATAAAATATAAAATATAAAAAATAATTAAACTATTAAAATAAATATATTTTTAAAACTACACTTATGGATCTACAAAAGGGTATTTTTTTATATTTTTAAAAAAATGTTGTTTACATTAGCAGGAGTTATTGAAACTTCAAGTTTTTCAAATAATTTAATTTTTTTGGTAAATTGGACTAAAAGTGGTGCTCCATACATTTTTAGCCAACAATTTTAGTTGAAAAAGTTGTGGAAGCATCTAACTTAGCTAGAATGAATCTTACTAGATCATATGTTTGACCAAAATTGATTTTTAGTTAGAAATACTTAAATTGAGTTGTGCTGATAAGTTGGCTGAAGTGTGACACAACTTTGTGCTTTACGTAAGTGTAATACCCCTCATGCTACTATTTGATTTTTGACATTCACTGTGGTTTCTGTTTGGCACATTGTGATTTGTGGTTGATACTGTTGCTATTATGTGTGGTAGCTTAGATTATTACTATACTCTTATGATGCCATGGATATTGTGATGACATTTTATTATGATCATTTGATGGAGTTGTTTGGAATGCAGTAGACTATAGAATAGTAATTTATGTTGTGGTGTAAAATTATAATGCTTTATATGATGATATGTTTTGGTGAGGGGACAGGTAGCATCACTCGTTCGTGAGCGCCCTGCTACGCTGTGAATCCTCCTCACAATGCTTTGATTTTATGTATATTGTATATCACCTTGTGGATGTAGGCTTTGTAGGAATAAGACTCGATTCCACCTATTTCGGTAGGTCTGGGCGAGCATTGAACCAACCCAACGGCAGGAAGTTGAATATTTGAGGTGACATGAAAAGTAACTCCGTACCAAGTCGTCAACAGTCTTGTATCTTCATGGTTTGTGCATATTGGTCACATTCATTTGTGTGATTACATTGGTCTTTGTATGATTATATGATTTGTCTAAAGTAGTGAATGGTCTTATGTGGTAATTTAAATAATTAAGTAATTGGTAAAATAAAAACATAAAATAATAAGTGAATATGGCAATGAATAAATATTAAAAATAATAAAAGCATTGCATTTATTTTTGAGTCTCTCAATGATTGATTTTAATAAGTAAATAATTAATGAAGAATTGTGGAAATGAATATTTATATATTTGTTCAAATAAAAGTTTATGTTGTGAATTTAGAATTTATTTAGTTTTGATTAAATGCATAAAAATGAAAATGTATCATAGGAAAAAGCATCAATGAATATTATTGGGTTTTATTGAAATGTGACTTCTGGCATTCCCGGGAAGAGGAAATTGAAGGGATTCTTGGGAATGGATTTTAAGAGGGGGTTTCTCTTTGTTTGGGGGGATTTTGTTCGAAGGCTGGAGAAATTTTATTTGCAATTTTTTTTTCTGCCCTTAGTCCTTTTCTGTTCTTTGGAGAAATTGGTGAGGAGGAAGGGAGAATTGGATCTGTTGCTGGAAGGGTTGCAGCAAAGAAATAGTGCAGCAAGAGGGGCAAGGCTTCTACAGTATACTGCAAGCGTAGGACGTCAGGTTCTATTCTTGTTAATTGTGTATTTTCTGTTAATTAGGAATTGTTTTCTGTGTGTGGAATTTATATTTAGGATTGAAAATTAAATAATTGGGGAAAGAAAAAAAAAATCTATTGGGGTTATGGTTTAGTTCAAAAATGTTTAACCAGAAATTGGGAATTATTATTGATTAATGGAATTTCTAGGGCTCTGGGTTGTGGTTGCTTATTAAAAGGGATTTGTTTTGCAATCTAGAAATAAACAGTAGTTTGCTATCTCAATTGTTTTAAAAATAAAAATATAAAATATAAAAAGATAAAATATACATGTGGTGTAGGGACAATTTTTATTTCCAGCAAATCTCTGAGTGTGATATTCTGGTCTGTATTGGCATTTTTATTAAAACAGTCCTCCTATTTTCAATTTGGCACAGTGAAATGTACAGTAGTATCTTTTCCCTGTTTTCTTGAAAAATGTTCTTATCTCTGTATATATATATACATATATATATATATATATATATATACATATATACATATATATATATATACATATATATATATATATATATATAAGAATATATATACATATATATATATATATATATATATATATATATAAGATATATATATATACATATATATATATATATAAAGATATATATATACATATATATATATATCTATATTCGAAATTATGAAATTTTTGAGCAAAAATTTAAATCTGCCGAAATTGTACATAGTATTCAATTTTTTGTTTGAGTTTTATTCATTATTAATGGCTGTGTGTGGGGATCGGCCTTGGCCGTACCCACCACCCTGCCACCAGTCCGTGGGACAGCCTGCGGACTATCCATGGCGGTCGTAGAGATTTGCCGTGAAGCGTCAAGTATGCCACGGTCGACGAAATTTTTCGTGTTTGTGTTCGTTGGGAATAAAATTCCCATATGAATTTTATATGTTAAGCTTTTTGTTTATTCCGTGGATTTTTATATGGTAATTTCTTTTGTGCGGATACTTATATATATATGTATATATATGTATATATATTTATATATATATATATATATTACATATATATTTATTAGTTAATTTAATTATTCTATGTTTTCTGATAAAATATATATATATATATTATTCGATTTTGTGTACAATATACAGATATATATATATATATTCAATTTCTTTTTGATGAATATATTCTGTTAAATATAACTGATAGTTAAACAAAGGCATGTATGCATATATTCTGTTCTGTTTCGTTTCTGATTTAAATGATATTTTCTATTAATTCAATTGTTATTTAGAAGATAAATATTCACATTTAGATTCTGTTTCTTTTCTGATTAAAAACAAAGCAGAAATTTTTACAATGAAAATATTAGTTAAATAGAAATAAATATGTTTTATTGATTTGTTAATTTTCAACTTGGAAAAAGATATTGTTAGCAAAAGAGTAATCCATTACGAAAGTAAAACAGTATTGTTTATTTGTTCTGGTTTTAGTATGACTGTATTTCGGGAATGGTATTTATGTTGAAATCTACCCTGGAATTATTAAGTTATTTCTTTTATTTATTAAATCTTGTTGCCTTGTTGGGTTTGGGGACTTTGTTAATTCTTTGTTATGGGAGCCCTTTTTGTGTTAGCACTTTAAGTCTTCCAGAGGATGATGTTTTGTTCTGAGTTTTACACTTTTCACCTTGATTTCTGATGAGTTATGTTTTATTAATGGGGTGTACCGAATTATGAGATTTTATTATGGCATTTTTACTTGCGAGATGGTTTATGCCTCATGTATTACCTTGTTGTCATACTTTGATGATTATGATTGGCATGGTACAACCCCTTGTTTTGATGGGTCTCTAGGGAGAGTGGCTCCTCGTGGGGGCCGGCGCCCCGTTTAAGGGGAAGAGCTCAGGATAACCCACGAGTGAGTTAGTAAATAAGTGAAAACCTAATAATTAACTTAGGAGGGTTGGGTTGGGTAGTAACATCATTGCAAGATTTTAAAAATGGATGCCTCGTCTTCATTAGTGCTTCCGCAGACTAATGGAAGGCTGAGAAGGCCGTGGTTGGCAAGGTCGTGACCTCGTCCTCACGAGAGGTCTACGACTCCGCATGAGTCACCCTATGGACCGGTGCCTCCAGTTGGGAGGAAGAGCACAGGACAACCATAGATGGGACCGACGCCTCCAGTTGGGAGGAAGAGCACAGGACAGCCCATGTAGGACTATGTGATGACACTCTCCCCTAGTTGCCCATGTGTTGTTTTATTGTGTTCCTCTGGAAGAGGGGTATGGGAATTGATTTAGATTGTTGTTTGAATTGATTTAAATTGATTTATAATTATTGTTTTGATACATTTTTAGCATGTATTGTATGATCTCATTTATATTGGATTTATCATCTTGCATCTTTAGGACATTGTGATTTGATGTTATTGGTTGCTCTTTTTAATTGGTGTATTGTGTGATGGATCTATGTTGGTACTTTTTGTTTGGTTGTACCTCTTGTTGTCATTCTTGGTCGGAGTTACTTCTCTGTCACCTCTTAGCACGGGGGTGGTCGGGTGGAACGTGCTCCGCACACCGTTGGGTTCCCCATCAGCGTTCGTGGCTTCAATCTCATCCAGTTGAAGATTTATTTCAGTTGATCTCATTGTATTTTGATAACTTGTATATTGTATTCATCCCACATGTTTGGGATTCATGATGTAACTTTATGGATGATGTAACATTGAAAGATGATGTAATGTAATTATCTCCTTTGTAATCTTAATTGGCTATGAAATGTCTTATGGGTTATCTTGTGATAGAATTTATGTATGTACTTATCTTATGTTGTCATTATAGCTCCTTTTGATATCTTATGAAATGATGTTTAGTAATGTCCTTTTCGATGTAATCTCGTGGGGGCCCCAAAGGACTTGGTTGTTGTTATTGTATATAATCATTTAATATGGATATGATGATTATTTATCTTTCTTAAAAAAAAAATTATTTGCGTTCTTTTGTTGTTTGTTCTTTGGGGCTTGCACGGCGGGCGTTACACTTTGAGAAAATCATGTTTATAGTATCAAATGGGCATCCAACCCTTGCCCAAGGCAAAATCCAACCCTTTGGGTCGGTACTTCCCAATGCATCTCATTTAGTGAGCGCCAAATGTGATGCAATTTGAAGAGCACCAAATTTTGCACTCGCCAAATGAGCTGCATTGACAAAAACTAACTTTGCTTTCTCTTTGTGTCTCTCTCCATCATTTTGATAACACTTAGAGTTTATGGTTTATGATCGATGATGGATAGTCAAGGTTTTACCCTTCACCCCCTCTTTGCCTCTTTCCCTCTTAACCAATACATACCCATTCTCTCTCAACCCTCTTTGGGTCTCTCTAAACTCTCTACCTTGTCTTCCATCCTTAGGGTTTAAGGTATAGGGTTGAGGGTTTAATGTATAGGATATAGGGTTGAGATTTTAATGTATAGGATAACTCCCCCTCTCTCTCAAGTCTCTCCCTCCCTTTATCCCTCCTACCCCCTCTCTCAAGTCTCTCCCTCACTCTATCCCTCCTACCCTCTCTCTCTTGGATCTCTCACACCACCTCTCCCTCTCTTTGGTCTCTCCCTCCCACCCTAACTAGATAACTCTCTCTCCCTTTCAAGTTTCTCTCTCTCAGGTCTCTCCCACTCCCTCTCTCTCCCTCTCAAGTCTCTCTCTCTCAAATCTCTCTCTCAAGTCTCTCCCACTCCCTCTCTCTCTCCCTCTCTCTCATGTCTCTCCCTAAAAAATATCGCTCCCACCCCCTCTCCCTCTCTCAGGTCTCTCCCTCCCAACCTAACTAGATAACTCTCTCTCTCCCTCTCAATTATCTCTCTCTCAAGTCTCACTCCCTCCCACCCTACCTAGATAACTCCCTCTCAGTCCATTCCCCTCTCTCAGACTCCCTCTCTCTCTCCCTCTCAGATCTTTCTCTCTCTCCCTCCAACTCCATCTCTTATGTCTTTATCTTTCTCTCTCCCTCTCATCTCTCTCTCTCAGGTCTCTCCCACTTGGGGTTAAGGGTTTAATGTATAGGGTAAAGAGTAGAGGGTAGAGGTATTATGATTTGAGGGTTGAGGGTTGAGGTATTACAGTTTAAGGGTCGAGGGTTGAGGGATTAAGGATTAAAGGATGGTGTTGAGGGATTAGGGTTGAGGGTTTAATGTATAGGGTAGATGGTTGAGAGTTTAGGATTGAGGGTTTAGGGTTTAAGGTATAGGGTTGAGAGATTAGGGTCAAGGGTTTAATATATAGGGTAGAGGGTTGAGGAATTAGGGTTTAAGGGTTGAGGGTTGAGGGATTATGGTTTAAGGTATAGGGTTGAGGGATTATGGTTGAGGGTTTAATGTATAGGGTTGAGGGTTGATGGTTTAAGGGTTGAGGGTTGAGAGATTAATGGTTTAAGGGGTGAGGGTTTAAGTGTTGAGGGTTGAAGGATTAGGGTTGAGGGTTTAATGTATGTGGTAGAGGGTTGAGGGTTGAGGGTTTAAGGGTTTAGGGTTTAAGGGTTGAGGCTTGAAGGTTAAGGGTTTAAGGGTTGAGGGTTGAGGATTTAAGGATTGAGGTTTGAGGTTTGAGGGTTTAGGGATAGGGATTATGGTTGAGGGATTAGGGTTTACGGGTTGAGGGTTGAGGGATTAGGATTTAAGGTATAGGGTTGAGGGTTTAATGTATAGGGTAGAGAGTTGAGGGTTGAGGTCTAAGGTTTTAAGGGTTGAGGGTTGAGGGATTAAGGGTTTAAGGTTTGACGATTGAGGATTAAGGGTTTAAGGGTTGAGGATTGAGGGATTAGGGTTTAAGGTTTGAGGTTTGAGGGTTGAGGGACTAGGGTTTAAGGTATAGGGTTGATCAATTAGGGTTGAGGGTTTAATTGATAGGTAGAGGGTTGATGTATTAGGGTTTAAGGTATAGGGTTGAGGGTTTAATGTATAGGGTAAAGGCTAGAGGGTTGAGGTATTACAGTTTAAGGGTTGAGGTTTTAAGGTTTAACAGTTGAGGGATAGGGGTTTAAGGTATAGGGTTGAGCAATTAGGGTTGAGGGTTTAATTAATAGGGTTGAGGGTTGAGGTATTAGGGTTTAAGGGTTGAGGGTTTAAGAATTGAGGGTTGGAAGTTGAGGGTTTAAGGTTTGAGGGTTGAGAGATTAGGGTTTAAGGGTTGAGGTTTTAAGGTTTGAGGTTTTAGGGATTAGGGTTTAAGGTACAGGGTTGAGGTATTAGGGTTGAGGATTTAATGTATAGGGTAGAGGGTAGAGGGTAGATGATAGAGGGTTGAGGTATTATTGTTTAAGGGTTGAGGGTTTAAGGTTTGATGGTTGAGGGATTAGGGTTTAAGGTATAGGGTTGAGAAATTAGGGTTGACGGTTTAAGGTTTGACGGTTGAGGGATTATGGTTTAAGGTATAAGGTTGAGGGTTTAATTGATAGGGTTGAGGGTTGATGATTGAGGTATTATAGTTCAAGGGTTAAGAGTTGAGGTATTATGGTTTAAGGGTTGAGGGTTGAGGGATTAAGGTTTAAGGGACAGTGTTAAGGGATTAGGGTTGAGGATAATAGAGTAAAGGGTTTAGGGTTGAGGGTTTAATGTATAGAGTAGAGGGTTGAGGGTTTAGGGTTTAGGGTTTAAGGTATAGGGTTGAGGGTTGAGGGTTGAGGTATTAAGGGTGTGTCTATGTAAAATGTATCATGAATAAGCAAATTAAAACCTATACAACAACACACCAATGAAATATTATATCAAGGAATTCAAATAACAATCAAATTGAAGCAAACAATTCCCCAATGGCATCTCATTGTCCTCTATCTCCAAGGATTCTTTAAGTCATTTTTGCTCTCAGATTGTTTATGCACATGACTTTCCCAATGACAACCTGAAGAATGAGAGATGTTGGAAATGCAAGAAATATTTCCTACATTACATTCAATTGCTAAACTAGTTGTAGATGATATGCAAAGATAATGATGTTGCTATGATATTGCTGTATGAAAATGATATTATGCTAATGTTGTAATTAAGATGCTGCTAATGAAAATGTCATGATTAAACTACTTGATACTAAAATGCAAATACTAGAATGCTAACTACAATGACAATGCTAATGAAAATTCTGCAGAGTGTAATTATGCTCAGCTCTCTCCCTTTTTGTTGTAAATGAGGGTCTATTTATAGATTTTCCAAGGCATGAGCCTAGGTGGCAGGAATCAACGGTCTAGATTCGATCTAGAGAATGGACGGTTGAAGATGAAGAGGTTAGAGAGAAAAGGGGAGTGTGTTCCCTTCATAAGAACAAACTGCCAAGTATGAAAAGGAATAAAATAGAGATGAAGGCCAAGTGTCCCAAATTGGTTAGAATTTGTTGAGGATAAATGCCAAATTAAATATTGGAAATATTTAATTGCTTGAGACACATGATGAGGTGGAAGGTGGAGAGAAGTTAGTAGAAATGTGCTTAAATTTGAATTTAAAATTCAAATTTAATGAGAAGAGGTTAATTAAATAAAACAAACTAATTAATTTTTTTCATTTAATTAAGACATGAAGAAAATGATTTAGAATAGGAAGAATTAGAGAAAATGAACTATATAAATTTTTTTTCAATTTATTTATAAGTAGAAGAATTAAAGATCATTAATTAAATAACTTGTATTTAATTAATTCCTCCAAACCGAATTTGAGTGTATACATTTTTCCCCTCTTTGAAGTGATGTGTTTGCAACACATTGCTTCAAAGAAAAAATTGTTAATAATGCTGATAAAAAATTTCAATATACCCCAGATCCTAATTTTCAAGTGATGATGTGAGTATGGCCCCTTGAGAGATAAATCAGGGAATGTTTGAATTTTTAGGATTTTTTGAATTTTTGAATTTTTTATGATTTTTATGATTTTTTGAGGATTTTCAAATTTTGAGGATTTTGAGATGATTTATCTCCCGATAAAGAAGAATGACCCTGCCAATTGATTAATTGATGCCCTTTTGAAAATAAAATTGATCCCACTTAAATACCCTCCATTTACCCCTTTTAAAAGATTAAAAGATGGAAAAGGAGCTCATTTGAATTCATTTGCAATTGAGAGTGATTGAGTTGATTGAGCATTGGAGCAAAATGGTGATCCCATACCACACCCACCAATTTGAGCAAGTTCAACGACACAACCGCCCTACCGCGTATGGACCTCTGGTACGTACCCCGAGCAACCTCCTTGTGAAATTTGAATTTGTTTTTGGCATGTTTTCATGATTTGAAAATCTATTCATTGCGTTTTAGCACATCTAGACTCTGATTTAGTGCATAGGTAAAAAAAATTAGCGCATTTGTGAACTGTTGTAGCACATATGTGGAATTTTGTAGCGCATATAGAAATTCAGCACATTTAGGTCATGAAATGGCGCATATGATGTATGTTTTAGCGCATTCATGCTCGATTTTGGTGCATTGATGGAGTTTTTTTAGCACATTTAGGATATTAGCGCATAGATGCACTGTTTCAGCGCATTGACGTGCTAGAATTGATGAAATGTTATTTTTTCTCCTTGTTTTTTATGTTTGATGATTGCATCAGCCATTGTTTTGATGATGTTTGATAGGATAGATGATGATTGACCTCATGATAGATGAGATTCAATCTTAGACACTCTACAAACTGATACATTTTGAAAATTTTGATGAAAGTTCATCAGAATTTCGATGAAATAATTTTGATGAACTTTCGTTGAAATTTCGACGAAATAATTTTGATGAACTTTCGTCGAAATTTGAGTCAAAATGTATCAGTCACAAGATTTGATTGAAATATCATTAGAGTTGATTAGATTGATTGATAGGTTGATTGATAAAATGTTGATTTACGATACGTCATGATGATAGGAGGATTTGAGAGTTCTTCAGTCTCGGGAGCGCTACTTGAAGACTTGGGATATGATTCCACGTCTGGTGCAAGTGGATTTGGATATCGTTGCGCAATGTGGTTTATCTTCCTTGCTTGATATGCCCCAATATAGGATAAACATGGGACTATTGACTGCCTTAGCTGAGAGATGGCATAGCGACCACAACACGTTCCATCTAGCTATCGGTGAGATGACAGTTACTCCAGAGGATGTGTACCAGATATTGGGGATTCCCATGGTTGGAGAGTTAATCGTGTATGATCATACAGAGCAGGGAGGTGCCGAGGCACTGAGGAGGATTTTTAATAATGATGGGATTAGTGGTTATGAGATCCCATGGCAGGATATGGTTGATTCGTATGAGCCATTACCATCTGTGCTAGCTGTGTTTGTTGGAGGTTTCTTATGTCCCGACCATAGGTCAAAGGGACTATTTGTTGGCTGGGGCAAGATACTGGAGAGGATGATCACTCAGGGGATCTGATATGCATGAGGTTCTTGTATGTTAGCTCACTTATATCGTGATCTACATCAAGTGGTGTATCTTGGAGCTGCGAGTTTATCGTCTGGAGTGACATTACTTCAAAGTTGGGCTTGGGAGAACATAGTTGTTACTCATCCTGTAGCGGAGAGAGATCATCTGGTTGGCAGGACATATGTCTTCGGGTACTCAGGTGGTATTGTCCAACACAAGCTAGGAAAATTGGAGTATTGGTGGTGAGTGCTTGATGATTTGGAGATTGCCACATGGCAACCATACTTAGATTATGAGCAGTGGCCTGAGGATGATCTTGAGATTCCATATGTGTACACGTCGAGGTATTTGATTGGATGGACCCGGTTTGTTATCAAGAGATTCATGCTCATGAGGGTGCTTCATCAATATAGACAAGTGCACGAGATGCCCTAGGAAGTTGCATTATATGCTCAGAGATAGTAGGATATTCCAAAGTGGGGACCCACGATATCTTATAATACAGCTTGTGAGGAGTATTTTTCATTATAGGAACATGTATGGGATTACTATCCAGAGATCGCAGTGGGTGTGATGACAAATGAGTATGCCCAGTATTTCTTCACACATGCCATATCAAGGATATCAAGTCCTGATGAGCCAGTACCGACGTTTGATGATGATGAGAGAGCAACACCACATGCATCGAGAAGGAGAAGGGATGAGGGAGATGGTGATGATGAGGAGGGAGATGGTGGGGATAGAGGGGATGATGGAGATGGAGGAGATGCGGGTGGCAGAGAGATACTAGATTTCAGAGTACCCCAGAGGAGGAGATCTATGGTTCCCTTGGGATAGCAGTAGGCAGGACCATCACAGGTTCAAATTCATGTGCCTTCCCATTAGCGGCAAGCGCAAATAGATGCCTTATAGTTACAAGTGGAGGGCTTACAGGGATAGTTATCACAGGCACAGGGACATATTGCCTCTCTGACAACAGAGAGAGATGCTGCCAGACAGAGATGTGAGCATGCAGAGGCTCTAGCCGAGAGATTACAGAGAGTGTTTGAGGGGAATACTATAGGGGATATGCTCAGAAAGGTTTGACATTAAGCTCAAGAGGAAGAGTACTACAAATTACTGTATGAGCAGGCGGTTCCTACAAAGCAGTGTGCCCCTAGTTATGCACAGTCTGTCATTGCTAGATCAGGTCAAAGTTAGTCATGGACTACGAGCAAGGGTGTGACTGGGCCACCTCTCAGAGATCCATCAGGCAGAGATCTAGGTATAAGTCCATCTAGTGGTGCAACAGGAGGCATAGTGATGCCTACAGTGTCTGGGGGGAGCAGCACATAGCTCTTGTACTTAGATTTGATGTACTGACACTTGATGTATTCACTTATGCAGTCGGGGACTTTATGATTTCCTACCATTTTGTTGATGTATCTCTCCACATTTTGTGATATCATTGTACACTTGACATTGATTATTTTGATATTATATGAGATGCAGTGGAGACTATTGATCTATATGTTTTCTACATGACTTTTATGATGAATGCTTATGATGAATGCATTTGATTTCGCTCTATACGCTATGTGATGTTTATATGATTATGTCATGGTTGTGTATGGATGAAATAATGAAATGATGATGCATAGATTATGATTCTATATAGCTTTGTAGATGATGCTTTATAATGTATATGAGATGGATTTGATCATGTAGATGAAATGTGATGCACTTTATTTTTTTTTGTATTTTTCTAATGCAAATATATGATCTAATGCATGGATGGATGACTGATGTATGTACATTCTAATATATGTAAGATATGAGAATGATTATGCAACTAAATGTGAATGATCTTTTTTTTGTTAATGTCATATGTACTCAATCCTTTAATGAGAGAGATAAAACCATTTTGAAATTTACCAACCTTGGAAAACCTAAAATGCACATGCAAAAACTAATATGGATGCAATTTATCTTAACCATGCAAATCTAATTATGCCATGTTGTCATCTTGTCGATTGATTTGTTGTGCTTGTTATCATCATTGAGATTTTGATATGTTGAAAGTTAGTACAAACACTGATGGTATAATTAAGTCGTGATGACCTGAGTACAACTTCCATTGATTTTTGATATTGCAAGGTAATACAAGCATCTAGGCATAATTGAACCGAGATGACCTGAGTATTGCTTGCATAAAACAGATAATATTTAATCTTTTTCCTATGAAAATCTGGAGTGTCATCAATGATACTTTGTAGAGCACATCCCGCGACAAATCTACATAGTAGTAATGATCAACTTGCAAATAATAGACAAAGAAAAATATCATACTCCATCGTAGCTTCTCTAGTCCATGACATCCTTGAGTTGCTCAAGAGAAATGATAACAAAAATCAAGATACAACAGTTGAACATTCATGCTAAAGTGATTAAACCATGATTCAGAAGAACATCATCCAGTGAGACTTGGTTTGACCGATCTTGCTGGTGATTTGGATGGTTGGTTTCTAAAATTTGTATGATTGATGTTCAATGTTGTGTTTCAATGTAATCATGATGTTCGTTGTGTTGTCTTGTTGTTACTTGTCTATTGGTTTAAGCTCAAAAAAAATTTCCCCCAATGAGAAACCAACCATTTATTGTGAATATGCACAATGATCGCCAAGCCAAGGTGAAACACGACTGTAATGCTCGGATATGTACATGAGGTTTTATGATGGACATGCATAATGATGGTGAAAAGTGGATGACTGACACATGTTCCAAAAGAATGAAAAGCTAATCTATCACAAATAACACTTATTGCTAGGTTTTCACTACTTTCTTTTATTGCACTTTTTCTGATTTTATAATTTTTTTGATTTTTCAATATTTTTGTATTTTTTCCTTTTTGCTTTTTTTTTTTGGATTTTTCACTTCTTCTTTTTGGATTTTTCATTCATTTTTGGATTTTTAGCTTTTTTTTTTTGGATTTTTCATTCTTTTGCATTTTTGGATTTTTCAGATTTTTTGGGGGGGATTTTTTAGCTTTTTTGCTTTTTTTTGGATTTTTTAGCTTTTTAAACTTCTTGAGATGAATTTTTTTGATAGGTTCTTCAAAAAAGTCCCCTTCAAGTGTAGATAATTGATATGCTCCAGATCCATATACTGATACAATGGCAAAAGGACCTAGCCAATTAGGTTCAAATTTTCCCTTCTTTTCCCGATCTTGTTGATTGCGAGGATTCTCTTTTAGTACCAAGTCGCCAACCTAAAATGTTCTTGGTATTACCTTGTGATTATAGCTCCTTGATATTCTTTGTTGATAAGCTTTCAGATGATCAACAACATGTTGACAACGTTCATCCAACAATTCTAACTCCTGTAATCTGGATACTCGATAGTCTTCCTCTAAAATGATTCCTTTCAATGATACCTGGAGTGAAGGTAACTCAACCTCAATAGGTAAGATGGATTCTAATCCATACACATGGGCATATGGTGTGGCTCTTGTAGGGGTGCAAATGCTAGTACGGTATGCCCACAAGGCAGGGTTTAGTTGAACATGTCAATCACGTCCAACATCATTGAAAGTTTTCTTTAGGATTTTCAAAATGGTCTTATTTGAGGCTTATGCTTGGCCATTCCCTTGAGGATAATAGGGTGTGAAAAACTGGTGTTGGATATGGAATTTTTCACAGTGTTCTTATACATCTTGGTTTTTGAAAGGTCTACCATTGTTAGTGACAATAGAGCAAGGGATGTCGTACCGACAGACAATGTAGTTTAGGATGAAGAAGTTAATTTGTTTACCAATGATCATGGTTAATGGGACAACTTCAATCCACTTTGTGAAATACTCGGTGGCTGTGATTATGAATTTATGTCCATTAGAGGAAGATGGATGAATCTTACCCACAAGATCAAGTCCCCATTGATAGAAAGGCCAGGTTGATGTGAATGGTTGCAGCTCTTGCACCGATGCATGTATGATATTTCCATGGACTTGACACTTCTTGCACTTCTTAACAAATTGAAAAGATTCTTTCTCCATGTTCGGCCAATAATATCCCGAGTGTAGGAGTTTCTTAGCTATAGTAAGACCACTTTAATGAGTACCACAAATACCTTCGTGAACTTCTCATAAGGCGGTTTCAGATTCATCACATTTAAGACATTGGAGGAGAGTACCATCGATACCTTGTCGATAAAGTGTATCAGCTATCAAGGTGTGTCGAGTTGCTTAACAAATAAAGTTGTGTTTTTGGTTCCAAGATAGGTCAGGTGGAAGGGTATTGTCTCTCAGATAGGTATAAATCTTCCCATAGATTGAAGAATCAACTTCAACTAGATGGCACACAACTTGGGATTCAAGATTGTCATATGCGAGATTAAACAATTGTTCTACCATGAATTCATAACGACTTGATTTTTCTGGTATTTGTAGAAGAGAAGCAATGGTTGCCATGGAATCCGCAAATTTATTGTCTACCCTTGGAACTTGTTCAAACTTTATCTCAACAAAATATTTATTGAATTCATCTACCATTCTCTTGTATGGCATCATCTTGTCATCTTTTGTTTGATAATCATTAACTTGATTGATGACTAATTGAGAGTCTCCATAAACTTGCAATTCTATGATTTTCCATTCCACTGCTACCTTGATACCAATGATTAGTGCTTCATATTCAACCATGTTATTTGTGAAAGGGAACATCAACTTGTAATATTTTGGGATAGTGTGTCCTTGAGGGGTAACAAATAAGATTTCAGCACCTGACCCATGTTGAGTGTAAGACCCATCAAAGTATAATATCCAATGTTGTGTTGTTATTGTGAGGACATATGCATCTGGAAATTCAATGTGCATAGGATGGTCATCTTGCAATGATGCTTTAGCTAATTGATCTGCTATTGCCTGGCCCTTGATTGCTCTTCTATCCACATATTGAATGTCAAATTCACTCAATATCATCACCCACTTTTCTAATCTTCCTGTTAGGTTGGCTTTGTTGAGTAGATATTTTAATGGATCTATCTTGGCTATTAGTTTGATTGTATGTGTTAACATATAGTGTCGCAATTATTGAGTAGCAAACACCACTGCCAAACAAGCTTTTTCAATGAATGTATAGTTAAGTTCATAGCCATTCAGTGTTCTACTGATGGAGTAGATGGCCCTTTCTTTTCATGTAGAGTCTTCTTGTGCTAGAAAAGCTCCCAAAGATACCTCAGTAGTTGCTATGTAAAGTAGAAGTGGTTTTCCCTCTATTAGTGGTACCAATATAATTGGATTCATCAGATATTGTTTCAATTGATTAAAGGCAACTTCACATCTTTCATCCCATCTGAAAGAAACATTCTTGTGGAACAAATGAGTAAAAGGATGACTTTTTTATGCTAGTTGCGAGATGAATCTTCTGATGGATTGGAATCTTCCTTGTAGAGATCTTAGTTGGATAATTTTCTTAAGAGGTGGCATTTCCATGATTTCTTTGACTTTTGTTGGATCTACTTCGATGCCTTTAGTTGAGACTATGTATCCTATGAGTTTCGTTGATGTTACTCCAAATACACACTTCTTTGGATTTAAACACACATTGAAATTTTCCAATCGAGTAAATATTTTATCCAAGAATTCTAGATGTCCTTCCCTGGTGAATTATTTTTCTAGCAGGTCATCCCCATAGTCCTCCATGAATGTGTGCATCATGTCATGAAAGATTGTTGTCATTGCATGCCGATAGGTGGCTCCTACATTCTTTAATCTGAAAGGCATGATGTTCCAACAAAATGCACCCCATGGGCATGTGAAAGTTGTTTTGTCTTGATCTTCAGGTGTAATTTTGATCTGATTATAGCCTAAAAATCCATCCATGAGTGATAGCATAGCATGTCCTGCTGTTAAATCCATAATGATGTCTATATTGGGCAAAGGAAAGTCATCCTTTGGACAAGCCTTGTTAAGATCCCTAAAATCTGTGCATATTCTGATGTTCTTTTCTGGTTTGGAGACTAGTACAATGTTTGAAATCCATTTTGCATAGTTGATTGGTCGGATAAACCCTACATCTAGTAATTTTTTTAATTCTACTTTCACTAGTAGGGCGATGTGGATGCATTTTTCTCAATTTTTGCTTTACTAGCTTCAATCCAGGTGCTATGGATAAATGATGCATTATTAGATCCGGATCTATTCCTAGCATATCAGCATAGGACCAAGCAAAATTGATTTGTCTTTCTTCAAAGAATTTGGTGAAATTTGGCTTTTCTTGCTTTGTCATTAATGTCGCTAGGTGTATGGTCTTTGTTGTTTTTGCAATATCGATGTTGATGGATTGCATAGGCTCAACCAATACTGAAGATATTTCTTGATAATTCTCAAGAAGAGTGTCAAATCTCTCATCCATCAATGCCTCAGAGAGGTTTTCACCGTTGGATACACTCTTTCTTTTTACTTTTTCATGATCTAATACTGCCATTGCATGGTTTTCACCATTAGATCAATTTTTTGCATTCTTTATTTTGTAGCTAAGAGATTTGGCACTCCCCTGATTTGAAGTTTCATTATGAAATTCATTGGTGGAACTTGTTTCTGGATTTTCTGAACAAAGGAAATTGGAACTGGCATCATCATCTGAAAAGATAGGGATATCAAGCAGCTCGTTTTGTTCCCAGTCAATGAGTTCGGGATGTATCAATAGTAAGGAATCATTGGATTGGTCAAGATCAAAGGTGGTAAGGGTCATAATGGAAATGTTTTCAAGGTGTTTGATAGCAATGTCAAGTTCTATAATGTTACTCTCCTCTGTATGATCTATCTCAGTCGATGTCTAATCGTCCTCACTAGAGTCATCGATATGTAGTGATCCAAATTCAAGTGGTCTAGACCCTGAACTTTGTCCCTCCATACGTATGGGTGCATACCTCTTTATCACATCGATTTCTTTGTCTTCACAAGATTCTTCATATAGTGAATCCCATTCATATTCATTTGAGTATGTTTCAGAACTAGCTTGCAATTGGAGGATTCACTCATAAATCTTTTGAGTGGCTTCTTCTTTTGTCTCTTCTTTGTATCCTAATCTTGTCTTGTCTTTTGCATTGATTGTGATAGGCTGAATTGGTTCCACAATACCTTGTTCTTGTTTTCCAATAGGACCTTTTCCTTCATATCCCATCCTTTCTAAGATTGTGAACCCTTTACCATATTTCTCTGTTTGTATATTGGAAGTTGCTACTTGGGATTCTCTTTCATCTTTGTAAAGACAATTTAGAATGTCTTTGTCCTCAGATTCATCAACTAGAGTGCATGCTTTTACAAATTTACCATCAAATATTGTGATGGGTTGTGAAGATTGTTTTCTAGATGTTGATGGTTGTCCATAGGATTTTGGAGAAGATAGTAGCTATGAGAGACATAAGGAGTGCCCAAAAGAATACTCACCCATGCCTTTATCTTTCAACTGAATCTTTTTCTCAAGTTGTTTTGACAAAGAATTGAGTTGGCCTTCATTACTTGAGGAAATAAAATCACCAATGCCTTTATCTTTCGATTGAACCTTTTTCTCAAGCTATTTTGACAAAGAATTTAGTTAGCTTTCATTACTTGAAGAAATAGAAGTGAGAACTTCTCTGTTGTGTGGTACAAAAACATCTTGGATTGCATTGAGAGTGTTGCAATATTGAGAATTATTAGAATCTGCTGAAATTATGATCTCTTGTCCATTGTAAGGGAATTTCAAGCATTGATGGTATGTTGATGGTATTGCTTGCATTTCATGGATCCAAGGTCATCCCAACAGTATGTTGTAGGCCAAGTCCTTGTCTAAAACTTGGTAGATTACATCCTTTTGAACTGGTCCCACTTGAATTGGCAATGCTATTAGTCCTTGAGATGATATTTCTCCATCATCATAAGCTTTTGTGGTGATCTTTCTTTTGGAATCTATTGCATTTTCTGAAAATCCCAATGCACGGATAAGCTTTAAAGTGCATATATTTAGACCAGCTCTTTCATCTATTAAAATGTGTTTGACCTGATGTTTATGGATTATAACCTCAATATGGAGTGGAGCGTTGTGTGGATGAGTGAGGGATGTATCATCATTTTCTAAGAATGACAAACAATGGGGTGCAGTCAAATGTCCCACCATGGCTTGGAATTGACAAACTTCCAGATTAGTCGGTACTGTGGTGTCCACTAAAGCTTTTTCCAGAATTTCCTTATGGGCTGGTGAAATTTTAAGAAGTTTCAGTATGGATATCTGCATTGGGATCTTTTGCAATTGGTCTACAATATTGATTTGATTTGAAGAGGTAGTAGGTGTCTAAGATGTACTTCCTTTCAATACAAACTTGGACTGCACTCTTGTGGTCACATTTACTAGCAGGTTGTCTTGTTTATCATTGATTTTGATGACATTGACTTGATCATCAATTGCAGCAATGTCTTGTTTATCCTTGATTTTGATGTCATTAACTTGATTATCAGCTATAGCAATGTGAAGGATTGTGGTATCATAAACATAATGCACATTCTTCCCTTTGTTTGTCGAAGAGGATTCTCCTTTTTCATAGTTGGGTAAAGGGTTTTTAAATGCTCCATGATCAACATTTGTTTGAGGTCCTTCTATCAATATTTCACATCTATCTATCAAGTCTTGCACCAAATGTTCTAATTGCATACAATCGTTTGTTTTATGACCTTTGTTTCTATGAAAATCACAGTAATGTGCATCGTTCCACCATGATGGTTTGACTCTTGGTTCAAAATCTCGTGCCTCTGGTAATGTTATGAGTTTGTGTGCAAGAAGTTCTTTTAATGTTGATTCTAGTGATTGTTCCAAAGGTGTAAATTTTATACGTTGTGGTGGTGGAGCTGGTTTAGATTCACTGCTATTTTGATTGGTTTTGGGTGTAGTTCCTAACAAATTAAAGACTAGTTTTACATTATGCGTATCAACTACACCATCATTACCAGCAGTCTTGTTTCTTGTCCAAAATTTCAATTTTTCATTGTTGTTATGATGGTTAGAAGAGTTAGCAGAGTTTGTCCCTTCATTGTAAATTTTTAATACTCCTCTTTTAACCAAGGCTTCCTCAATCTGAAGTCCATTTTCAATCATCTTTTCAAAGTTGGGTGGACATTGCAATTGGAGTCTATAACTCATTTCACTATTAAGATTGTCAATGAAGATATCCATCTTTTCTTTCTCAAGTATAGGACATGAATATCTAGCAAATAATTGTCTCCATCTTTGTAAAAATGTAAGAAATGACTCACCATTTTTTTGTTTTGTGTTACAGAGATCTTTCATGGTTATTTCATGTTGAATTTTGTATGAATATTGGGTGATAAATTTATTTACCAGCTCCTCAAATGATCTAATACCTGGTGGGAGTTTTGAAAACCATTCCATGCATTGACCACCCAAACTTCTTGGAAATAATCTCATTAGATAGGTCTCTTCATGTGCAAATTCCAAACTCATAGTGAAAAAATCTCTTACATGATCTTGAGGATCAATTTTTCCATTGTATTTGTCATATTTTGGAAGATCACAATTTGGTGGAAAAGGTATCATGTTCATATTTCTATCAAATGGATAAGGAAAAATGTCTTGCAGCAAATATCTCTTGGTTGTCCCCCTTTGCATGTCTTGGATTTTTTGTTGAAAATTTTGCATTTGTTGAGTTAAAGCATTCACTGGATCTGTGATTCGTGAGTCAGCTTTTGTTTTCTTGGGAGCTCCCTTCAATTGGTTTACATCAAAATCATTGGGCAGTTTTACACCTTGATTTTCCAGCATCAAAAGATATTTTTCTCCATCCTTTTCTAGAATCTTTTCCATGAACCTGTCAAATTTAGGGTCTTGTTGAGCTTTTTGAATGTCCTCATCAGTTATCTCATCTGTTTCAGGTTGATGAAATCTGTGAAAAGGGTTTTCTTCTCCTTCTTCCATGATGGTTTGGGTTTCTGCTTCTTTTTCTCTGAGTTTTTATTATTTTTGAGCTCTTGTTAAAACGGGCATGCAAGTGATAGTTGTTTTCTATACTTTGATCTTTGTTTTGGGAGTGCCAATGAGATACCTAATTCAAATAGGATGATGTATCTGATTGATGAGACTATGGTTAAATCTGATGTACACTATTTTGTTTCGTGATGAAGGATGATAGATCTTGATGATGAAACTCAGCTAACAATCATAGATAAGATTGATGATTTGGGCACTTTAAGTTGTTTGATCCAAGTTTAGTTAAAGGGATTACACTTGCAAAAGCTAGTTTCTTCAAATTTAAACCAATGTTGTAATGAGGAATGATCTTTGCTCTGAAAAGGATCCCTAAATATGATTCTAATTGTCGAACAAAAGTTCAATTTAGCTCTCTATTTGAGTATCAGGTGAATGTGCTAAAATAGGTTGCAAATGCGCTGAAAGATGGGGTAAATGCACTAGAATAGAGCTTGGATGCACTAGACTGTCACTTAAATGTGCTAGAATAGGAAGCTTATGCACTAAAAAATGAGGCAAATGTGTTGGAACATAAAGCTTATGCGTTGAAAGATGGGGTAAATGCGAGCTATAACAGACCCTAGATGCGCTAGAATATGAACTCAATGCATTGAAATAGGAAGTTTATGCGATAAACTGGAGATGTCACCGTTTTTGAAAATTTGTTTGGTTTTTCTTGTCTTTGAATTAGTGAATTGAGTGTTTTTAAGGGATGATCTTCTAAACAGTGATTTCAAACACAAAAGCAAGTAGTAAAATAGTTGTTTCATTATATGATCTAAACATCAAGTGTATGTTCTAGGATTTGGTCTGATCCCTTTGATTTCCACTGGTGTTGAACACATAGCAAACAGATCAGTCAAACTCTCCCAATGTCAAGGGTCATTAATAACATCACAACCCACATCTTAGAAATACGTCAGCTCACACAACCCTATCACCCCCTAGAGGGCGCCCATGTTTTTTCCTTTTTCGGGTCTTAACCAAAGTCAAATCCTCCTCTTTTGGCTAGTAATCCCTGGTAGTTATATGGTGAGTATCTTGGGGGCAGCTTCTTCCCTCCCCTTGCACTGTGAATATTATAATATTTGGGAACTGAATCAACTGGCTACTACACTTAAAATTCTTAGTAAGGGTTTCCGTTCGGTGCAAAAAATGATAAACTCCCTCAGGAGGCCTCCCAACCTTTAGAACAAAGGCTTTGGGGATGGCTACCAATGCACACTACTGTTGAATGTGACTTTCATCACGATTCACGTGTGATTATAGTGGGTTGGAATGCTTGGCTTTAGTTGTTCCCACTTAGGTCGTTCCCATAGGGTGAGTACTTTTTCCCACTACGGTAGGCCTTCTACAAGTGCTATTGTAATAAAATGAAAGTTGAGTGAGTATGGAATTCTGGTCACCCAGTAAAGGGGAGAGCATAGGCCTACCACTTTACAAATACAACATACATGGTGTTCATTAACCTTGTAATTAAACTAGATGCCTAATTTAATCAAAGGAAAATAACTCCAGCCCCTACAAACATCATTAGTAGTTTCAGATATGTCTTTGACAGTGTATAGAGCACCTACAGAACAAAAAGATATAGATTAGTTCCTAGAATTTTAAGTTTCTGTAAATAAAGGTGTATGCGCTAAAACAGAGAGCATATGCGCTAAAATATTCAATATATGTGCTATAAAATATACTCAATGCTCTATTCTAGATAGCAAAAAAAAGGAAATCAAATCTTGTATATGCACCGAAAGAGCAGGTAGATGCGTTGGTCTGGGTTGCGGATGCGCTATAACAGGGCTTGGATGCATTGAAAGTCACCACCTATGCGCTGAAAGAAGCTTTGGGTGCACTACATTGAAACTCACGAACAAACCTGTTAACAAAAACTTGCCAGAAAATGTTAAAAACGGGGCTAGGCCCCATGGTGGGCGCCAACTTATGTGTGTATGTAAAATGTATCATGAATAAGCAAATTAAAACCTATACAACAACACACCAATGAAACATTATATCAAGGAATTCAAATAACAATCAAATTGAAGCAAACAATTCCCCAATGGTGTCTCATTGTCCTCTATCTCCAAAGATTCTTTAAGTCATTTTTTCTTTCAGATTGTTTATGCACATGACTTTCCAAATGGCAACTTGAAGAATGAGAGATGTTGAAAATGCAAGAAATATTTCCTACATTACATGATTGTTAAACTAGTTGTAGATTATATGCAAAGATAATGATGTTGCTATGATATTGTCGTATGAAAATGATATTATGCTAATGTTGTAATTAAGATGCTGCTAATGAAAGTGACATGATTAAACTACTTGATACTAAAATGAAAATACTAGAATGCTAACTAAAATGACAATGCTAATGAAAATTTTGCAGAGTGTAATTATGCTCAACTATCTCCCTTTTTGTTGTAAATGAGGGCCTATTTATATATTTTCCAAGGCATGAGCCTAGGTGGCAGGAATCAACGGTCTGGATTCAATCTAGAGAATTGACGGTTGAAGATGAAGAGGTTAGAGAGAAAAGGGGAGTGTGTTCCCTTCATAAGAACAAACTGCCAAGTGTGAAAAGGAATAAAATGGAGATGAAGGCCAAGTGTCCCAAATTGGTTAGAATTTGTTGGGATAAATTCCAAATTAAATATTGGAAATATTTAATTTCTTGAGATACATGATGAGGTGAAAGGCGGAGAGAAGTTAGTAGAAATGTGCCTAAATTCAAATTTGATGAGAAGAGGTTAATTAAATAAAACAAACTAATTAAATTTGTTCATTTAATTAAGACATGAAGAAAATGATTTAGAATAGGAAGAATTAGAGAAAATGAACTATATAAATAAATTTTTCAATTTATTTATAAGTAGAAGAATTAAAGATCATTAATTAAATAACTTGTATTTAATTAATTCCTCTAGACCAAATTTAAGTGTATACAAAGGGTGTTGAGGTATTAAGGTTTAAAGGTTGAGGGTTGAAGGATTATGGTTTAATGTATGGGGTTGAGGGATTAGGGTTTGGGGTTTAATGTATAGGGTAGAGGGTAGAGGATCAAGGGTTTAAGGGTTTAGGGTTTAAGGTTTGAGGGATTAGGGTTTAAGGTATAGGGTTGAACAATTAGGGTTGAAGATTTAATTGATATGGTAGAGCGTTGAGGGTTGAGCTATTAGGGTTTAAGGGTTGAGGATTTAAGTTTTGAGGGTTGGAGGTTGAGGGCTTAAGGGTTGATGGATTAGGGTTTAAGGGTTGATGGTTTAAGGTTTGAGGTTTGAGGGATTAGGGTTGAGGTTTTAATGTATAGGGTAGAGGGTTTAGGTATTACAGTTTAAGGGTTGAGAGTTTAAGGTTTGATGGTTGAGGGATTAGGGTTTAAGGTATAGGGTCAAGAAATTAGGTATGAGGGTTTAATTGATAGGGTAGACGGTTGAAGGTTGAGGGTTAATGTATTACAGTTTAAGGGCTGAGGGATTACGGTTTAAGGGTTGAGGGTTGAGAGATTAAGGTTTAAGGGATAATGTTGAAGGTTTAAGGGATAATGTTGAGGGATTAGGGTTGAGGTTTTAATTTATAAATTAGAGGGTTGAGGGTTTAGGGTTTAAGGTATAGGGTTGAGGGATTAGAGTTTTAGGGTTGAGGGATTATGGTTGAGGTTTTGATGTATAGGGTAGAGAGTTGAGGGTTGAGGGTTGAGGGATTGAGGTTTTAAGGGTTGAGGGATTGAGGTTTTAAGGGTTGAGGGCTGAGGGATTAAGGCTTCAAGGTTTGAGGGTTTAAGGGTAGAGGGTTGAGGGTTTAAGGGTTGAGGGTATTAGGGTTTAAGGGTTGACAGTTTAAGGATTAGGGTTTAATGTATAGGGTTAAGGGATTAGGGTTGAGAGATTAATGTACATAGGGTTGAGGGTTGAGGGTTGAGGGTTTAAGGGTTGAGGGATTAGAGTCTAAGGTATCGGGTTGAGCAATTAGGGTTGAGGGTTATTGATAGGGTAGAGGGTAGATGGTTGATCATCCACTGTCAATTATCTAGTAGTTTCTCTCCTCTCTCGCATGAAAAGCAGTCAGCATAGTTCCTTCAATATTGTGACTTGTTTCCAAAGCAATTTCCTTCCTACATCTTCCAATCTCAGTAGAATTAGTTCCAATGTTTAAGTCCACGAACAAGCATTCATCACTTCCATCATCTAGATAGTTTGATTCCTCATCATCAAACACACCACTATCTTCTTTAACATAATAACTCTTCTTGACATATTTACCTTTATGATCTTTATGTTTGTTATTTGCAACTTTGATTAATGGACATTTAGAAGCATAATGACCTATCTTTCCACAATTGAAACACTTAAAGGGTAACTTCCATTTGTATTTTTTAGTGCCCTTTTTCAATCTTCTTACAAAATTTTCTTCCACCTCATCAAGATTATTTGGATCAAATTCATTATTCTCTTTCTTGTTGACTCTAAAAAAATTTCAATTCAAAAGTAGTTAAAGCACCAAACATTTGATCTCTAGAATATTGATCCAACTTTTGAGCTTCCGCAATAGCAGAAACTTTAGCACTATAATCTTTAGGAAGAGTTCTCAATACCTTTTTCACAACTTCACTTTCCTCTAGTTTTCCAATGAGACCATTGATTCCATTGACAATTTCATCCACTTTGAGAATGTAGCCAACAATATATTCATCTTATGACATCCTTAGGGTTTCAAATTTGGCTTTGAAATTCTGCATCTTTTCTTGATTGACCTTATCATCTCCTTCATAAATTATTTGCAACTTTGTCCAGATCTCTTTACTAGTTTGGAGGCTTATCACCTTCACAAGTTATGAATCATAAAGCCCACTCGAGATAGCATTCCTTACTTTTCCATTATTCTCACAATCCCTGATCTCATCATCACTAGATGGAGGAGTAGTAGGCATAGTGTATCCAATTTCAAATGAATTCCAAAAACCAAACCCTAATGAGACAAGAAATTATTCCATCTTGGCTTTCCAAAAAGAATAATTTGTTCCATCAAAGAAAGGTACCTTGACACCATTCATGTGTGCCATCTAGATCTACCTCAAGTGATTAAGCTTCTTCCAAGGAATGATAACTTTGATACCAATTGTTAGACACACAGGGCAATTGAGAGGAGGGAATTATTTGTGTATTAAAACATTCAAGCCCTCATTAATCTTCAAACCCTTATTAAGGATTATCTAAAAAATTGAAACATAAACACATTCACAACCATACACCATAGAACACCAAATTTATGTGGAAAACCCTAATTAGGGAAAAACCATGGCGAGGATTAACTCACATGTATATGAATAACAACACTAAATACAATAGGATCACTTTTGGAAGGGATCACTTCTTGAAAGAGAAGAATGGCTCACTACCCAAAGGACTCACTGTCAAGGCCTCACTACCCAAACGAATCACTACCAAAAATAGAAGAGAATAGAAGAAGACTATTACAAGGAGGTTCACTACCTCAAAGCAATAGAAAAATCCACCACAACAACTTTTCACCATTCACAACCTTTGGATCACTGCCTTCAGTAACTTCAAGTTCACTGTAAATGTAGAAACCTTCTACTCACTGCATCTGGTAGCCTCGAGAATTTAAGATTGCACTCAAATCACAACATTTGATCACATTCGCATCTCACTTCACATCTACTCAATTCCACACACATCTCCAACAATTAACCTTACTTATATATCCTTTGTAACCTCAAACAACCTTGTTTAGGTCGACCTCAATGAAACATATCCACCTCAAACATTCAACCACAAAATAGGTTAGCACCAAACACTTCCATAGTGGAAAATAAGTGAAGTCAGACCACACTAAGGGTTAATCAGGACCTAAATCTATGTCGACATGCAACACCACGCTTCCACAATACACGAATCACATTCGCAAGTAACGCTAACACACCAAGTTGACCAAACTTGCATTAATGCTACCAAACAATCAATTCACTCTTCACCAAGTCTAAAAACACCCCATGGACCACGAAGCAACACTACACAACATCCCAAAATATTCCATGATTTGAATATTTTGCAACACTATCGCAACCACCTGCAATTGAGAATACCAACATCCTATACAACCAACAAAACTGACACAAACATACAACACACTAACCAACCTTACAAAAAAAATAAACACACAATTATCCAAGGGAAGGTAGGTACAAACAATATTAGCACATTCCCAAATTTGTAAGACAAGAAACCTCAACGTGGAGAAATGAGGAGCAATTCCATTTCTCCCAAACAATCTTCTTCATATGCAACATAATGTTAGACACATCTTCCATTACCACACGATCCTGAACTTGAAACTCTAAATATAACACCTCTAAAAACCTATGATCATCTTATCCAAACCACACAATCGCATCTTCAACCATGAAGAAATGCAAAGCACAATGCAGAACACAACTCTGCCACCTTATACACTCTCTTATCAATTTTTCTTAAAATCACTTGGAAACCAAGTGAACCAACTACATCAGCAACATTACAAACACCTTCTCATCAACACTACACTAAATAGTGCAACAATCCCCCCATCTGCAACATCAACAATCTCCCCATCTATAACACCTACTCAACACCACACTAGAGGTTGACATAGGTTGACATCAATGACAACACTAAAGACAACATAGTGCAAAAATCTCCCCGTTGACATCAATGACAACACAAATCTCCAACAACTACTTTAATATGAAGCCTGGGATTTTATTATATACAAAAAAATTATTAATTACCATATACAATAAAACTATTCTTATAAATAAAATGATGAAATTGTAAACGAGGATATAATTAGATCATGACATGCATCTCAATCCTATGAATTGAGAAAAAAAGAGCACATGAGCTAAGTAAGCTTAACTATGCTAGTGTGAATAGGAATTAATAATAGTTATTACCTTTTTCAGTCTAACATCCCCCTTAAGGGAAACACATGGAGTGTGATAAAATAAAAATATGGACTAATGAAAAATAATGGATACATGGATGAGTCATAGATACAAGGCCTAATGAGGTGTTCATGTACAAACAAATAAATAAATCTCTCACAATCAAAGAAAAATAAAAAAATATGGGAACTAATGCTCTCCAAATAAGAGAAAAATGAAAAAATCATGTACATGTGATAGAAGAAATAAGGACTCAACATGATCCCCAAAAAACTAATTTTTCCATAAATATACAATGTATATACCTCAAATAGGAGAGAAAAGATGAGACTATGAATTCCCCTAAAAATAATCAACTCCTATTCCAATTACAAGATCTTGAAGAAAAAAATGATCCACTACCTAGAAACAACATTTCTACCCTTGTGTTGACCTCCCATGTTTTGGATTTTAAAGATTTCCAACAATGTTGTAGTTTCTCTCCATTTTTTGTGGTATGTTCCATCACCACCCTTTATTGTAATATCATACCATTGGAGGCTCTTCTTTATATCTTAACTACCATCCCTTAATACATTATAAGTGACTTATATCACTTTTTATCCAAAAAAAAACATGTATTCCCTTGGTAAGAAACAAATCCACTAGTGATTATAGAAGCCATTCCCATGATCTAGATGACAAGGGAATCCAAATCCAAATGTGTGCCTTTGAAATCAACTCTAGTGTCCTCATGCTAAATAAATATGTCTCCTCCAAAATAGGAATTAAATGTTCAATTAGAGAGGTGGAACCAAGAGAGGGAAACATCTAAACTACTTTTGGAAACGCTAAACATGTGATTACATCACTGCCATCAAATAGGTAATCTAAATCCTCTCTATTCTTAATATTTACAATGTGAGACTACAAAAACATAGATGACATGTATAATAGATGAGAATCCTATTGAGGTAGATTTGGAAGAGTGAAATGAAATTATTGATCTAAAGTAACAATATGTGATGTTGGAGTAGAAATCTCAATACATGTCATCTGACTATATTTCTACCTATAATGATGTTGTTTACACACAATATTTTCAAGTATTAACATTAGATGTATCTATAGACGTAGGGTTATAAGAATTTGGAAAACTAATTCCACTCGCAATGTAAAGATGTTGCAATTGATGAAGTTCATAAAGAAATTTTATATCATCAAGTTTCCTAAAAATGCATTCATCTATGGTATTCGTTTTCTTCCTACAATAACCACATTTGATTTTACATGGATTTGGAGACATTATTAAAAATAGAAAAAAAAGTGCAAGATAAAAGAGCTAAAATGTAGCCTACCCAAAAAATTGAACTTATTTAGGAACCAAGATTTCCAAGTTAACAATAGAATGTGAATATGTGACAAAATAAATAGAAGATACATAGGGTTGATTCTAGAAAATTTATATGAATGGACATAAATATATCCTTAATTCCTTTCTGGCATTACAAGAATCACAAAAAACTAGAGATTCTAACAAAAAATTATGAACTTGGAAGACAAAATGGATAATCAAATTTTAACAAGAAATAAAATTAACAATTACTAAAATCTAGAAAAATTACTAGTACAACTAGAAAGTCCTTAGAACTATATTTTTGATGAATATTTATTTTCGAAAATGTAATTTTGTATACCCAAGTTATCACTTAAAGAAAAAAATATACCTTTATGGAATGCAATGAAGGATAGGGGCTTTGGCTGGTGGCTCCTGAGTGACACCTAGGTGGATGGCTAGGCTAAGCAATGAATTTGAGTTGTGTTTGGATAAAATTTGGATGGAGTTGGATACTTGTAAAAAAAAAATGGAGTGAAGGGTGATTAGTGAAAACCACTAGCGGTGGTGTCTGGAGGAGTGACAATCAAGCACTAAACTACCCACAAAGATGGATCAAGGTGTATCCCCACTAATTGGTAAAAACGATAGGAAGGAAATTAACTAAGGTCCTAATAAACTATAATGATCATAAATACATTCGCTTTCTATAATTTTCTCACTTTGAAAACTAGTAAAAAAAGGTGTTTTCTGAGGTCACCCTTGGCCCCTTTTGCGTCATACTGTGCATCCTGTGTAGGAAGCCCTCTTTTCTTGTGTGTATGGCCGCATTTACTGCAGTTTTTTTTTGTTTTAATATTCCTTCAATCGGCTCTAACCCAACAGTGCTTTCTGGTGTTAGCAGTTCGATGGCGATAATCAATGGCTCCTCCTCTGAACAAACGTCCCCAAAAATTTGTTCTGAAAGACTTTCATGAGGTAAGTGCTCTGATTCACCAGCTGATGTGGTTTTTCCTTTACTAGATTTTGATATTGCCTGTCAATGGCTTGAGCAATACACCCTTGTTGGGTATTTTGTTGGGAGAACTCCCCCTAAAAGTGTGCTTAAAGATTGGGTTAACAAGGCTTGGGTCCCTCATGGGGTCTGCCTTGATATGGTCCAAAATTTAACCAAGGGTTTCTTTTTGTTCCACTTTGTGGAGGTCAATCATGTGTAGGCTATCTTAGGCCATGGGCCTTGGTATGTTCGGTCTTCTCTGTTAGTTTTTCAAGCATGGACCTGTGAATTTGTTGTCTCGGATGACACCAAGTTGTAGGTCCCGGTCTGGATTGAATTCCTTGGTCTACCCTTTCCTTGTGTGCCTTTTTTGAATAGTATAGCTTCCTCACTGGGGAGGGTTATTTGCATTGAGCCAGATAGGTTCTTTCAGGCCCGACCCCAAAAGAGGGTTTGTGTGGAAATGGACCTTTCCAAAGATTTAAAAGAGTCCATTAATATCCAAATTCGACCTCTTTGCTACACCTAGAAGGTCACATATTTTAATTTTCCCAACACGTGTTATAGGTGTCAGTTAGCGGACCACAAGATCAAGGACTGCCCTTTAGCTGTGCCTCGTACACCTTCTCCGCCAGGAGATGTTGAAAAGCCTCATTTGACAGCTACATCTACTGCCAAACCTGATGTGAAATGGACTACGGTTACGAACCGAAAGAATAAGTCCACTGGTTTTGGGTCAGGTCATGTGACCTCTGAGCCAGTGAAAGATGTTTCAAACCCTTCTGTGAAGGGGAAAGAAGCTCCGATTGGAGCTGATTATGTCTCACAATAGCCTAGGCCAAAGGCTACGCCTTGGTCGGTTGCTATCATGTTAACACAGTTGAATGTGTCTTCTCCTGTGATAGGAGCTCACGGGCGTTCTCACAACCCTTCCCCTCCTAGGGAAGAAGGGGAATATGTTCATGAAAAATGGAGGATGTCCTCTTCGTCCATCTAGATTGGATCAGTTCCACCAGAATTTTTACATAATCGTTTCTCTTGTCTGAATGAAGAGGAATCGGGTTTCGAAAACATGGAGGAGTTTCACTCATGAAGTTTCTTTCACGAAATGTTTGAGGTCCAACAGACCTCTCCAGAAAGTATTTTTTCAGGGATACCTTGTGTAAGTACTCTGGTGTTGAAGTGCTTTGTCTCCAAGAAGTTAATTTTTTTGGCTTTTTACTTGTTGCGGCTTGTCGCTCTATTTGGCCAGCCAGTAAAATGTTTTGTACTACCCATGATGTTGGGCGTGGAAGAGTTGTCACCCTTTTGGCCCCATGGTGGCACTCTTCTGTGGTCGACCACGAGTCTAATACCACTCATCGGCTCGCCTGGATCCTTCTCAACATTGATAATCATTCCTTTGGGATTATTAATGTCTATGCTTCTAATGATGTTGTGGAATGCTCTTTACTCTGGCATTAGATTGTTGATTCTTTACCAGTTGCTACCTGGTTACTCTATGGGGACTTCAATATGGTAGAAATGGCATCTAAAAAAGATGGCACTTTGCCATTCAGATGGACAGCTGGGGAAAGGGAGGCGTGTTTTTACATGCGCAATAAATTGGGGCTTTTTGATCCCAATATTGGTTGTTGCCATTCTCATTCTCTCTGGCACACTTGGTGCAATTACAAAACCGGTTCTTACAGAATATTTAAGCGCCTTGATCGTGTCATGATCTTGGTGCAATCTTTTTTCTCTTTTGACAACTCCTCTCTCCCAGTTAAGCCATTAGTGGATGTGACTTTGTCAAACTACTTCCCCATTTCTTTTTGCATTGAATGGGAGACTCGACAGCCTGGTACATGTAAAACTCAATTTTTTTTAAACATGTCTTTACTTTGCCACAAGCCTACCCTAGCCCACATTCACAGAGTCTAGAATTTGGAGTGCAGACTAGCTCATCATACAGGCTGGATTTCTTGGTGGAATGAGGCTATCATCCGCACAGCTAGATTTTTGAGCATTTATGGGCGCCAACTAGCTATTTTTTGCCGGTGGTCTTATGAGGCTACCACCACTGACCTCTGTGTTGCTTCTAAGGCTTTGGCGGCCAGCCCCTTTTCTCCGTCATTACAAGTCAGGTTGGTGGAATTAAGGCACAAGAAACAAATTGCTGACAGTTATGCTGCTAGAGGAGCGCAAATCAAAGCCCGGTTACATTGGCTAAAAGTTGGTGATCGTGCCTCCAAAGAATTTTTTTTGGCTCTGTGTGCCAGACACTCATCCCTGGGCATTAAAAAATAAAAGATGGCGTTTAGGTGCTTTTTGAGCTACCTGACATTCTCCAAGCCTTTGTGCATCATTATGAGCAAGTCATCACTGCACAGGAAGTCATGTCTGTGCGACAACAAGCCCTTTAGGATTGCCTTGTTGTTGTGCCAAATAAGCTTTCTTCAACTCATAATTTTTTTTGTGATCAACTATTATCAGTTGACTATCTCAAAGAGGCTGTCTACTCCATGGTTGATGACAAAGCCCCAGGAATTGATGTATTCCCTTATGAATTTTACAAATCCATGTGGGACTATATTGGGCATGATCTGCATCAAGTTTACTTAGAAGCTTTTCATTCTAATTCTCTAGGTAACTTAATTAACAAAGGTAACATAAAATTCATACCTAAACCAAGTGACCCATAAGACATTTGCAATTGGAGACCTATCACGCTTCTTAATGTCTCCTATAAGATTATCGCCAAGGCTTTGGCTCTTAAAATCCACCATCTTCTACCTTAGATTGTGTGCCTGAAACAAACTGGGTTTATCAAATCTAGATTTATTTTGGATAATATTATCGTTGTTTGGGAAGTCATGGAATGGGCTAGACGCTCAAACCAGAAATTCGTGTTCATTAAGATTGACTTTTCCAAGGCATATGATTGCATTGAATGGCCATTTATTCTTGCTATGCTGCAAGCCTTGGGTTTTGGGCCCAATTTCATTCAATCTATTTGAATGCTCTTTGCAGATGCCTCAGCTTGTATAACCATCAATAGTTGTCAATCCTCTACCTTTGGACTCTTTCATTCCATTTGGAAAGGGTGCTTGCTGGCCCCCTCCTTATATGTGCTTGCAGCTGAGGGTTTTGGTTACCTTTTGGCCAATGTGGTTTCCCAGTGGTGGGTCAAGGGCATTTCTCTGCCCAACTCCCAAGCTCAGCTTGTTAATGGCCATTTTGTTGATGACTCATTCCTCACCCTTCTGGAGGATGAAGACTCCATTGTGGCGGCTCTTGAGTGTCTTAACACCTTCTATTTTGCTTCCGACTCTGTCATCCAGTGGCATAAAACTTTGTGTTACCGACAGTCTATCTTGCCCTCTCCGCTGTGGTTGCAACAGTATGGATGGAAGTGGATTGGGCCTGGTGAAGTTTTTCGGTTTCTCGGCATTCCCTTTTCTTTTCAGGTGTCTCCGGCTGAGATTTGGCAAGCCATGCTCTCCAGGGTTGAACAAAAGTTTGCTTATTGGGTTACCAAGCCTCTCTCTTTAGTAGGGGAATTCCAAGTGTGTTCCAAAATTCTAGCGGCCACCCATGTTTATTATTCTTCTTGTTGGGCCCCCTCCAAAACTGCCTATGGCAAGCTTGAGAAGCTACTTCGTGACTTTCTTTGGGCCTCCTTTGAATCTCACAGAGGGTTTCATCATGTTACTTGGGAATTCTACTGCCTTCCCAGAGACTCGGGAGGTCTCGGGTTGTTGTCTCCTCAACGACAACGGATTGCTCTGTGTGTTAAATGGATTATTTGTGCCCTTACTGGGGACGAGGCCTGAAAAATTCTTCTCATGCATAGTATTCAATCTAGATTCTATGTTCATAGACCTTCTTGGAAGGGGATTGGCTTTCAAACCCTTATAGTAATGGATGAACCAGTCCAGATTATTAGGACTTTTGTGGCCAAAAGCATCTGGCGGGCCTGGGAAGCTATCAAATCCTGGCTTCATTGGGCTAGCTCTGGTTTTCAAGATGGGCTCTCTCTCAACCAGCACAATATTTGGTGGTCACCTCTTTTTGCTAGCAATGGTCAGTCGTTGGCTAAGTCTCCTAGGCTTAAAGCGCTCAGGTTTCACAAAAAAGGTATCCAGACCCTACAACAAATCTTTTCCAGACCCACCATGCGTATTATGTCGTGGAAAGTTTTTCATGCCTAGTACAGACTTCATAACCAGGATTGTGCTACTTATGATGGTTTGGTGAATGCCATTCCTATTGAAATGCTTCATAAGGTTGGAATTCATGGGACCAAACCATGGTGGAAATACTGGAAGTGGTATCCAGATACGCCTTTCAGGAACTACAAGCCTTGGCTTGGTTATAGGTGGCACTCACCACATTTTCCTATGGTTCAAAGTTTGATCCAGAGGTGGCTTCTTCAATCTCCCGCTCATGTTTGGAGTAAAAGATTTGCTGCCACTTGCTCTGCAAGTGTTGAGCCGAAGCTTGCCCACTTTTCCTGGTGTATTCTTTTTTAGGGCTTGCCTGTGGGCTCTCAGTTGATTCACCTGGGGGTCTGAGACCCTCGTTGCCCTTTTTGTAGGCAAGCTGAGAATTTTAAGCATCTTTTCTGGTTTTTTCCCAGAGCTCAGCAACTTTGGATTTGGATTCATGACTTTTTTCAACCCTTTCAGCCAGAACCTTTTTCTTGGCATATGGTGTTGCTAGGAGATTCTCCCAGATTTCCTACAAAATTCACCCAAATTTGGCACACTTTCAGGGTGGAAATTCTCTTCAATATTTGGAAAGACAGAAATGCTTGCATTTTCTCACATACTCAAATGGATATTCATGTATCTTTATATGTTAAAGGTATGATTTTCTCTAATGTGCTTTTACAGGTTCAAGTGCAAGCTAACAAAGTTGCACTTGAGGTTGCTCACCTCCAGGTTCTCCTGGACCACTGGGGTAATGCCCCTTGTACTATTGCTCGGGTCCCTACTTCGCCCACCTCTTCCCGCGGCTAGTCGCCCTCCAGGGGTTGTTAGCGGAGTGGCTTTGCATGTCCCCATTCATAGCCTCCGCCTCGACGGGATTCTTGCACTCCTCGATGAAACTGTTCTCCTCTGTCGCAGGATAGCCAAGGGGTGGCCTTCTGGTGGTGCTTTGAGGAGTGGAAATGGTGGTTCCGGGTGGCCCTTTGATGATCCTCCTACTTCTGGCTCTGGTTGGTCAGTCACTAGTAAAACGTTCCCGCGTTTGGCACTTGCAATCTCGCCCCGGCGCGAGGAAGAAGATAAAGAGAAAAAAAATACTAATGATGGTTGGGGTCCTCCTCCTGACGTCACTCCAAACCCCGTTGATGTATGGGGGAAAAATTTGGATGACAGAGACCCTCTTGGCTCTGTTGGCACTGCTCTGGCTGCTTAATGTCCTTTTTATCTATTTTGGACTTTTGGGCTTAGCCCACGTGATCTGTTAATTTTTTGGGCGTTGCCCATTTGACTCTTGGGGCGTGCCTTTCTACCAAAAACCCTTTTTTTGTGAATATGTATCTTTATATTTGAATTAATATAGATAGCTGCCTATTCATCAAAAACTAGTCAAAAAATGATAATTTTTTATTTTAACTCACTAATTTATTAATGAATTTATTGTTGTACCTACTTTAAAAAAAAATTGGGTGTCGTGTATAAATTTTCCCTTGCTATAAGTAAAAATTGTTAAATGTTAATGTAGACCCACTAGATTTTAACACAGGAATTTGTATGGTCTAATGGAATTTTGTAGGTGTGAATCTCAAGACCTAATTATTTTTCTAATATTTTACTATCTAATTTGGTGTTTAGAACTGAAATATTTAGGTTTTGATACCTTTTAGACACAATGGTGTTATGTATTTTTCTCCAAGATGTACCATTTAAATGCTCAAGGCTAAATCTCTCAAAAATAGATAGGGAATTATAGATCTAGAGCTCTAGGACAATGTTGAAGTTGATGATTGAAATCTAATAGAACCCCAAGAATCACCTATAATTAAAACACCTTATCACAAAAGAGAAAAGAAACTTATTTTCTATGAAAATAACATTTCATTATCCAGAAAGATTATTAATTACAATATGTAATGAAACCCTTGTTATAAAGACAAGGATGAAGCCCTATTTGAGGATATAATAAGATCATGACATGTGTCTTAATCCTATGAATTTAGAAAAAAAAGAGCACATGACCTAAGTAATCTTAATTATGATAGTATGAATATGACCTAACAACAGATGATTAATGTTTTCACTAAAACAACAATATATCAATTTTCTTAGATCTATAATTTTTGTAGGTTTCTTTTTAAATATGTGGTTATGTTTATGTATGTATTCTATTATTTTAATTTAAGGATTTTTGTTTTTGTATTTTTTAGGTTTTTGATATGATTAATAGAATCAAATTTGCAAATATTTCATTGAAATGTAAGGTTTTATAGGTTTTAGATACTAATAAAAATTTATAGTTTTATAGATCCATGGGAGGTTATTTTTTAGATTGTAAATCCATAGGAATTTCTAGAAGGATACAATTTTAGGTTTTTATACATACAAGTCATATGAATTTAGGAATCCTTTGCTTCTTTCTCTCATGTAGAAGTGTTGGTATACGATTGGCCACTTAACATTTATATGGATTTGCTTGTTCCGTTCCTAAATTGTAGTTGTTTTCTTATGGATTTGTAGTTTTTGAACCTAGGCTTTGACCTAATGTTGGTATTGTGTAGAATCTACATGTTGTCTCTAATTTGGATGTTATTAATATGGTGTTAAATTTGTTAATTGTATTGTTTGACATTTATACGTTTTTTCTTTGGTTTTAGTTGAAGAATTGGCCATATTTTTTGTCAACTTTGGGATGTCACATATGTGTGGATTTTTTGGGCTATCTATACATGCATGTTTCACAAACAATCAAGCACGAAACTTCAATGTGTTTTTTGTGTCTTGTTATAGTAGGGTTTTATTATTATCTTCCATAGGGATATAAAAATATTTAGCATTGTGCATTGGTATGTTCACTATAAAGAGAAAGAGATTGATTTTTAGAGTACTTGTGATTCCTATTACAATAATTTGGGATTCTTGTGGTATTTTTGTAACAATAATTTAGGTCTCCTATAACTGCACTTTGGAACCTATAGTAGTTTTCTATATTATCGTGAGAGGCTTTGCATCATAGTTTAGTGGGAAATTTTTTAAGTTTCATAGTTGATGGTATCTTCATCATTAGAGATTGTGATTTTAATTTTTCCTTTGGGAGATCCTATTATTTTTTGGAGTCATTTGATTATGGAAATCCCATGGGTAATCATTCGTTAGAATATGTTTATCAAAATTCATGTGAGTAGCTCCAAATCACTTTTAGTGGGAGCTTTGGTAGTGATGTGGATATATCACTTAGTGATGGTGATATTCTACAATGAATGTTGTGTCATTAGGAGCTCCTGGTTCCAACTTCATGTGAGTAGTGATAGTTTTTCTAAATATTTCTTCTACCAATAAAGGATGGTTATCTCTATTTTTTATGAGAATGAGTGTTATTTTTGTAAGTTGGACTATACATCACATTTTGGAAATTTTATATCATTTGGATGATTTTGAACATATGTTCTAGTTGTATATAAAATATTCATAGGTATAAATGCAAATTATGGAGTGATAGAGAGCTCCTAGAGTCTACATTCTACCTTGTTATTTAGTGGGACTATTGGTCATGACTTTAAATCTACTAAATGATTGTTGTGATATTTTTTCCTTAGGAATTTCTAGATATTTTAGCATTTCCTTAAAGTTTAGTTTGCATGAATGATTGGTTATGAACCTATATCAAATTTGGGTGAGAATGGAAATCTCTTGATTTTGAGTGGTGGGATGGTAAGTCTCTTGACTTGGTTTCAATAGAAACAACAAGGTTCCTACACTTGGATTTGTATAGGAGCTTAGCACACACCTGATGGGGAGACTATTAATCTTGAGATTAAATGTGAATTACTAATTTATAAGAGGGAAAATAGCATACCCGTACTCTTGAAAAGGTCCACTTAGTGTTGAATGACCTAACACATATTTACCACCTACTTTTTAAAATCCATTAATTTTGTATCTTTTCTTCTCATGTAACTTATGAGTCTTGAGCTGTGAATGTTAGTTCTAAGGATTTATTTTTGGGGTAGATGCATTATTATTTTTTAAATATCTCCTTATGTTTGATCCTTAAATTTTGGTGTCAATTTTTAGGAGTACATGAATTATTTAGTGGCTTTGGGCATATTCCCTTGTTGTAGTAATGTTTGCTAGTTTGATCTTCATTTAGTTTGAGAAAAATCATCTAATATTGTTGTGTTTGACCTTAGGGTTGAATGGTTAAATATTGATATATTTTCCATTTTATTTTTTAGACATGGGCATCTTAATTGTTACAAATAGATTTTGTGTTAGTCTTATAGAATGACATGTTTTAGTTATAGTTTTGCATATCAGTGGGTGTTATTTAATATTTGATATAGTAGATAATATGATCTAGATCCTTTAGATGAGTGTATTATTGGTGATCTTTTGGATGCTATAGTAAGTTCTAGACTATCATTACCTAAGCAATGGGTGTTACGAGATGTATATTTGTCCATTATTTGATAGTTTTAATTGAACTATTGTTTAAATGTGTGTGAGGGGGAAAATCATCAGATGCTAAACAAGAAAAAAATGCTTGAAACGAGAATCTAAGCTAATATCAAACACATTAATCTAAGATCTAATACTACACATATGAAATGAAACTAAGCTATTGAAAACACATTTAGGAAATCTATGATTACCAAATTGAAAGCAAATAATAAGCACAATGTTACCATCTTGTATCGGAGTGTATTCACCTAATATTGGATTGTTCTTATCATTGTGAAGTCTCCATAGTTCATGAAAATCTTGATGAATGATGCTTAATGTTGGTTGACTAAAGGAATGATGAAGTTCTATAAATGGTGATCTTGATAGCACTTTGTTGCATAAGGTATGTTGATTCTCTAATCCTTTTTTGTGAGGAGAGAGGTTTTTTATATAGGAAATGAGATTTCGAATCAACGATCAGGATTCAACAATGTTGGATCAAGATCAGTGGTTGAAAGGTGTTGAGAGGATTTAGACATGAGAAGATTGTGCAAAGTAGATTGCACAATTTGTGTGATTGAGGAATAGATTGGTTAGTTAGGATTTAGATTGATCGGTCAAGGTTGTGATTGATCAGTCAAGAATTGATGGTTTAGTTAGGAAATAGATTGATTAGTCAGCAAATTAGATTTCTCAATCATCAAGCATAATTTTCTCAATCAGAAAGTGGGTGAGGAATTATAAATTAATTGATTTAATTAATTAATCCATTTTTGGAGTTGAACGTGCAAATCAAGTTTGACTTTTGCAAACAAAGTTGGATTAGTTTGATTTGATTTTTAATAAATGATTTGAATAGTTTGATTTAATTATTCAAATTTTGGAGGGAAAGTGTGTTAATTAAATTTTTATGTTTTACTAATTCAATTAACTTAGGGGAAAAAGTTGATTTAGGGGCGTAATTAAATAATTGGCATTATTTAATCAATCAAGATGAAATAAGATTAGATTAGGACTTTATTAAATACATGTAATTTATTTAATTGGTCGAAATGATGAAAAAATGAATAAATTAAATAATGCAATTATATTTAATTAATAGAAAAATTAGGGTTTTTAGGACTTCATTAAATAAATGAAATTTATTTAATTTGTCAAAAATGATAAAAAAGTGAATTAATTAAATAATGTCATATTAGTCAATTAATAGAGGAAATTAGGGTTTTAGATGTTGTTTATATTGTGTGATGTTGTGTGATGTTCTGAGACGTTGCAAGATGATTCCAAGATGTATCAGGATGATTTCAAGATGTTTCAAGACATTACGGGTTGATTCTGAGATGTTTCAGGGTGTTGCGGGATGATTTGAATGTTTCAAGATGATTTTGAGACATTACGGGGTGCTTCTGAGATGTTTTGAGATGTTCTAGGTTGATTTCGAGATGTTCTGAGACAGTACAGGTTTATTCTGAGATGTTTCGAGCCATTACAAGGTGATTCTGAGATGTTCCAAGACATTTTAGGGTGATTCCAAGATGTTTTGAGACATTTCGAGTTCATTTTCTGAGATGTTTTGAGACATTATACATTGATTCTGAGATGTTTTGAGACATTACAAGTTGATTCTAAGATGTTTTGATACATTACAAGGTGTTTTCGAGATGTTCTGAGACATTTTGGGTTGATTCCAGGATGTTCTGAGACATTACGAGTTGATTCTGAGATGTTCCAAGACATTATGGGTTGATTCAAGATGTTCTGAAACATTACAGGGTGTTATGGGATGTTGTTCGATGTTGTTTGATGTAGTTCGATGTTGTTTAGGGTGTGTGATAGGTGTTAGGTCAATTTTATATGTCTACATTTTGCCCCTCTTTGATACAAAGTATCGGTTGCTTTGTTTTCAAATATTTTATTTTTAAGATCAAGTTTTTTGAAAAAAAAATTATACACCACTGTGCCCTAGTGTTTAACGGAATGATGGTAGGACTTGGTGTTGCCCCCTTGAGAGGTTGGTTGAAAAAAGGTCAATTTTGAGGGCAAGCTCATGATACTGTCTTGTTTTAGTTTTGATGTGTTGAGACTGAAGAATTAGACCTATAGGTCCCTCATTCCTTGTTCCGATGTTGCTGTGAGCTTCTAATTTGAAAGTAGGAAGGTTCTCTAAGTAGAAATTAGGGTTTCCTAGGTGAAATTAGGGTTTCTTAAGGGTTAATATAGGCAATTAGGCTTCAAATTGGCTCATTTGTGTTGTGACTCTATAACTAATTCTTGTCTCTGGTTTTTCCCATTTTGTCAGTTGTCGAGGAGCAATGTTGAGATTTTAGGGTGCCCCACATTGTTCTAAGCTTTTTCATGAGTTTGGACGGTCTTCAGGCATCGGTGGCCCGGTATGTACCTTCTCACTTTTCACTTTCATCTTGTTTCATTCTCGTTATGTGTGTACAAAGTTTCTTGAGTCAATAGCAAAGTTTTTGTGATTTCTATGCACTTGCATCAGTTTCCTCACCTTTGCTAGATCAGAATCTTACACTTGACAGTGAAACCCTCGCACTTGACTTAAAACCTCACACTTGACTAGAAACCTCGCTTTTGTTTCATGCACTTGCTCTGAAAGCTCACCCTTGACCTAAATCTTCACTTTTGCTTACTCTAGAGTCTAAAACTTCGCACTTGACCTAAAAGATCGCACTTGACTAAAATCCTTGCCCTTGTTTCCTCACCCTTGACCTAAAAGCTCACACTTGCCTAAAAAGCTCACTTTTGCTTAGTGTTTTCTGAGCATTTACTCAAAAACCTTGCGTTTGACTTGTCCTTCTGTATTTTCTTTTAGCATTTGCTTCGGACCTTGGCATGTGGTTGTTTGTCATCGCGCTTTATGTTGTTTCGTGTTGCCTTACATGTTTAGAGTAAAACCCTAACATCCTGGTTTATAATGATTGTAGGTGGGTCTCAAACCACTGCAGCTAAGGGAGAGATGTCTGACACCTATTTGATCCGATTTCCTGCTTCGGTCTGTTGGAGCAAGAATTTCTTGATGTTGTTGGACTATGTTATATTTGCTACATGCCTCCTATTAGGACTCATACTGCTATGATGACCGCACTTGTGGAGCGGTGGCATTCTAAGACGTCTTCGTTTCATTTTCCGATAGGAGAGGCGACTGTTACTCTTGAGGATGTTTGAAGGATACTTCATCTTCCCATTCATGGTGAGCTGGTTACATATCATGTTCAATGTGGTACCCACACCATGTAGCGGGTGTTAGGTGCTAGCCACTTGGAGGTGTGCTAGTCAAAGATTGATTTGTCTACGTTTTCTAGTAGTGTCAATCCTACTGTGCTTGTCCTATGTGGTTTAATTTTAGGACTAGTTGTTTCTGATAGGAGAGGTAGACGGTTCCCTGTGGGTTGGGGTGTATGTATCGAGAGTATTCTTGAGCATGGGATGCAGTATGCTTGGGGTGCATGTCTTCCCCCCCACCTATACCGAGATATGCACGAGGTTGTGCATTGGGGTGGGAAATCTATGTCTATAGGTGTTTCGATTTTGCATGTTTGGGTGTGGTAGCATATTGCCATTGCTCAATCGAACGGGATACAGGATCGTTCTCTTGATGATCCGTACTCCTATTATTATGGGGATTTCATGCACTATACCTTGCCCGAGGATCTTCCTTATTGGCGCCAAATTTTCAATGAGATGCTAGGTTTTGTGTGTAGACCTTATATGGGTTGTGAGGCTTGGCTAGAGGATTCAGATCATCTTGTTTACTATCAATAGACTTGTTGGTTGATTGGTCTTTTCTATTCGGTGTTAGAGCGTTACTTACAGGATTGAGTATGTCACCAATTTGGAGAGAGACAAGGTCGAGTTCTTGATACTTATGAGGCTCATTTTGGTCGGACCACTAGGGAGGTTTGTGTATGGGGTCTCCAGCCAGATATAGATACTGTTGTTGCTGAGTTCAAAGCACTTGCCCCAGTTGGTTGGGGTTGGTCAGTTGGTTTAGCAGATCTAGGTACTTCTCATGATTATGATGAGTGGTGAGCATGATGTAGGTCGTTGAGACTCACCAATCTTGGGGGTGATCCCACTTTGAGAAGATCGGGTATTACAGGTTGTCATGGAGAGCGACAACACATTGAGGTCCTTATAGAGTAATTGGATAGGGCCTGACATGATGGTGCACAGGATGGTCAAGATGAGCACATGCCTTAGGCGTAGGGTCATAGACAGGTTTCGGTTCCCCCTCCACTTGCTAGGGATGGAGACATATTGTTAGGTCAGATGACTACTGCCAGAGATGCAGAGATAGTGTGGCAACAGGTTGCGGAGGCTCAGGTAGACATTTTGAGGGTTGAGCAAGATATTGAGAGCAGTCAAGGACATGTTGTAGAGGCATAGGTATAGTTGCTTACAATGGAGAGGGATACTCTTAGGGAAAAGCATGATAGCGTGCGAGTTGAGAGAGATCGGTATCTACAGATGTTCACTTATTATCAAACCTTATATGATGCTACTATTCATAGGGTTGCTCGACATCCACGGTTTGGAGATCCTAGTGTTGTGAGCGATGATGGTGGTGGTGGCGGGGCAAGTGATCAGTCCGTGAGACAACCAGATCCTTTCAATGGCCCACAACCTAGTTTATAGGTTTTTTTGTTTCTTTTTTGGGGTTTTAATATTTTTTTTGTACTTTATCTTCATGCTATTCATTGCTTCGAGACATATTGTAGACATGTGTTTTGTATACATATTCATTGGCCCAATCAAGACCTCGTATATATGTTATGATTTTGTTTTTACTTTATCATACTTGTTTCACTGATGATGATGTACTCCCTTTTTTGATGATGATATATATGAGATATACCTTCTTCAATTCAGCTTCATTATGTTTATGATGATGATGTATGCATATGTGGGATGAATGTATATGATGTTTTATTATGGATGATCAATATATCGTTGTGATATATGATGTTTATGTGGTGTTGATATGGATGATATATGATGGATGTATGTTTATGATGTATGTATGTCCCATTCATGATACATGATTTTTTTATTGGTTTATTATCATCATGATATGTATTGACGACACTATGGATGCAGGGTGGAATGGTACTAATGATATTGCTATGCAGGGTGGCTCTTAGTTAGAAGAAAAATTATGATGATGGATAGAAATCTAATGTTTTTAGTAGTGATGAGTATTGCTTTCACTTCACTTTTAGAGGCTTCAAAGTTTTGAACAATCCTATTTGATGTAGCGAACAGATATGATGCACCAGTGGTATTAATAACCAAGGTGACTTTGTATCCATTGAGTGGACTTTGACTCAACAAACAAAGAGTATATTTGTTCATACCATACATATGGAAACTTGTTTAAAGTATAGGGTTGGGTTGCATTAAAAAAAATTCAGACCAATCACACAGAGAGGTATAAAACACCTAACATGCCACTACTTAACGAAGTGTTTTAATACAACTTCCATACACTCAATAAAGCAAGTATTCACCATGATAATATTACAAAAATATCTTACGAACAACAAACCAAAATGACACTCAATTTACCTCATTCCTTCTTCTCTAAATCCTTATGGACATCATCAAGAGATCCTAGGAATGAGCCAATAAAATAAATCACAAAAAATAAGACTACAAAAAGATAAAACAATGTTGTTATATCACTTGTCATATCTGTTTGGGGTGGGTCTACTATCCAATGTTGATCATGTCTATCGTAGGAATGGATCCATTAAGGCATATCTTAGGATGTTGTTGGTACATTGTCAAACAATATGTAGGTAATAATCTGGCATTTGTTCATGTCTGTTTGTAATCCAATCTATGCGATTGTTTTTCTTGAAAGTTCTAGCTTTTGATGTTTGCTATGTTTGTTTGTTTGTTTTGTCAAAGGGTGAGTGTGATGATTTGTTTATTATGGGTGAAAAGTTTATTGTGGATTGTGATGAAGGGATGGGTCTTTTTGTTTTTTCTAAGTTATTATGATGTTGTTTTTGTTGTTTTTAGGGGACTAACCTAGGGCCTCAGGGGCTCATCAAAGATAAGCCTTGCCTATGTTGTACACACAAAGGCTTGTAGTTCGCTTGGTGTTTTTTCATTTTTTTGAATGTTTTTTTATCTTTTCTATTTTATGAATGTTTTTGGATTTTGTATTTTTTGACTAAGTTGAAATAAAGCATGTTAGAAACGTAAGGGGACTGACCTAGGGTCTTGGGGGCTATTAAGCCTTGCCTATTTTGTACACACAGAGACCATGTAGTTCGACCGTTTGACTCAAAGCATAAACTATTTTTGGAAAACAATACTTGGATTGATATTCCGCTTTTGTGTCTAGAGGATATGTTGTGGGAAATCAACTTGAACTAGCCGTGAGGTTCAAGAAAATGTTGATATCTTAGACTGTTTGAGTGAAGGAATAACCCAACGATGTTTTCAAATGTTTTTGATTTTTTTTGTTTTTTGATGTTTTTGATTTTTGATATTTTCTAGATGTTTTTGATTTTTGTTGTTTTTTCAAATGTTTTTTATTTTTGTTGTTTTCTAGATGTTTTTTATTTTTGTTGTTTTGTGAATGTTTTTTATTTTTATTGTTTTGTGAATGTTTTTTTTTTTTTTTTTACCATGTCGAGATACCCAAGGATCTAATCCATGACCAACTTCAGGAAGTTACCCCCAGTTATATACAAGACTACTTTCCTTAATTAGTGACAAGCCATGGTTGGATACATTGTTTTATTATGAAATGGATGGGTGGATGTTGTGGATAGTACCAATAGATAATGATGCAATTTTTATTCAAATATAGCACCTGTTTTCCAAGTTTTCACTATGGTACCTATTCTAGGAGTGCCACAAAGTGGTTTTCACTCAGAGAACATTTTATTTCTCTTTATTATTTTTCTTGCTTTTTTATTTTTTTGTATTTTTATCTTTTTTCTCTATTTTTTTGGATTTTTACCCTTTTGCCTGGGGTATTCTAACATGCTTCATGTGTAGAACTTCTTGAGGTGGCTTTCTTTTAGTGGTTCAACTAAGGGTTCTCCTTCAAGAGTAGCCAACTGATATGCCCCAAAGTCGTAGCTCACTGTGATGATAAACAAGCCTAACCAATTGGGTTCAAATTTTCCTTTGCTGTCCTGATTTAGTTGTACCTTCTGATTCTCTTTGAGGACTAAGTCACCAACTTGAAAATTCCTATCCCTGATCCTTTTTTCATAGTTTTACTTGAGTCGATTATGATAAGCCTATAGATGGTTTAACACACTCAAACACTTTTCATCTAGGAGCTCTAATTCATTTAGTATGGCTACCATGTATTCTTCATTACTGATCATGCCTTTCAATGAGACTCACAATGAGGGGATTTCAACCTCAATAGGTAAGACAGTCTCTGATCCAAGAAAAAAGGAAAATGGTGTGGCACCAGTAGGTGTTCGGATGTTGGTTTGATAAGCCTATAGGGTTGGATTTAGCTGCAAATTCCAATCACGTCCGACTTCATTAACAGTCTTTTTGAGTATTTCCAATATGGTTTTGTTAGAAACCTCAGCCTGACCATTTCCTTGGGGGTAATAGGGTGTGGAAAATCTATGTTGGATAGAAAATTAGGAACAGAGTTCTTGGACATCATGATTCTTGAACGAGGTCCCATTGTTTGTTACTATCGTTTGGGGGATTCCATACGTGCAAATTAGATAATTCAAAATGAATTTTGATATCTATTTGTTGGTGATATATGTCAATGGAATTTCCTCTATCCATTTAGTAAAATACTCTATTGTTGTGATAATGAATTTGTGCCCATTAGATGAGGCTGGTGATATCTTGCCTACCAGGTCTAATCCCCATTGCGAGAAAGGCCATGGTGTGATGATGGGTCTCAATTCCTATGTTGGTGCATGAACAAGATTGCTATGTTGTTGACATTACCAACACTTTTTGAAGTATTGTATGTTTTCTTGTTCCATGGAGGGCCAGTAGTATCCTATTCTAAGTAGTTTTTGCACTAGGTTAGGTCTGCTAGAGTGGGACCCACAAACACCTTCATGTACCTCTTATAAGGATGTTTGTGCTTCTTATGCGCTAAGGCATCAGAGTAACATACCATATAGACTATGACGGTATAGGGTATCTCTTAGGATGGTAAATCAGGAAGTTTTATGGGTGAAGGTTTTCTTTTGTGTGGTCATTAGGTTAGGTGGTATAATACCATGCTAGATATAGTCAAAAGTATCTTGGTACCATGGGGAGTTAGGACCAACAACAACACATACCAATTTTGATTCTGGGATTTCAAATGTAGGCACAAGTAGTTGTTCTACGAGGAACTCATACTTAGGCACATTTTGTGGAATATCAATAAGTGAGCCTATTGTTGCCATTGTGTCGACAACTCTATTGTTGATCCGTGGAACTTTCTCAAATGTTTTTTTAGAAAAGTAATCCTTGAATTTGTCCACCATCCTTTTATATGGCATCAGTTTTTCATCTTTGGTTTGGTACTCATCATTCACTTGTCTGATTACTAGTTGAGAGTCTTCGAAGACATGTAGCTCCTTTATTCTCCATTCAATAGCCATTTTTAACCCTGTGATCAAAGCTTCATATTCTAAGATGTTGTTTGTACAAGGGAAAGCAATCATGTAGGCCTTGGGTATAATATCTCCCTATGGTGTAAGAAATAAAACACCTGCTCCAGAGCCATGCTGAGTGTGGGATCCATCAAAGTAGAGAGTCCAATGGCCTTTCTATTTTGTCATCAAGATACTCTCATCTGGAAAGTCCATCGTGAGAGGTTTGTGATCATCTATGGGTGCTTCAGCCAGCTGGTCAGCTATGATTTGTCCCTTGATAGCCCTTCCACATACTCTATGTCAAATTCACTCAACATCATCACCCATTTGGCGATTTGGCTGATTAGGGTTGCTTTTGCTAGTAGGTACTTGAGTGGGTCTACCTTGGAAATCAGCTTGAATTTTCTGTTCAAGATGCAGTGTCTCAGCTTTTGTGTTGCAAATACCATTGAGAGACATGCTATTTCTATGGGTGATTAGTTTAGTTCATAGCCCACCAGTGTTTTGTTGATGTAGTAGACTTCCCTTTCTTTATTGTCATCATCTAGTTCAGCTAGGAGAGCTCCCACTGCTGCTTGTGTAATAGACACATATAATATCATTCCCTTGTATAGAATAGGCGGCATGAGTACGAGAGGAGTAAGCAACTATACCTTGACCTACTGAAATGCTTGGTCACATCTTCCATCTCAATTGAAGGTGACATCCTTGGGTAGGAGATGAGTAAAAGGGTGATATTTTTCCACTAGTTGTGTGATAAATCGCCTAATGGACTATAACTTTCCTTGTAAACTCCTTAATTGTTTCAATGTTTTTGGTGGAGGCATCTCTAGAATAGATTTTACCTTTACAGGATCCACTTTGATCCCCCTTATTGATACTATGTATCCTAATAGTTTGTTGGATGTTACTCTGAACACACATTTCTTAGGGTTGAGTCTCAGATTCTACTGTTCAAGTCAGTCAAACACCTTTGCCAAGTTTGTCAAGTGATTTTCCATTTTGACTGACTTTGCTAGAATGTCATCCACATAGTCCTCCATGATGGTGTGAAGCATATCATGGAATATGGTTGTCATTTCTCTTTGATATGCTGCTCTTGCATTCTTTAGGCCAAATGACATTACAGTCCAGCAGAAGGTTCCCCAAGCACAAGTAAATGTCATTTTGTGTTGGTCATTAGGAGAGATCTTTATTTCGTTGTATCCATAGAAACCATCCATTAAGGATAGCATCTCATGCCTTGTTGTTAGATCCACAATCATGTCTATGCTTGGCAATGGGAAGTTGTCTTTTGGACAAGCCTTGTTTAGGTCCCTAAATTATGTGCATATTATGATTCCCCCAGTAGGATTTGATACTGGTACTAGATTGGATATCCATTGTGGATAGTCGATGGGTCTGATAAAACCCACATCTAGTAGTTTCTTTATCTCTACCTTTACAAGTAATGCAATCCAAGGATACAATTTTTTGAGTTTTTTCTTGATGGGCTTTGCACCAGGTACTATGACTAAATGATGTACCACTAATGCTAGATCTAGTCCAGGAATGCCAGCATATGTCCAGGAAAATTTTACCTTTCTCTCATTGATGAAAGCTATGAAATTTTCCTTTTCTTTGGGATCAAGTGATGCCACATGGTATGTTATCTTTGGGTTTTCTGTTGTTCCAAATTTTATGGGTTTTGCTTATTCTACCAAGAGCATTGATCTTTCCTAATATTCTAATATGGAGATATTGAAACCTCCATCCTTGGGTGCCTCTGGGAGGTTTTCACCTTTGGATGCATCCTTTATTTTCTTCTTTTCTGGATTCGATAGAGCCATAATGTGGTTTTCTCTAGGGGATCTCATTCTTATGTTTTTTCTTTTTCTTTTACGATTGGAAGATTCAATCTCTCCACCAAAGTATGCCTCATGTTCGAGCTCCATGATGAACCCTACTTTGTGATCACCGACTAGTATATCTATTTGAATTCCCATGAACTCTACGATTGCCTCATCATTCTAGAATTGATCCAAAATAGGTGTATTATGTTGTTGATCCCAATCTATGAGTTGTGTGTAACAAAGTGGGAGAATATCATCTTGGTCTGTAAAGCTTATGGAAGTAGGTGAAAGGGTCAGTATGGATTTGGTTTCTTTCTCCCACTAGGTATCTAAGTTGTCATTGCTAGAAGTAGGGGAATCATAGCCGGTGATGAAGGAAGGGGAATCCCACTCGTATTCGTTAGAGTTAGTTCTAGAATGATAGTAGATATTGGGAATGGTCTCGAGGTTTTGGAGAGGGGACCTACCAATGTGAAAGTTTTCAAAGAGGTCTTCTATAGGTAATCCATCGTCCATTATATGGTAGATATCCAGTGTCTCAATATTAGCAGAAGTTTCATGTTTCTTATAAGAGGTCCGTTTGGCCTTTGGAGTAACCACTTCTTTTGGCTTATAACCTAGTCCCATATTTTTTTGTCTCATTTCCACTATTATAGGTTCCCATCAGCCTTGTTTGTGCAGCCCCAGGCCACCAATTCCTTGATATCCCATGTGTTTCACCATTTGATAGCCTCTACTATTAGGATCAATAGTTTTTTGGCTTTTCTAGCTCTTTTGAGCCTTTGTAAATCATAGATAAAAAATATCTTGGAAGACTTCTTCATCCTTCATGTTCCCCCACTTGGTGAAAATTGTGGTTTTAGCTATCATTTGTACCTTCTGAGCATGTTTGATCTCTTTCGGCCCTCCATAGATTTTGGGTGTTGGTGGAAGCATACCAATGCAGAATGCTTGGCTAAAATGATAGTTTCCATTTCCCTTGTCAAGTACTTGAATCTTGGATTCCATTTTTGGTTGCTCACTTGGAGTGTTTTTGGTTGAGGTTGATGGTAGCATGGAAGGGTCAACATATGAGAATGAGTGGAAAGCTATATTGTTGCTAGGAATGTGTTGGATTTTATTATTTTTTTCCTCTAGCTTTGCACAGAAGTGGAAAGGCTCAATATTGGCATATAGGGTTACCTATTTTCCTTCATGGGGAAACTTTAGGCACTGGTGAAAGGTGGATGGTACCGCTTGTAATGTATGTATCCTAGGGCATCTAAGGAGAAGGTTATATGGTAATTCAATATCAACACTTGACATGTTTATGTGAGGATCAGTCCTATCTGTACAAGTAGCCTGACTGTTCCTTTAGAATTTCTTTCAAGGCCATTGTAGGCCCTTATGGTGATACTTTTTCCTTTGTCTATCAAGTCATCAAAATACCCCAATTGTTTGACAAACTTTAAGGTACAAATGTTTAAACCCACACTATTATCTATCAGTACTCGTTTGACCATGGTTTTATGAACACCAACCTCTATGTAGAGGGCTTGGTTGTGGAATGTTCTTTGGGGTAGATCTTTCTCAGAAAAAAATTAAATGATTACTTGTTGTGATCTTTCCAACCATGGCTTGGAATTTCCTAGGATCGAGGTCATTAGGCACTAACGCTTCTAATTCCTTTTTAAGTATTCCCCTATGTGCTAGTGATAGTTTAAGCAACTCCAAGATCAAGATTAAAGCAGGGGTTTTCTTCAGTTGTTCCACAATGTTGTAGTCATTGGATGACTTGATTGTGGGTTTAGGAGGGGCTCCTTGTATTTTAACTCTCCCTTGAGAAGTAGTTATGTTACAATTGTTGTCTCCCCCTCGTATAGTTACTATGTTTTCCCTATTGTCGTCAACTTGGGATAGAGTTCCTAAAATCATGTCCCCATAGGCATAGTTAGAATTATGGTAACCTTTGTCTTTTCCCTTGTCATTCATTTGCTAGTGGTTTGGGATTAGGTTGTTGTATATCTGCATATCCTTATTCCTAGGACAATGTTTGACATCTACCTCCCCTTTGTCTATCAAGTCTTGGATGAGGTGCTTGAGTCTCATGCAATTGTTTGTGGTGTGAACTTTGATCTTGTGAAATTCACACAAGTTGTTTTTGTTGTACCATGGTGTTTTAAAGTTAGGATCCTCATAATTTGGGTGATCATTAGGCTTGATTAGGTTCTATTGTATGAGATTATGCATGACTGTCTCAATAGATTCTCCTAGTACCATGAACTACCTCCTTGGTTGGTCATACTGCTTTTGTTGTCCTCCCTAATTCATCTGTTGTTTTATAACCTAATTGTTCTTGGGATAGGTTATTTTGTTACTTTGTGTGTTGTTGGGACCATAGCTTGTTTGTGTTACATGTGGTTTGTTTTGAGGCACATTCAGTACATTCCATAGTGCTCTTGCGTTAACTACTCCATCATTTGTGATGTTTTTATTCTTAGCCCAGACTTTAGGTTTTTTCATTTGAACTGGAGGGACTATCTTTTGAGCTATTCAACTTGAGGGCTCCCTTGGTAATGAGGGCTCTCTCAATATTTAATCCCTTTTTGATGGTTTCTTCAAATTTTGTTGGACATAACATTATGAGTTGATAGTTGATCTCAGGTAAGACGTTGGTAATGAATATGTCCACCAACTCTTTTTTGGGAATGGGCCACTTACATCTACTAGCCTTGTGTCCCCATTACTGTAGGTAGGAGGTAAATTACTCTCCTTGATTTTTTTTGATTGTGGATAAGCTTGTGATGGTGACTCTTGTTCAATGTTGAAGGAGAAGTGACATGAATTTGTTAGACAGTTCATCGAAGGTTTTGACTGCCAGTGTCAAACGGGTGAACCACTCCATAGCATGGCCTATAAGGTTGTGTGGGAATAGCCTCATGAGGTATGAGTCATTGTGTCATACTTCCATGCATGATACAGAGAAATCACGTATATGCTTTATTGGGTCCCCTGTCCCTTTATATTTTTTGTCAAACTTGGGTATCTCAAAATTCTTGGGAAAGGGTATTGTAAAGATGGATTGATTGAATGGGAATGGGTAGATTTCTTGGTTGGTATAGGTTTTCTTTTGTTTTCCTGCTGCCTATTGTGTGACAACCTCTATTTTCATTTCTATGTGTATTTTTGGCACATTTGTTTGTGAGTTTTGCGTATAATAGCCTTGTTGTCCCACCATGTTTTGATCATATATCGGGTATTGTGATGGTATAGAACCTTGGTAACTATTTGGGACATAGAAGGGGTTAGGTCCTTGCTAGGAGTAAGGAGGGTTAGCTCCTTGTTGCTGAGATGAAGTGTATTGAAGGTTGCCCTGTTGATGTGTTAGCCAGACACCTTGTTGATGGGATGAATTGGGAGGAATGCCATGTGGCATACCTTGCTATTGGGAATGATTAAACTGAAGGTTACCCTGTTGATGCATTGGTGGGATGCCTTATTGATGGGACAACTGAAGAAAGGTACTTTTTGGCACACCTTGTTTCTACGAAGGACTAAAATGAAGGTTACCCTATTGATGCGTTAGCGGGACACCTTGTTGATGGGATGACTGAAGAAGTTGGGTGCTCTATGGCACACCTTGCTATTGTGAAGGACTAAAATGAAGGTTACCCTATTGATGCATTAGCAGGACACCTTGTTGATGGGACGACTGAAGAAGGGTACTCTGTGGCACACCTTGCTGCTGGGAAGGACTAAAATGAAGGTTACCCTATTGATGTGTTAGTGAGACACCTTGTGGATGGGACGACCGAATAAGGGTGCTTTGTGGCACACCTTGCCATTGGTATTGCTGGTTCAGAAGGGGAATTTGTGGTCCACCTTGTTGGTGGTACTGATTGTTTGGAGGGGGACCTTGTGCTCCTCCCTATTGATAGTACTGATCATTCAGAAGAGGACCCTGTGTTCCACCTTGTTGATAGTATTGGGAGGGGGACCTTGTGTTCCACCTTGTTGATACTACTGATTGTTCTGGGAAGGGTCAACACTTGAATTTTTTTAAGGTATATTTTATCTAGGAGGTGGATTGGTGCTTTGTGGTTCATACTGGGATGGACCTCCTTGATACAGTTATGCCACTGTTGCTTGTTCAATCTGAGTTGGTTTTCTTAAAAATGGGTTCTCTTTGGGTTGACCACTATTTTGTGAGAACATGGGTGGCATGTTTGGCATCTTTGGGGGTTCAATTACTTGTCTCACAACTAATTTATCCCCTAAGGGAATAAGATTGGGATCCTTGAGAGCCTCTACATTGAAGTCCACTGGAAATTTAGCACCACTTTGTGCTAACTTGAAGAAATAGGAGTTTGGGTCCTTTCTCAACAACTTGTCCATTAGTTTGAGAACCTTGGGGTTATTAGAATGTTCAAATAGTTCCTCCTCATTTATCTCTTTGAATCTATATCCACCTCCTCTACAACTACTCCGTTTGGGTCCCAGTTGTTTTGTTCCACCTCCTTTTGTTTGTGGTTTAGTTCTTCCTCACTGAAGGTGTCTCTATACATGGGCCTCTTCTAGGGAGTTTCAAGGTCGCTTGGCCTATAGCCCCATGGGTTACTTTCATCGTTCATGGTATTGGCTAGTAGGATGCTAGTGTTGTTCTTGCTTGCTTCCATTCTCTTTCTGTGTTGTGATCTTGTGGTTGTCATAAATAACTTGGGTCCCCTGTGGGAAAGTTGTGAAATGTTTGAACTCTTTAGTTGTCTCAAATCCTAAAGATCCAATGTTTTCCTAAATGAGCAGATAGATGTGGGTATGTAAACCTATTCGGTTCCTCCTAGTTTGAGCATAAGAAAAAGATGGCGATTGTGGTAAAGTATTATGGCCCACTTCCTACTAAACTTGGAATTGTGATTCCTACACTTGATATGGCGACATGCAGATCTTCCCCTATGGATTTTGATTGTGTGATAGATCATTTAGGAGAGTTTATGATTATGTGAGATATTGAAACTATTGGAAAAGACCTAGATTCTAGTAGTAGTAAAAGGAATACAAGTTTGGATTGTGCCTTGAATCACGTTTGTAGAAGTTGTATACCAACCTAGTTTTGGTTTCGTGAAATGCCCAAAGGTGTTTCTTGAGAGTTTTTGGACTAAGATGCCTAAGTCAGAAATGATGACCTGTAGACTTTACTTTAGGGATCCTGAATTTGTGTGAGATCATGGAGGAAAAAGGATATTTATTGCCACGTGGGTAGTGGTAACATGGGTCTTACAGCTGCTATGTCTACTTTATCTACCTGTTTGTCTAAGATGATTGATGTGGTGAGAAACTGGTGGGGTGTTTCATTCTTCTCAAATATGAAGGTTCTCAAACTACTTATGATGTCAGTTTGCTCACCTTCAATGTATGTGAGACTAGGTTGAAGGATTGGTGCTACAAGGTCTAGTTGTTGAACTGGAGTAGTTGTTCACCAGATGGTCATAAGGTGTAATGATGTTTTGGGATGGTTGCTATAAAGATCAATACCCTAAGGTTTGAGTGTTGTTTTGGAATGTGGCTACTTTTTAGAAATCAAAATGTTGAAGAACTAGGGTCGATATTTCACTTCCTTGTCTAGAGGATATGTTGCGTGAAAGCTTACTTGTACTATCAGTGATTCCCAAGTAACTATTGATATCATAGATGTTTGAGTGAAGGAATGACCCTAATGGTTTGTTTGATTTTTATCTCTAATAAGTAGGATGGAAATGATGGATGGGAGACTACGAGACCTATCTGGTTTTCCACTTGTTTTGTTCGAAAAATGACCCTAAAACAACCTCGGTTTGTTTTCCCCAAGTGTCAACAAAATGTTCAAGACTGTGAGCTGGGATGGCAATTGTAACCTCTATGTGTTTCTATCAAATGCTAGGACTTTTTAGGCAAAGGCGAGCTTATTTTAGCAAATGGAAGGATTTCACTAGCAAGTGCGTTGTTTTCTCAAAGGAAAATGCAACGAAATTAAAGCAAGTGCACGGATCCCACAACAAGTGCTCAGTTTTTGTTGCAAGTAATTGATTTTTGTTAGTGGATTTTCTGGGACAACAAAAGAATGCAATGAAATTTTGGCTATTGCTCAGAAATTGTGGCAACTGCACTGGAATTTTGTGCAAATGCATTGGAAATGATGCAATTGCTCATATTTTGTGAAAAATGGTCTTTGTGTGTTTAGTTTCCTCTGTGTTTTAAAGTATGGAAAATGATAGAATAGCATTGGACTTACTCCAAAAGCATGGACTTTGTGTGACTTGAATATCTATAGCTTAAGTTGTGAAATCATAACACCCAAGCCATAGTTCCCAAATGTTTACTTTGATTTAATGTAACTTGAAACAAAAGCCTGAATATCTAGAAACCTTGAAGGAAATCCTCTAAGGAGTGCAAATAAGGGGCTTCTCTCAAAAGAATACACCAAGTCAAAGGGTTTGTGGTTTAACCATTGTGTTCAGTGTTTATTTTGATGTGTTTTTTCTCTTTAAATCAAGCACAAAATTTTATTTAAAATTGTTTTTGAATGTAATTGGAAAGTTTAACATAAATAAGCATTTACAACCCTAGTGGATAGAAACTATTCTTTTAGGTGGGCCTGCCTCATGCTCTGAAGAGACGATTTTACATGCAACTTATGGCGTGGGCCTATATTTAGAGTTGGCAAGTAACTTCTCAGAAGTAAATTCCAATGTACCACTTTCAAAGAATGTTTTTAGATTAAAGGGGTAGCTTCTAAAACAATTGACTCTTAGTAATGTTATGGGGATATTATTTTCAGGCCCCTATACATGTACCATTTTGTTCAATTAAGAACCTCCCAGCCCTTACAGGTTTTTATGCATCACAAGGTTACTGAGGGAGAATACGTCGGCATAGGCCAACAACACCTGGCGAGTGATTAACTTTTCTCATACTCACAAAATATTTATATAGCGGTCCAAAACAAAAGTACCAGTTGGGTCGCCTATGAGTTCTCCAACGCGTGATGTATCTCAATAGGCAGGCCCTCTAAAAAGGTATGCTTGAAAAGAAAGGTGCGAAGCTCAAAATATTTTCGCTCACCCAAGATCGCCAAAAGGTGCTAGGGGATAAGACAAACATCTAGCTTGCCAATCACTAAACACACAACATACACTTCGTAACAAATTGATTCTTTTTAAACACCTCAAGCGGTGATCCCCAAAAATATGTGAATAACATAAACAAATTGTTATTTTTATTTGCACCAATATGAAATATTCAAGACATCAATCAGTTAAGATAGAAATGGTGTAAACAAACAGAAAGAAACATTTGTTCATTTTTAAAGCCCAAATATGAGTGTTTCTAAGAAATCAGGCCTGGTTCTAGCTTGGTCAACAAAAGTAAATCGAGCGTGCGTCAGCAAAATGGAAATCGTTTTGCATTTTGTTTATGCACCAAAATTAAAGTTCCTAATTATTAAAACATGAAATGTGTTCATTTTTAGAGCCCAAAATTGAAGTGTTTTTTTTGTTATTTTTATGAGCACCAAAATAAGAGTTCCTAATGTAAGAAATCTTAAAATTGGTCCAATTTTAACAACACCAAAACCAAATGTTTGTTTGTGTTTTTCTTTTTAGAGCACCAACATCAAACATTCCTAATTTAAGAAAGCTCAAAATTTGTTCAATTTTAAGAACACCAAAACCAAATGTGTGTTTGTCTTGTTCTTTTTAGAGAACCAAATTTAGATGTTCCTAACTTAAGAAAGCTAAAAAATGGTTCAAATTTAACAATACCAAAATCAAATGTGTGTTTGTGTTGTTCTTTTTAGAGCACCAAAATAAAAAATTCATAAGTAAATTAAAAATGTTTTTGGATCTAGAAATCTTTGACCGATTGCCTTCCCTACAAAAAACAAGTTAGAGTCATGTAAATCCTGCATTGAAATCCATTAGTACATGTTACACATTAAAAAAAGAAGCAAACGTTAGCAAATAAATCCATTACAATAGTGCAGGATCTGTGCACTTGTCTATCAGAGCAAATGCTTAGAAAAAAATGAAAAAGTTCCCTTATCATAATCATATGCTCAAATATCTGAGTAGATGCTACCCCTGTCAGAATCAAATGCAAGGGTTTAGAAGTAGATGCAAGGATCTTGTTGCAAGTGAAAAATTCCCATGTCAGTTGCTCAATTCTTAGTGTCAAGTGTGAGGTTTTCTTAACAATCAAGTGCGAACTTTTTTTGGGCAATGCGTGAAACTTTTTTCAAAAGTAATTTTGGGACCTGCAATTTCACAAATGGCTCAAATGAAAATTAGTGTATGGGACAAGGGTCCAACCGGGTGTGCCAAAATTTGTGAGGGGGGAAATCATCAGATGCTAAATAAGAAAAACATGCTTGAAACGAGAATTTAAGCTAAGATCAAACACATTAATCTAAGATCTAATCCTACACACATGAAATGAAACTAAGCTATTGAAAACACATTTAGGAAATCTATGATTACCAAATTGAAAGCAAACAATAAGCACAATGTTACCATCCTGTATCAGAGTGTATTTTCCCGATGTTGGATTGTTCTTATCACTGCGAAGCCTCCATAGTTCGTGAAAAGCTTGATGAATGATGCTTGATGTGCGTTGACCAAAGGAATGATGAAGCTCTATCAATGGTGATATTGACAACACTTCATTGCATAAGGTATGTTGATTCTCTGATCCTTTTTTCTGAGGAGAGAGGTTTGTTATATAGGAAATGAGATTTCTAATCAACGATCAGGATTCAACAATGTTGGATCAAGATCAATGGTTGAAAGGTGTTGAGAGGATTTAGAAATGAGAAGATTGTGAAAAGTAGATTGCACAATTTATGTGATTGAGGAATAGAATGGTTAGTCAGGATTTAGATTGATCAGTTAGGGTTGTGATTGATCAGTCAGGAATTGATGGTTTAGTTAGGAAATAGATTGATTAGTCAGCAAATTAGATTGCTTAGTCAACAAGCATAATTTTCTCAATCAAAAAATGGGTGAGGAATTATGAATTAATTGATTTAATTAATTAATTCTTTTTTGGAGTTGAATGTGCAAATCAAGTTTGACTTTTGCAAACAAAGTTGCATTAGTTTGATTTGAATAGTTTGATTTAATTATTTAAATTTTGGAGGGAAAGTGAGTTAAATAAATTATTATGTTTTAATAATTCAATTAACTTAGGGGAAAAAAGTGATTTAGTGACGTAATTAAATAATTGGCATTATTTAATCAATCAAGATGAAATAAGATTAGATTAGGACTTTATTAAATAAATGTAACTTACTTAATTGGTCAAAATGATGAAAAAGTGAATTAATTAAATAATGTCATTTTATTTAATTAATAGCAGAATTAGAGTTTTTAGGACTTCATTAAATAAATGAAATTTATTTAATTTATCGAAAATGATGAAAAAGTGAATTAATTAAATAATGTCGTATTATTCAATTAATAGAGGAAATTAGGGTTTTGGATGCTATTGTATATTGTGTGATGTTGCATGATGTTTTGGGACGTTACGAGGAGATTCCGAGATGTTCCGAGAGATTATGAGTTGATTCTGTGATGTTTCGGGGTGTTGTGGGATGATTCTAAGATGTTTCAGGATGATTTTGAGACATTATGAGGTGATTCTAAGATGTTTTGAGATGTTTTGGGTTGATTCTGAGATGTTTCGAGACATTACGGGTTGATTCCAAGATGTCCTGAGACATCGCAGGGTGATTCTAAGATGTTCTGAGACATTATGGGGTGATTCCTAGATGTTTCGAGACATTCCAGGTTGATTCCAAGATGTTTTGAGACATTATAGGTTGATTCTGAGATGTCCTAAGACATTACAGGGTGTTTATGAGATGTTCCAAGACATTTTGGGTTGATTATGAGATGTTCAGAGACATTACAGTTTGATTCTGAGATGTTCCAAGACATTACAGGTTGATTATAAGATGTTTTGAGACATTACAGGGTGTTATGGGATGTTGTTCGATGTTGTTCAATGTTGTTTAGGGTGTGTGATAGGTGTTAGGTCAATTTTACATGTCTACAAAAGGGTCTTTAGGTTTTGCTACTTAGGAAGATCAAATTCATGTAGGAGAATGTATATATAGGGACTTGAGACTACATATTAGGTTGGATATGTGGATAGCATAAGGTATTATGATTTTTGCCCCATTTTTGAGGTATGGTTAGTTGTGTATATTAGTGATTGGTTTTTCAAGTATCCATTCTTTCTCTTGAGTTTGGTATATGCTAGATACTTGGTCCTATTTAAAAGGAGATCAAATTTTATGTTTGTGTTTGGATTGAAGCATAATGTACTGGCTCCCCATGTGGTAGAGTGTGATATTGGATTTAGTTTCTTATCTTTCATGCTTGGGTATGATGGAGGATGAGACTATTACATGATAAAAATGGTTGTCACTTGATGGATCTTATAGATGCTTTATTGAGCTTGTGAGCATTATGGATTCAATTGGTGCAATATTATTTATACCCTTGATGTTTGATGAGCTTCATTTATGTCCAATTTATCCAATAATTTATCCTTATTCTTATACTGGAATCCTCACCTTTTTGCTTCATTTTTATATCATATCATGTATTTTATTCCATATGATTAAATAAAAATAAGTTGTATATATATTTTTAGAGGTAAAATAAGAAAAAATAAATATTGTATTGTATTTACTCATATATGTTGTCATTATGTTGAGAAAGTAATTATTGCAAATGTCAACAAAGGTGAATACAATGGAATTGACAACAAAATTCATGTAACCCATGTAGCATGTGGATTTCATTTGTCAACATGGTTGCCAATATTTCATAGTTTCTTTCTCTCTTGAATAATAGTTCTTTTTTATAATTGATGAATTTTTAGCTTTGTAGTCTTATGATGTAGAGTTCCATGGGATAAAATAATCATGTGTATTATTTTGATGTTGAAATTAATAATGTTTTTGATTAACGTAAAACACGTTTTGAAGGGGCCCTGAAACCTTGTACAAAAGAAAAGGCATCACAAAGATAAAGCAATTAAGCTACCCCACAAAAAACACCATGCTAATCAAACAACAATCAACCAACCTTTAGCAGAAAGTAAACCAAAAAGCCACAAGAAAAACAAAAAATACAAACTAATCAGTGACTAAAGAAGTTCTTTTAACATCCTTACTGCTTTCATATCCTTTATTATCACCTTATTGTGCATCTCCATGATTTCTTTGACATTTTGCATGGGCACCACATTGTTCTTTTTTGTTTTGTTGTTGAATAGGGATTTACCAATCCAATCTCTTGCTTTTTTCATTAGAAACACTAAACCTTCAACAAGAGTGACTCCTTGCTGAGATTAATCAAAGCATTAAGATATTTACGCATCTGCAAGGATTTCCTTTCCAAAGTGGAAAGCCTTGGAACATGGTCTCTTTTCAAATTAGCAACATCCTCCACCAGTAGGCTGAGATTAGAGTTCAATGACCTAGCCATACTAAAAATAGAGTCCTTCTCCCTTAAACTTCTCAAGGTAGAGATGTTGCAGCGAGCTATCGTATCAGACTTACTATGGAGGTCCTAGACCTCTTGAACAAGCCACATGAGTAGATTAAAAAATACATCAGCCCCTTCCTTTACCAACCCCGATGCTTGAGTAAAGTCCATTGCACCTCAATACAAACCCTTCCCTTGATGGGAGCTCATCATAGGATCTTCTTCCTAGAAACCATAAAGTAGAATGACATGTTCTTTGCCTTTGTCTTTAGAAGCTGACACTGCTGAGGATTCCTCTAGATCAACAAAATTATTCACCTTCCCAACAGCTGGGACCCCCTCATCCCCACCACAGTTCTGAATATTCTCCTCATTAACAATTTCTGCCACCTCACAAACCTTATTAACCCCAATTCCCTCTTGCAAATTTTCCACCACATCAAAGGAACTCATCAACCCCTGCTAAGAAGTCTTCCTTCTACTTCCTTTTTCCTCCAAAACCACCTCTTCACAAGCAACTTGAATTTTATATTTCACACGTGAGGAAGAGGGCTTAGCCTTTTTCACAAATATTTTCTTAATCCCAACATATGGGGTATAATCCAAGTCCGTATGGTAACCATCCGACCATGCCGAAGATTCATCCTCCATTTCGGTTTCAACATCATCTTCCTCCTCCTCCGACTAACATTTCCCACTCATATTAGCCTTCTTCTTAGACTTTTTAGGCTTACCAGGAATGGGGGACACAATAACATATCTAGCTTTTATATGCTCCACAATCAACAACATCAAACCCTCATGTAAAAAGGGATTCTTGGGATTCTTTTTAAATTCAAAATCCCATTCTCCAAAGATGAAAGAAGATAGAAAGGGAATGAGACAAGCTTACCATGGAAGAAATGACTTAGCAACACGAAGTCGTGCCCATAAAGAGCCATGGACCTCCCATCCAAGGCAAAGTATTGCATCAGAACCATGGCCACCTCACCCCAAATAGGCTTAATTTTGGTGCGATCAAAACCACCACACTGGAGTCTAACCATTTTTTTCTTCTCCTTATCCCTCGAGAAGTTTATTCTTGCCACCCTTGACATGATTTTTTCTTTGAATAATTTCCTCCCCTGAGTCGATATCCTTGTAACTTCCGCTATAAACTCCTCATTTACAATGATGTCCATACCAAACAAACTAAGCATCCGGTTGTGCCAAGCATCCACAAACTCCTGCGAGACATTTGATTCAAACATGTGCAATTTCTCCATGAATGGAGTAGCCTCTCCTTTCTGGAGAAATCTTCCACACATCACCATGGCTTTGATCTCATCGCACGAGAAGGGCTTTGTCTTGTATCTATCACCTCCCATCTTCAACGACGCCGTACACTTCACAAGAAAGAAAGCCCACAGATCACAAATGGAAATAATAAAAAAGGTTAAGGAAAAAATTGCACCCAAAAAGTGTGCAGACCTGCCTTTTGAGGTACTAATGTCCATATCCCACTTGAAGATACAACTCATCCTCCCACAATTTCCAATAAGCACCATAACCATCAAGTGTCTTTAATCAATATTAGATGGTAATTATTAACTCACCGTCCCTTGAATTCACCAGAATAAATGATCCCCTCAAATAAATTAGATGTTATCATTGTTAAGCAAGGAAATAAGCTCCACCGACAGGTTATCATTAATCTCCCATGACCTAACTAAAGACAAACCAAGATTAGCCAAAAAATATTATAACCCCATTAGCCTCACGAAAGGCATGTGAAATATAAACTTCTTTAAAGTCACTCAACAAGGAGAGAGCATCAATGATGAATCTTTCAATAGACCAAGAAGGAGGGGGGAGCTTCCTAAGGGTTGAAATTAATAATGTTGTGGTGGTCACAATCTAAAAATATCTTCCTATATTCACAACCAAATAAAATCTATTTTAACTAGATTTGTTTATAGGACATGATTCATGCATAATTAGTACACCATGTAAATGTGTTATTCACGATTTCTAATATAAGACGTAAGAAATAGCATGAGAAAAGAGAGAGGATATGTATGCATTTTTTTTCCAAAAGTATCATAATATATAAGTCATTGGAGTCTTGAAGAGTTTATAGTAAAGCATTATAACCATCACGTGGATTGAGAGGAACAACCCATTCTTAAGAGATGGTGGTGATGTCTATTAAAATATTTCATGTGTACTTTTATTTTGTAGTTGGTAAAGCATTACATATTTTGGTTTATTTTATAATTTAAAAATATAATTTGAATTAATTGTTTACCTTGTAAAAATTATATCATATTTAATTTTAGATTGTTAAAGAAATGAATAGAAACTCTACAAATCACTATTTTTACTACAACTATAGTTCTTGTCACCTACTACAGTTTGTATAGAATATTACAAACTTGTGACTTGTTCACAACTCCTATAGAAATATTGTTCAAAATTTCTATAAATTTTTTAAATGAGTGATTTTATTCTCTAGCTACATTTCATTTATACTCACCTCACTACTTGCAACCCTTGAGCATATAACCACAATGTATTTCACAATTTTACACCCCCAAATTGACATAAGGACCTAACTAAATTTTATTTCTTGAATATTAAATCTATTTTATATTCTACCTTAGTTTTGATCTATTAATGCTTAACTCACAATTTCTTGTTGCTCTTTTCTACTCTTGCAAGGTATAAAAAGTGGGAGAATATTTAGATTAGGTGTTGTACACCTTGTTGCTATCCTTGAAATATTTTATTAATTATATTATTTTAGTACTCTCACATGGAAAATTTCATCCCACTTTAACTTGGCATATACGTCATGTGTATCCATTGGTATGAAATGTTTGTATGTGTGTGTGTGTGTGAGAGAGAGAGAGAGAGAGAGAGAGAGAGAGAGAGAGAGAGAGAGAGAGAGAGAGCATACACAATGTGTAAGATATGTAAGAGAATTAATGATATTGTAACACACATAAGGATTCTAATGATGCATCATGAAGCATCATACTAAAGGAGATAGATGATAAATGTGACGTGCTTGAGTTTGGTGGGATATTACGACATGTTTATGATATGTGAGGGAATATACTCTTAATAGTCTATTGACCTATCATGAATTTAAATCATTAGATTTATTACTATGGTATTTTAAGACCTTGGTAGGGCCCATGGTATTTCTTTTTGGTGCTTTTGGCCTCCTTTAACTCTATATATTGAAGGCCTTAAATGAAAGCATTAAATATTTTTTTTATTCATAGAAGTGACACTGTGGAGCTACACCCCTATATATAAAATTTTTAGAAAAATTTACATTGGTGGACCAAAGGGCATCACAATCTTCATTAAAGTTTGCATTGTGAGTTTGTTACAAAATTTGGGCTTGAGAAAACAAAGCCCATAGTACATGCCATACTAATTAACGGTCACCTATTGGACTAGATATTTGTTAGGCGGTTCAAAACAATAAAATACTCCAACCCATCAAACAAAATTATTACCAGTTCTAGAGGATTCTCAATCACCCATCATGGCATCATTGTTTGAAATTTATGTTCCACACAAAGGACCAGTCACCTTCTCCAGCATTAGCGATCCCTGTAGCATTCTTTGATGCCCATCTTTTCCCTCGATTGCCAAGAATTACCATTAGACCTTGCAACATGAATTATAAATGGGATCCATAGTCCCAGGAAAACATTGGTGAGAGGATACCAAGTTAATCCGTTCATATGCAAGCCAAGATCGGGTATTGCTTGGTCCAAGTATTATAATGTCATTGTCCTCCTAGAGGCTGGGAGGGGAAATCTATATCAACACACGTCATGTCCAAAAATACATCATTACTTTACATGTCGATAACCTAGTTTGCAAGATGATTGGCCATTTCATTGGCCTTATAATATACATGTGTGATTTTATAGTTTTTGAAGTGGGTTAAGGTCTTATTAATTGATGATAGTAGCTTATTTAATTTACAATTTGGGATGGTTTAGCTGCTAATTGCATTGATGATGATCACTGAGTCACCTTTCAGATGAATAAGCTCTTTCTTTAACCTTAAATATGTTTGCAAATTTAGTAAAGCTGCTTGGAATTCCACTTCATTGTTCATCTCATTTGTGATTTTTTTGGTGAAATGACAAGTACATTTCCTTCTCGATCCCTGATTACATAGCCAACCCATGATTTCCTTGGATTTCCATGGGAGGCACTGCCAAAGAATCCATTCTTCATCTACTGGAACCCATCATGCATCATCCTTCACTTTGGCCTTTAGATTAACCTAATTATCCCCATGGATGGAGGGGATGACAAGTCTAGCCCAATTCTTGCACATCTCTTCATCCCATAGTGTAAATGCATGATTTTTTCTAGAAGATTTTTTTGCCATACTACCAACAACTTCTATTATAGCTGATTCTAGTTTATAGAATAATGCTTCCTTAGACATTTATTTACCTTGAAATATCCTCGTATTCCTTTCCTTCCATAATTCCTAGATTATCATTGATGGGATGCCACCCATAGGTTGTTGAAAGTTGTTTTCTTGTGCATAATTGGCCACATGTTGAAGACCAAAAGAAGATTCTTCAGTAATGGAATCTTCCAATTCAATATCTTCATCACTTACTTCCAACATTACTATCTCGCAGTTGAGAAGAATATAGTTTGAGGTTTCATCTTCCATCTTACATAGACGACACCTATGAGGGCCATTGAAATTGATTTTATGTAGTGTATCTCCTATAAGAATTCTCTTTCGGATCATGGCCCAAAAAAAAACTTTAGCCTTTGAGAGAAACTTATTACTCCAACAAAGATGAGAAAACCAATCTCTTTTTTTAATGTGGCTTCATTCACTTTGTACCCACTTTTAACATTGTATTTTCCTATTTTAGCACCACACCACTTAATGGCATCTTCTTTTGGTGTTATAAATATTCTACAAATATCAAGGATTTTCTTTAGTCTCTCCTTTTGGGGTTCAGGAAAGTATAGCCCTTGAAATGATCTCCATTTCCAATATGTTATTCCATTTGATTATATTTTTCCACATAGTCACATAAATTTTCCCCCTAGGATTCAATGAGGTAGGTCTTGGCCTCACCAAGATCAGAATTGTTGTTAATTCTTGATATCCTTCACACAAGTCTTCTTAAAAGGATACCTTGCATCCATTATTGACTTCCCATGTGATATGTTTGGTAATTATACTTCTACATGAAATCATGAAGTTCCATATTCTCGAGCCATCAAGCTCGTTTTTTCCACCATAAAGATGTGCAATTGATCTATTGAGTCTAGGTATTTCCTTTGTAAAGTTCTAGACCATTTCTAATTTGATTTTCTATACAAGCTCCACACTATTTTAGCTCCTAGGGCCAGGTTTAAGACAACCCATTGCCTTAGCCCAACATCACCAGCCTCCTTAGGTTTATATAATTTGTCTCATGCAATGAGTGGATATTTTTTGTTCTCCAAGTTTCCACTCTAGAATAGAGTTCTCAACCTCTTTTCTATGAGTTCCCCTATTTTCCTTGGCAATTCAAGGCATGACATAGAGTATATGGGTATTGTTGAGATGGACAATTTTAGCATTATAATTCTACCTATAAAAGAGAGCCACTTACCTTTCCAAGATTCAAGTTTAGAAAAATAGTTTGTGAGTAGGGAGTCCCATAGTTTTGACCTATTAGACCCAAAAAATAGTGGAATACCCAAGAATTTTCCTAGAAGTTTACTTGTTTTGCAACGTAAGATAAGTGCAATCTCTTTTTGTTTCCTTTGATCTATGTTAAAGAAATAGATGTTTGATTTTTACCAATTAATTTTTTATGAAAACAAAATCTCAATCTCAACTATATCTTCTCATTCAAACACAACTTACAAGGGAAAATCCTCTACCATAGCCCAACAATAGATTACATTGACAATTTCATTTGTCAATGTAATCTTAATTCTAATTTACACCAAAATGAAGAAAGCAAATTCAATTTCATTTCCTGAAATAGGCATACACTTCTATCGATATTCAAAATTAAAATAACTCCATAATTTGAGTTCAATTTATTAATTTCTCAGTCTACATTATACATTTTGCAAATTCAAGATTTTATTCCTTTGTATACATCTCCCATCTTCCTGTTTGTAATCCTATATCTGCACTCATTCCTCCTTACCCTACTACACACTTGCTTGACCCCATGCCATTTTAGTTCTGCAACCTTATCCTCCATAAACCATGACTTGTTGGTTTTATTTATTCCATGCTCCCTATGATGTGCACCCTATTTGCTTCTTTAGATCTGCATTTTTTATTTAAATTTCAGCCGCCTTTTACAAGGCATGACCAATCTTTATTTCCCCCTCTATACCATTTCTTACTCTTTATATACCTTATCCTCATTCAAAGGATGTGTAGCCTTCCCCTTCTATAATGCAACTTTGATCTACTTTTAAAATTCTCTCCCAAAAGCCACAGTTTATGTTATTTTCTATGCCATTTTTTTAAAGTTGTGTGGTTTCTTTATCCTGGGTATTTCACTTTCCCTAATGATTGTGTGGCATCTTCATTTTCTTTAATATTTTCTCCATCTTCTCCTTAGTGTGACCTCCATTTCTTGCATTTGTTATTTAATTTTTTGTCTTCTCTTCACAAGGCGTTGACTCCTGTGTTTATCTTCCTTTTGTATTTATTGATGGCATTTTATTGTTAAAATTTGACTTTGCTTAAGCTACCACTTTATCTTCTTTTCTTTTATTTTATTTGCCCCTCCTTCAATAGTTGTATATATCATAAAATTGGACTATTAACTCATTTTCTTCCACTTGTTTTCTTTTATAGTGAGTGTGGCTTGTAGCTCTTGCATTCTTTATACATTTTAATTGTTTGTCATGTCCCCTCTCTAACCGTGGTCACTTCTTCTACCAACTTTTGATACAAATTTTCACCAAGAATTCAAACTTCCCTAAAAAATTGCAAGAATATGTGACTCTGCATTACGAAACTTCTTTCCAAGCCAATCTACACCAAACCTCTCAGAGCTTAAGAAATTAATGTTTTGCCAAAGTACCAACACAAGTCACAAAACCCTTAATTCTCCAAAACCTCTAGTTGTATGACCACAAAACCTTTTCCATCAAATCCATGGTGCTTAACTAATAATCTAATTGTAGGAGGATTCATCAGGAAACTTTATCAGTTTCTTGGAACAATTATTTTTCCAAAACACTGCTATGTGCATCGAGACTCAAATTTAACAAATCTGAAAACTTGCAAAATCTTGTTTTTGGTTGATGTCAATTGCTGGTCCACCCGAATGCTCCTGCATCAAACACATTGGAGAGGAATCTTGTGAACATACACTAATAAACGTGGAGTTGAATGGTAGAACCATTCTTTTAGATTGCAAGCAATCTACAATGAACTCCATTGTTGTGATAAGTGCACTGAAAATTGTTTCTTTTTCCTTCTCTTATTTTCTTCTTCATTTGCATTTGTAGGGCTTGCTCTCACATCTTTCTTCTTCCATCTTGGACTGCAACACTCTCTCCTCTACTATTCTTTTCACTATCCTCTTTCAAGAGAACGCTTTTCTTCTTGATTCTCTTTTTCAATCTTCTCTCATCTTCTTCAATATTTTTTCCAATACATCTAACCTGGCCTGGATCTTTCCCAAGTCTTCATGGAGGACCTTTCCCAATTCTTCACCGAGCTTCTAATTTTACACTTCTTCCCAATATTGTTCCCAAAACAAAATTCTTAGAGGTCTCCTAATGACCAATCTCATCCTCTCTTTTGAATTCATCTTCTTCCTCTTTATCAATTCTCTTAGAGACTCACTTGTCCCATCCTGTGTTTTGTATCTTCATGGCTTCTTCATTGTGCTTCCTCTATAGGTTGCCTTGCATTCGATTCTCTGTCTATATAATCAAAACTCTTCTAACTTCACTCTCCACCTGTAGGTCCTAACATAGGTTGCCTCACATTCAACGATCTACCTATACACTCAAAACCCCTGGCTCTAATACCATTTGATGAAAATAGAATCTCAATCTCAACTATATCATCTCATTTGAACACAAATTACACGAGAAAATCCTCTACCATAGCCAAATAATAGATTACATTGACCATTTCATTTGTCAATTTAATCTCAATTCCAATTTACACCAGAACAAAGAAAGTCAATTTTATTTCATTTCCTGAATTATCACAGGCATACACTTCTATTGATATTCACAATTAAAATAACTCCACAATTTGAGTTTAGTTTATTGATTTCTCAGTCTACATTATACATTTTGCAAATTCAAAATTTCTTTACTCCTTTGTATACATCTCCCATCTTACTATCTATAATTTTGTATATGCACTCATTCCTTCTTACCCTACTACACACTTGCTCGACCCCATGCCATTTTAGTTCTACAACATTATCCTCCAGAAACCATGACCTATTGGTTTTATTTGTTCCTTGCTCCCTATGATGCACAACTTGTTTGATTCTTTAGATCTAAATTTTTTATTTAAATTTCAGTTTCCTTTTACAAGGCACAACCACTCTTCATTTCCCCCTCTACACCATTTATTACTCTTTATGCCTTATCCTCATTCAAAGGATGTGCAACCTTCCCCTTCTATAATGCATCTTTGATATGGTTTTAAAATTCTCTCCCAAAAGCCATGGTTTATGTTCTTTTCTACGCCATTATTTATGGCTATGTGGTTTCTTTATCCTAGGTGTTTCACTTTCCCTAATGATTGTGTGACATCTTCATTTTATTAAATATTTTCTCCATCTTCTCCTTGGCGCAACCTTTATTTCTTACATTTTTTATTTTATTTTTTTGTCTTCTCTTCACAATTAGAATTGTGAAAAACACGAGCCACATGATCAAACAATGAACAAAGTAAGAGATCTGCAAACAATATATGCAATATTCCTCAACAAGAAAAAGCTCCAGAAGAACCTCAAGAATCTTTAAGGAAAAAAAAGTCCTCAAAGGTTGAGAGTTCGAGAGAACGGGAGATAAAATCTTAGAGTGATAATACAATGAGGGTTGAGTGCTATATAGGAGCAACCCTAAATGGTAAAGGGATTAGATCAGGAAAAGTGTCAACATCACATGTGATGAGATAGAATGATCTAATAATAGCTCACTTTAGTTAACATAGAAAATCACTTAGTTAACTTAATAAAGAACTCCTAAGTTTAGCTTAAGTGCATGATAATAAATTTGACTAATAATCAATTAAAGATTAATTAATTATTAGCTAATGCATGATTACTCTAACACCCCCATTAAGATGAACTTAGGGAGTAGCTAGAAACCCTAAGAAAAGAATGCATGATGTGTCCCAACAAACAAGGTGTGGTGAGGTACCATGTACAAACAAAAGATCTCTCAAAATTGGAGAAAAGGAGAAAACCACATGAGAAAAACTCCTTTCCAAAAGAGAGTAAGGCAAATGAAGGAATGAAAAAGCCTCTAAATCAAGGTATGAAGGATGAAGAAGCCTCCAACTGAAACAAAGTCCCAAAAAAGAAAGAACATGTAGAACATCATTGAAACATGAAGAAGTTGTAGACTGTTGTCGAATCAATGAGTGATATAGTGTTGAAATGAAGAACCTCTAGAAATAGGAATGCAAGAGTGTCCATATGGTAAATGATCCATCTCACTAAAATGCATGTAACTAGCCGTTGATGTATGTTGCATTGTAAAGTACATATGAACAAGAACTAGATACGTAGATCACTCCAACACGAAACCAAGGAAGCATTAGCACCAATAGCAGAAACCCCCCATAATGTTGAAAAGGGAGAGCCATGATAGGTACTCTAAAACTGTGTGAAAACAAGAAGTGCATGTAGGAGAAACAACCTACAAATAAAAGGGTGTGCAAACTAAGGCACACACACATGAGGCAAGAATCATTAGGATTCACTATTGTCATGGAAGGAACATTCACTAGACAAAAGTGTGATGGCTAAACAAAGGCAAACATCAACCCCCCATGGCATTTTATATCATAGTGTGAATACAAAAGGCACAACAGGATGTGCAAAATCCCCAAAAAGTATACACCAGAATGACACTTTATCTTAGTGTGTCTACATAATGAAAGTGCATACAATGGAAACCCATAATATCCAAAAAAAGGCTACATGCTGAAAATACAATTCTTTGACAGAAAATGAGGAAACTGGTAGCACCATGACGAAGCACATGAAAAAACATGCACTTTAAAAAAACCAACACCCAAAAAGGAGTCTAGATGTAGAAGATATGGCTCATCAAAGTCTCCAAAACGAGAACTGAATAACAACACTAAGAAAATTGAATTCTAGAAAAAACCATAAGTCTAAACAGGAAAATACCTGAACCATTGTGAAGAGCTTGAAATTCTACCCCATTTCAAAAAAATTGCATTGGAAAAGACCACCATATGGTTGAGATATGGCCTTTGGAGTATTTGGTGCAAAACTAAAATGCCCAACGAAGAGGGGCTAAGTAGGGGAAAATAAGACTCCTCCACCAAAGTTGTCAAAAACACCTCCAAATGTAGAGGTCTGCCAAATTTAGAGTGATAGGAAAAAAATCTCTAATAGAGTGCATTTATTTTGCAAAAAAATGCAAAAAATTGACTATTTTATTTTAAAGTTAAAAAAAACCAAAAAAATTATTATATCTTTTTTAATATATTAAAAACTGATTTTTATAAGAAAAAATATTTAAAAACTCATATTTTTTTTATAAAAAAAATATTAAAAAAAAACTATTCTTAAAAAAAAGATATTAAAAAAATAAGTGTGGGCCCTGCATGGCCCCTTAGTACCCACACAAGGGGGCGGGCCCCAAGGGCCGTTGCTCTGTCATTATGGCAGGTGATGGTACCCTTAAGGTACCATGCCTCACTAATTTTTATGCCGAAGGCATTCCCTATCTAAAAGAGGTGACCTGATTTTTCAAATGAATGGTTGAGAATGCTTTTTAAACATGCAAGACGATGAAAAACATCTCGTTTGTTCATAATTTTTTGTTTGTCATTCTGCCGCTTTTATTTCTTGGGAAATAACACTTTAAAAAGGTCTCAGGAAAGGTTTTATTTCTTGTAATAAATTTTTAAGTTGGTCGTTATTTTGACAACACAGAGAGCCCGATAGTTATTTTGACAACACATGAGAGATTTTTAGTTTTCCAATGGGAATTAAAGGCCTTAACTTCATCGAGGTTCAGAAATTGTTGAAATTTTTTTTTATAGTTTTTAAATATTTTGTATTAGAAATCATTATAGTTTTGCACATGTACAAATATTAACAATATATAAATTTAAATTAACATGTTATATTTTATTTAATATTGAAAATAAATAATTTAAAAAACAACAATTATTTCTAATTATGTTATTATGTTATATAATGTATTTAAGATTTGTTTTAAAATTGATGCGTCATAAAAGTTTTAAATAATTAAAAAATTAACAATTATTTCTCATTATCTTATTATGCTAATTCTTATTATGTTATATACATTTATTTAATATTTTTTTAAACTAATGTGTCTAAAAGTTTTTCTAATTTATTCTATTTGGAATTTTAAGTAATAATTGCATATTTATTTAAAAATTATTTTAAAATATATTAATCTCTAATTTATATATTTTATATTATAGTTACATTTATTATTAAATATTTTATTTAATATTAGAAATGTTCAATATAAATATAATATATAATATATATTTTATATAATATAAATTAAATTATATGTAATATTATTACAAGCATTCAATATAAATATAATATAATATATAATATATATTTTATATAATACAAATTAAATTATATATAATATTATTACTTATTATTATTATTTTTGGTCGGTAACAGAGTTTCGCTTTTGATTGGAGCTTTGAACCAATGAGGCCACAATTTATGGGGGACCTCATCCCCATGTTTATCTGGTATTAACACCAGTCCATTCCCTTCTCAACTCGAGCGCCTCCACCTTATCTCTCCAATTTGATCACCTTATCTCTCCAGCTCCTTATCTCTCCAATGCGCTGAGCAGGACCCTCCTTATCGCTCCACTACCTTATTACTCCATGAACACCTTATCTCTCCAATCCTTCTTCCTCCAACCGGCTCTATCTGACACCCCTTATCTCTCCACCACCTTATCACTCCACGGACTCTCCTTATCTCTCCATTCCATCCTCCACCAGCTAGCATCACCTCCACTACTCCAATTTTTTTGCCAAGTCTCTACCTTTTTTTTATCATCTTCCCATGTACCTGTCATGGGGTCTTGTGTGGCCTAAACACCACTCCACACTTGCTATGGGGACTTTGTGTGGCCTAAATACCACTCCACACCTGCTATGGGGACTTTGTGTGGCCTAAACACCACTTTGTATCCTTTCGTCCATGAGCAACCCTCATACATCATGCAACCCTTGAACAAGGTTCCTTCATACCTGCAAACTGTGGAGAGTCTCAAACATGAGACAACCCTCTCAACAAGGCTTGTGACTTACCATCACACTACGGGGTTAACCCCTATATATTACTAATTATTATTATATCTATCAATTATATTGTTATTATTGTCTACAATACAAATTATTAAATTAACATATAAATAAAATACAGTATTTAATTAATAATATATAATATATATGTTATACCATACAAATTAAATCATATATAATATACTTATATTTAGTATTATATAAATTATTACATGTAAACATATTCTACAATAATGATTAGTAAATATAAATATACAATTATTATAATTACTAATTATTATTATTTTTAAGCAAAAGTGGCAAGCCACTATAATATGTTATATTATATTTAAATAGAGTATTACAAAACCTGGTTTAAAAGAGCATACCGGCAGGAAAGAACTAGGAAGAAAACCTCTGGTTGTAGCTTGATTAGATACAAATTTATACAAAATCATCCCCAATAAAAGGACCTATAGCATGATTTGCAAAATCATTATATGGATCTACCAAAATTATAGCCCACTGACACATGTTGATTGACCCACACTTAGTGAAAAATTCCAAAATTTTAAAACATGAACCAAAAAATACTTTTTAAATACCCCTAATACCCAGATTAACTGAATTTTCTCCTTGACCTTCATTAGCCCTATTGTCTCGACGGTTTGGCATAGGATCCAATTGCTGCAAATCTTGAACACACTGGTGAGAAAGGAGAAAAGAAAGAGCATGGTATTTCCTTTTGAAATTGTCAATTTCCTCGTTGAAATCGAAGTGAAATTTGCTCAAGGCTTGATACAAGTAGGTTGACAACCCTTTTAATAGAGAAAGCTTGAAGGCTTCATAGGTATCAACATACCTCTGCTTGTGATAGAGATAATGTTTGGGGAAGAGGCCACTGATGAACCCTTCACCATGTGTAAATTCGTAGCCTTGAACACTTTGCAACAAACCATTGTTCTACAGATATTTTTCCTTGACAATTTTGTTAGCAATACACTGCAGGGACTTGAAATTCTGAAGCAAATCCATGGAATTTGATAAAAATATGGAGAGGAGATTTGCAAGAAATATTATTCGCTGCGACCCAGTGTGCAATATTTCATCTCCAATCAAAGTTTTAATGCAATTTAAAACTTGGGTACATTTTACTTTGAATACCTGTTGCAAATGTTTGTCTTCAATGCAATCAAAGACTAGGAGCTCCCACAGAAGAATCTCCATCGCCGTTCTGTAGTTCCTTGGATGAAATTCTGAGCTATTTGAAACCACCCCTCGTTGGCCATTTTGTGCCATATTCTGAACAGGAACTGAAACGGACCAGATTCACACCTACAAACCAGACGCAGAGTGAAACACCCAAACTAAGGAAAGCATTAACTTTGGAAATGATAGAGGAATTAATCAAATTTAAAGGAAAATGTAAATCTAGTCCTTAATTTGAAATGAAATCAATCTGGCTTAGCACGTTCGTAATCTTGCATTGTAAATTAAAAAGGATCTTTTTGTCAAATCCAATTAATCACTTTCCTCAAGTTTGCTTTTGATGCCGCCACCTTGCTTTAAACACATGTAGATGTAAGAGGATAAGCAAGGTTAGTACTAACCACTTGCAAAACAAAAAAAACAGAGATAGATAAAAGCATATAACGAAGAGTTGTAATCTCCATTCGGTATCTTCATGCCGAACAATGAGCTAGATGGGATTGAATTCTTTATGTATATTATGTTATTTTATTTATATATTATTTGTTAGATTTATATTATTATATTATTTTATTTATATATTATTTGTTAGATTTATATTTATTTTATATATTATATGTGTTAGGGTTAGAGATGGCAGATCTAACAATTAAATGCAGATTTTATATAAAAACAGAGAAACTAAAACATACACAGAATAAATCATAACACAAAGATTTAACGTGGTTCACCCAATCCGGGCTACATCCACCAAACCGCAGCCATCCAACACTTTTATTATCCAGTGTAAAACCTATTACAATCTTGCGAATAATCGCGTTTTTTTCATCATACTGAAATACCCATCCGAACCCCTTTTTACCAAGCTTAGAAGCTTCCAGATTTTAGGGTTCTACAAAATCATATTTTTCTTTTTTCATTAATTTTTCCCTTTTTCGGTGATCACGCGAAAAAATAGGAAGAAAATTTTTCTCGGGGGCTGCCGCCCCCGAACCCCCACCCGGGGCCCAGCCCGGCCCCGAACCCCAACAAGGTTAGGGGGCCAGGATGTACAGTATACCATGGGCTATACAGTATAGCATGATCAGTCACCACATACCAACAATATGATACACTATGGTAATATTATAATATATATCTTAAATATTTTATTATTACATTTATTATTAATTTTTTTTATATAGTTTCCTAATTATGGTTACATTTATTTTGTAATAGAAAAGGGCTTGAATGGTCACTAGGAAGGATAACTAGACTATGTTTATGTGTATGAAATGATTTATGTCTCTCATTTCCATTCTTACCCCATTAGAAGGGACTAAATTATTCAATGTCCATGTGTTAAATGCTATTGGCTCAAGTTGTAAAATGAATAATGTAGTGTCTCTTAAAAAGTTCTTAAATTATTATCTATATATATATATATATTAGAAATGGATTTAATTAGAATTAGTTAAATTATGAATATATCTACCATATTTATTGTTATCTACTTACTACCCATCAAGGGTCTTACTCACCTCCCTTTCATCTACGACACCTTCGAGTTGGTCATCCTTAAGGCAACATCCCAATAACATGTTGTGTGCAATGGTGCCACCCCTTTGGCTTAGTAGTCTTTTGTCATGTAAAGTATACTGATTGAGATGTGTGTCACTTGTAGCATCCTTATGCAGTTTTACCCTACCACATTGAGTGCATGTTGACATGTTCTTCTAGGTTCCATTGCATGTGCCAATGACACCTCTGTGCACATGTCACCTTGGAGTTTTTTTATGATGCTTGTTAAAAAAATGGTTATTTATGTAGTATTTTCTCATGGGCATCTTATAATAGTCTAGTGAACAAACACACATTTTTACAATGTGTCCAATTGAAATCATAATCTACAAAGTTACAAAATGCACACTGACCATTACAATAAGCACTTTATCTTACCTTTTATTGTGCATGACAATAACTATAAAACACATTTACTAAAAACTAATAAAAATATTTCAGGTAAACATTCAAATTATTTACTTGAAAACATGACCACTGGCCGCATTTTGATCACTTATCAAAGTATTCTACTCCTTTGCATTTACATAGTTTCCCACTTGTTTTTGCAGGAGATATTCCTGGAATCCCCAAATATACCACCTGCAAAAGTTGAGTATATCAAACTTTCTAATGTGAAAAAATATGGTTCTTTTGAATAAGGCTAGTCAAGAGCACATTAATAGCAGAAATTCGTATCTGCTAGATTTACCTCGTCCTTAAGCTTAACTAGCACATGATCTCAACAAAAGGGAGTATCTTCACCTGCTCTAAGAGAAGATTTGGTGGTGTGTCCATGATGAATAGCCTCCTCCTTTGCACTGACAAGAGATTCAATCAGCCTTAACCCCTTCAAATGGTCATCAACTTGAATAAACAACAAAAAATTCTCAATTGATTTTGGTGTCCCACATATGCTTCTGTTGATGCCTTCTGGAGCTAGAATTATGCCTCCTAAAACACACTGAGGAGGACCAAACTGGTAAGCTAGAAGAAAAATGAAAATCTTATCAAGAAAATTTAATATTTAAAAGGTAAAAATTGAAACCTATAGAGAAAAATCCCAAACTAAAATCTAAACTTCCCTTAAACCCCTTACTCCCTCTACCTATAAGTACCAAACCATTGTGGGTGCCAAAATTCCACTACAAAAAAATGCTAGAGAAGGTGAATTTCTCCAAAACAATCTTATCCAATTCATGAAAAACAACTAAACTCCAAGGATCTCAAAACAATAAAGATGGAGAAATACTCTTGCAAGTTTTTCCAAGATAAAGGGTAGTTTCAAAATGGGGAAAATTGGTAATAATTGCAATTTACCATTAATTTTGGTAAAACTAGCTCAAAACAAAGAGATATCAATTCCTAAGAGATGCTTGCTCCAAAATATAGTAAAGAAAAATATATGTTCTTTTAACATTTGAGTTGGTGAGGTTTACAAATCAAATGACAACCCAAACTTGTCAAGGTGTGCCTTATGGAATTTCCTTTATGCCTACCACCTTATTGTAGCTCAGTTTATCTATAATCTACTTGGGCCTCTTTAATTCTCATAGTGTAAGCCCTAGGCACCCCACAACTCCTCAAACTCCAAGCCATGGGGTAGGTGTGGACACATTTTGATAATCTAAATCATATTTGACATTTGAGAGTCATCGACAAAGTGATTATTGTTGGTTTCAATTAAAGGTTTGATGATAGACATTTGTCTACATTAACTAATATGTTGGAGCCAATGATCATGAATGCTAGGGGATAGCTCCTTAGTCGATGGAAGGTGATGGTTGGGAAAGTATTAATAGGGAACACAATTCCACACATTTGAATATGTGACATTAATTTAATAGTTTAGAATTTATAGAGCATCATAAGAATGACAAGCACAAGGCAAGGGGATCCGTAAATTAGACATGGGTGCAATATGGTAAGGTGAACAATATTAGCTTTATTAGGAAATTGAGTAAAATAAATCTTGCAACTATTTTGAGTAGGATGATAACATGTTTTTTTATTTTCTATTTTTTCCTACTAACCACTAGAGATGGTGAATCATGCATATTTATATTTACAAAGGTCTCTTTGGTTGAGTTTTTCTTGTTTTTCGAGCCTATTTGTATAAGATTTCCCACATTTTATGTTTTTCAACAACATAGATGTTTGAGAATTTAGTACAAAAAATCTTTGACAATGCCTGTTTCCTCATTTTCATGTTCTTCAAATTTCTTTGTAACTAGATATACTGGTATATGATTTTGTGGCATTGCATCTTTTTTTGATTCCCATCAAATTCCTATTATAGAGTGCACATGTTTAACTTATATCTTGAGCAATTCTTATGTCTTTGATTCCTCCATGAAATTATGCTAAGATGTTACCTTCTTTCCTACATCAATTTATTTTTCTCTGACTCTTAGCAAACACATAGTATTTGCAATAGATTATTCAAGCCATGTAAGAGCATTGAAGAACAAAGAAAACCACAATGATTGAATGCCTCGCCAATTTCTCAAAAATATTTGTTAATAAAATTAATATGTGAACTCCTACAATTTTTTTTAAATTTAACTATGAAAAATTTGAGACCATAATTCATAGGCTTATTGGTGGATTGGATTGAAAACTTACCTCGTAAAATTTCTACAAATTATAATGTATGCAAAATTTTGAAACATGCGATGTTGCTTTTGAAGCTTCTGGTTCAATTGTGCCTCGAAATTGGTGCTCATTCTACTTGCTTTGCTCCAAATTTTGAGCAACTATAGGAAAACTTAGACATAAATTACAAAGGCTAAATACTACCAACTTTAGAAAATGCATGACTCGCCTGACCACATCGATGGCTATAACTGGTACTTTTTAGTGCACATGCTCCATGCAACGTGACACACAATGACACCATATTTTCCACACATTAAAAACTATGCACATTTGATATTCTTTTATGTTTAAGCTTTATCTATAGAAAATAAAGTAAATAAGTAGTTGATGCCTATATTACATTTAGGTAAATAGATATAGAGTAATATATTGTCTTGAGTTTGATATATATTATTATGGAAAATAGATACAAAATCAGTATAGAAAAGAGAGATTAAAGATCATAATGGAAATGTTAGATATATCTTGTCTTCATTGAGTATAATCTTGAACTCAACCATTTTAAAACAAGTTCATTTAGCTCGATTTTATGTTATTGTTGCTGAAGGAAAAGATCTGATAGGATTTGTTTTAGATGGTCAAGAAGTAGAAGAAATATGTATAGAGTTTTAAATAGTGCAAGAACGAATGCAATGTTGATACTGAATCATATATCTTGAACCACTTTCCATTCATTGTTAATATCTTATTCTCTTAGAAGCACTAAAAATGGTACATTTTAGTACGACGAGGTGACTAGTACCATAGCTCATAGAATATCTAAATTTATAATCCAAAAAGTCTTTTTAAAGAGCCTCCCACACATGATGACAACTTAATGTAAGAGGAAAATACATAGTGCTAATGAAGTACTTATTGGACTTACAATTATACCTAAAACAATTTTTCATTATACTTTTTAAAATTTGTATATAATTTCAAGGATAAAATATATTATTGTTCTTTTTAAGACAAACATGACTGATTTTAATCAAACAACAATGTTTTAATTAATCAAATGATAGTTATGAGAGTAATTGTACCTTGAACATAAGTAGTTTTTTTAAAGGATGTCAAACTATTGTAAAATATAAGTAGGGGTATAAAAGAGGCACAAATAAGTTAGTTGCAAAGTTACATTGATTTAATAAGGATGCAAGGTCATCAAGATTACATTGACCCTATATTTTTTAGCAACAAATTTAATTGTAATGTATCCTTTTAAAACCAAATAATATCTAAATAAATTTTTAAAAAATATCATGTAATTCATCTTTTTAATATTTAAATTATTTTCTAAAATTATTAACATATCAAATAAATTTGTTAGGTTGGGTTGACTAATTGATATTAATTGTTATACAACATGTTCAAATTTTTATCTCGCTATGTGTCAAAGAATACAACTTACTAAATGTGTTGTAATAAATATTGTTGGGAAGTAAAGGAAATATTTACCCTCCTAAGTATTTAATATTCTTTTTATAAAAGTGATATAAACCAATCACCTAACACATTTGACTTGGTTTAGGTGTTTGGGTTGTTCAAATTCACTTCATTCTAAAAAATCAATATTTTAAGTTGATGCAATGATTTTGTCTTGTATCCAATTTACTTATTATTTAAATTAAGTCTTGTTTTCATCAAAAATTTATGATTTGAAATTATACCAATAATATTGGATTTACTTAAATATTTTTTTAGACTATTACTTTTTATTAATGTTTTTCGATTTTCTTTAATTATTTATTGTTGAGATGAGGAAATAATTTATAATCTTTATCTTTTTATCATATTCTATAAACTATTGTCAAGATGAGACAAGAATTTATAATTTTTAACATAGCATTTTATATCACATTTAATAATATATCATCAACATTTTTTAAAATGTTATTCATACCAGTCACATTGTCTTCCTCTATCTCTATCTTCTTATGCCCCTCCTCCTGCCCCTCTCTATCTCTATCTTCTTATCTTTGTGACACTTCCCTCCCTCTATCTCTCTCTTTCTATCCTTATATCTCCCTCAAAATAATAGACCTATCAATGGGCTCTTGGTCTGCTGGAGAAGTTGAAAGGCTGTGAATGAGCCCACTAGGGATCAAGTTTTATTTAGTCCAAGGCCCCGACACCTAAAAAGGGATGAGGTTGGGATTGTGCCCTAAATAGATTTTGGCAGAATGGATACCCACTTGCTCATAGATACCCCTCGAACCTTGCTCTAAGTTAAAGGGACCCCGAAGAATTCTCCAACAAAAATAAAATAATAAACCTAAATTTTCCCAAATTGACCTTCCACACCACTTCGACGTACCCATTGCACACCAAGGTGCGATTGCTAGTTACCTTTATGTCTTCACCCCAATAACAATGGAGAAGATTCATATATAAAGAAAAACAATGCGGGAGATTTCAAGAATTGCTGTGGCGTATGTAATTCTGCAAACGGGGCCGTGGCGAGGAGGAAGTGAAATTGAAAATGGCCAAGGGAATAGTATGGGCGACAGCAGAGGATTTAGTGCGCAATAAACCAGCCGTTCTGTCACTTTATCGGAATATTCTGAGGACACTGAACTCCGGAGATTTGCCTTTATCATTGTCTGCGAGGCATCTGAAGAAGGCAGAAGCTCGAGCCATCTTCATGCTCGGTTCTGAACAAGTTTCTCTGCATAATATTGCCGATCTCATGGACGCTGGCTACTATACACTTTCTCTCCTTCGCAAGGGCCAACTTCCCCCCCATAGAATTATCTAGTGAGAACACCTTACTTTTCTTCTTTTTCACTTCTACTCTTTGATAGATGTCACTGCCATTAATGTTTTCTCAATTCTTTCTCAAATTCCATAATTGTTGAATAAATTATTGATATTACCCTTTGTGACTTTAAATCGAATAAATCTTCGTTTTTAGATTACATTCTGATAATGTCGGTGAATATAATTTTTTCTCTTTTTTGCGTTTATCAGTACCAAATTTTCCTGTATTTCACACCTGAAATTAAGAATATGTTTATTTCAACAAGCAGAGAATGCTTCAAACTTCAAAATAACAGGAACTGCATATGACTAAATACACCTGCGAAATACATATCAGAAATAGAGGGAAGTCTAAAAACCTACATATGATCCTGTACTTTTGTGTGGATATCTAGATACACGAGGTAGGACCTTCCAAAAGTAACTATTTTGGATTTCGAGGGAATGAGATATTATCAGCTACTATGTTTGTCATTATTTTAGGCACTATTTCTCTCGTGCATATGCACTTATAGCAGCTACAATTCTCCAGCCCCCTCGCTCCTCCCTTCTCCCCTTTAGCAAGTTCAATCATAACTCTTGCTCTTGACAGACGAAATCTGAACTTTTAATTATCTTCCAGGAAAGGAGTCACATAGAAAAATTCCTTGCTTTTATGTTCTGGCAGCCTTGGATCCTGCACTTACTCCGTATGGTATCATTATCAATTTGAATGTAAATTGAGTTAAAATTCTCAGATTTACAAATGCACAGTTAAATCCATGGCTTACTGTAATTTTTGTTCACTGTAAGATAATCAATGTTTCAGAAAAAATTCTGCAAGTTGTAGCTGGCATTTGAGCAATGTTTGATAAATGGGAACAAGTTCTCATAAAGGGTTGGTTTTCAGCCTCTAAAATGAAATTTAGCATAAATTTCCTGTTGAAGAAGAAAAGTAGACATATACAATGGAGGGTTCTATGGATATTATACCTAACCGATAAATTTTGCTCCAGGTCCTGTGCGTAAGACAGAGCTTGGTGATGAGGTAACATACCATGTACTTAGGAGGATGTGGAGCACATTAAGTTGTCATAGATATTAAGATACTATGGATAAAAGCCTTACAAATGTGTATAATGTACTTTATTACTGAAGCATGGTGTCATAGATGGTATTCCTGTGCTTTTGAACTGCTCAAAAGCTAAGTTAAAGTGTCTAGCTGTAATTCACTAACTCAACAGTGATTCACTGAGTGGCATTCAGAATCCACTTAAGCCATTTTATTCTCCAGCCATTCTTCATTTAACTCTCAAAGGTACCGCAATATAACCTCTTAGCAAATGGAATATTCAGACGTAAGAACATGGTTGAGCTTTATGAATCAAAGTAATTTCTGCAAACTTAAAGAACTTTATTGGACAACAAATTAACGAAATCATTCTCTTCCTTTCTTAACCATGAATTAGTGTCCCCCTCTTTGCCTTCTTCCCATGAAGCAGAAGATTGATAGAGTTGTATGTGGACATATATGTGGGCAATACAATCAAGTCACTTCAATCTCTCATCGGAACCTTTCAGCCTCTAGAGGGCTTCCTATCTGGAGGATGTTTTGCAAATTGTTGATGGCACCTTCATCCATCTAGATTATATTCTACATCATTTGGGAGATGGCCTTGGGGTTCCCCTTGGCCAGCCAAGGATTTTAATTTTTATCTCATTAGTTTTGAGTCCAAAAAGGCTACATTATTCCAAGAGGTGATAGTGTCTATTGATTTTATCCTCACTAGATAGAGGGCCACTTTATTTTCAAGTTTCCTATCTACAATGAGATACAGGGAGATCTAATTTTTTATATAAATACTCATTAGGGTCACTAGCTATCTTTTTCTTTAATCCCAAATAGAGGTGTTCCTTTACTTTTGGAAAGTTATAATTTTAGGCAATGGACTTTATTGGAGAGTTCTGGGACTATCAGATCGACCTTCACCTAAACCTATTCTAGCTAATAGAGGCGTCAAGCATCGTTTGGATACTACAATTGTTCATACAAATGGGGATATATCAGTTAGATACCATACCTCCTTGTGAGCAGCCATTAGGGTACCTACCCTCTTATTCTTGCATTTAGTTTGAAGTGTCAAGGACTCTTTGGCATTGAGGGTTAGCCCTCTCCAATGTTTAGAGAACAACTTCTTCACTTCTACACGTTTAGAGAATAACTTTTTCACCTCACTCATAGTCTAGGCTATGGGGCTAGACATTTTACTATCTTCTTCTTTACATTTCGAGGACCATTGATGATTGATGTTTGGATAGGTTTAGGGAGGACTGTCCAAGAGAGGTTTTGTCTAGTCAAGCCCTCTTAGGCTTAGTCATTCTCCTATGGACATCATTAGAGCTTTTGTTGGCCCTTCTCGTGTTTTAGACCTTGGTATAGGTTACAGAGCCAACTGAGGTGTTCATCAGCCTGGTTAGTTTTATATATGGGCTTGTTCTTGTTAACTTATCTAAGTTTTGACCCATGTAGTTAGGACTTCAATTTTTTAGATTGAGGTTGTTTTATTGTTGCTGGAATTTGTTTTAGCACTCCAATTTGCTACTTTAACTTATCCTTTGGAGTCCCATTGACGTGTTCTCTGTTAGTTTTATGATCAGATAAATGCACAGAAAATTAATTCAAAAATCAGACACAATAACACAGCAGATACCCTGGGAAAACCCTCCTCTTGAGGGATAAAAACCCAGCAACAATATATCACTTATATATTATTCAAGAATCAACTCTTCTTGTACAATAAGGCCGAACTCAAGGCTAAGTAAGAGCACCAATTCTAGATGCAAAACACAGATTACAATCTGCACTTGATAGAACTTCGACTTGCTCTTGAAGGAAATCGTACTTAGATAAAATCGCAATCTGCCCAAGATATAATTCGCACTTGAATATAGAATGAATATCGAACTTGCTTGATGTGCAAATGAGAACAAATGATCTTGTATTTATACATTGCTTGGGAGAGGTCGCACCTCTTCAAGAACAAGGTCAGCCACAAGGAGAATAATTACAAATTAAATAATTCACTTATCAAGTCGGCCAAGATATGATAACCAATTAAATGAAGTAAGGCGCATCTTCTCATAACAACATATAAATTAAATAGCTGGAAGCTATCATTTAATTTGATAGGCTGGAAGGAATCGTACAAAGCTGTATTTATCATCAACACTCCCTCTCAGCTAGGGAGAGAACTTCCAGCTGCACAAGACATATCACCTCAACGTGATGTCTACCACATTGGCTACAACCAGATGTGAAAAGAAGAATATCACCTCATCATGATATTAGATATCACCTCAACATGATATCAACCATAATGGCTACAACCATACTATGGTGTGTACAAGTGTTCATCACTTACATGATGTTGTCACCTCTGTTAATGTTTTTAGCAGCTTCGGTAGCTCCTTCCAGCTCAGCACCTTCTTGGACGACATAAATTGAAGATAGCCGTTGGCTATTCAATTTACATTCATTGTCTTGTATTATATTGATCCTATGGCCGACATAAAAGAACTCGAAATTCTTAGAAGTCATTTAATGATTATTTGAGGCCGACTTTCACTTAAGAAAATGCGTGATTCCTTAGAGGCCGACTTGCAAGTCTTTGAAAGATGTTCACTTATATTTATTCACCATTGTTTCGTCATTTGTAACAATGAAGAAGCTCGATCACTACATTCTCTGATCTACATTATCAAATGTGGATATTGCAATCAAGGGCGAACAGGTTATCATGTGCGAATAAGAGACAGCGAACCATTCATATCTGTGTTAGATGTGAACTCTTCATATCCGTGTTAGTTGTGAATTCTCCATTTCGGATCTGTGCGAACTCAGCCATTTCGGATCTGGGCAAACTCAGTCATATTGGATCGGTGCTAAGTTGCGAACTCTCCACATCAAATCTGTGCGAAATCAAGGACTGTTTTATGCTTTTTATCGGTCTTGTGTTAGACCTCATTGTAATGTGTAAAATTGCCATTGTTCATAAATAGAAGAGAGATCTTTGTTGCTGGGTTTTTCTCCCTCAAGAGGAGGGTTTTCCCAGGGTAACTGCTGTGTTATTGCCTCTGATTTTGAATTATTTTCTGTGCACTAAATCTGATCACCTAAATTAACATGGTATCAGAGCGGGTCGGTGAAAAGATCTGATCAGGTTAGTTTAAAGGTTCTGTGTGAAGATTCAATCAGAGTCGAGGATTTCTTGGAAGAATTTAAGCGATCAAATTCATTATTCTGGCTGGTGGTTATGATTCATTATCTTTGGTCAATGTCGGCATAGCTTAGATGCAATCATAGTGCCAAAATTCTTCTTATCCTGACGGATTCATATATGGTACATGTATTCTGATTACCATTCATGCAACTCTTCTGCACTGGACCAGATTTGCGATTATTATTCATCGTCAACTTTGTGGGCCTATATTTCTTATGGTCATATTTATTCTATTCGTGCCTTCCACCTATTCTTGGTCGAGCAGTTATTGGAGTATTCATGCCGAAAAATTCAATGGAGTTTTTCCGTGTTGTCAAGAACGGGAAGTTGACAAGATCATGGAAGTTTTCACAGGTCGATCAGATGTTTGTGTAAGCAACGAAGCTAAAATCTGACGACTTAGATCTGTAAATGGTCATTTTCTTCAATAAAGAGGTCGTGTGATCATCTGTATAGGCTTAAGAGAAAAGTTTTTGAGCTTTCAGGACCTAAGTATGATGTTGCAGGAATCTGGGTGCTCACCGTTTTTTTTAAATTGTCGATCTTTAAGAGAATCTCCGATCTTTAAGAGAATCTCCGATCTCCTTCTGTGTTTTCTTTCTCTCCTCATTCTGGCATTTTACCATCTAGGTAGAGATCATCGAATAGAGCCTTGACCGAGCGTATGCCTCTGGCACTGCTTCCCAGACATGGAATTAGCACTCTACATCTGTTGAATAGTTCAGATAAGTATTTTTTGTTTATGTTTTCAGTCTGCTAAGTTGAGTAGGTCTGACATTGTTTACTTGAATCATGAATGTTTGGTAAAATTAGTGATAGTAATCACTGGCATGAGATCTTTGGCAGATGTCATCATTCATTGCATTTCTTACTTAAATCATGTGTGATAGAGATCTTTAGCAGATGTCATCACTCGTTGCATTTCGTAGTACAGATCTCTGAGTGTGACTCTGAGATGAAAAGTGAAATAAAATTTCGTTGTGATCTTTCTCCATGTTCATGGACTGAGATGGTGCCTTGAGAAGGCTAGTCCTATATCGAATATGCTGACTGCATGTAAGAAATCTATAGTTGTGTAAACTGTTTTTTTTTTGTTGATGCTGAGTTTAGCACTCTCAAGAGGAGCAAAAAGATGGAAGCAGGATATATCAGAATTCAATAAAGATAAGTTTCATTATCCCTTCATTCTGATTCCTTGATGTATTTCTCTTATAGGTTGATTTCTAAGTTACCGGTTCGGGTTCGGGGACGGGTTCGGGTACGCGAACCCGGTACGTGGGTACGGGCAAAATTTTTTTAGGGGTTTGGGTACGTATGGGTACGTGTGTATATATATATATATATTAATAATTTAATATATTATAAATATATATATATATGTATTATATATACAAAAAAATAAGAGAAACATAGAGAATTGTAAAACTAAATCATTTCATAGTATGATACTTGATCATTGACCAATGCCAAATGCCAAAGATAAATATTAAATGCCAATTGATAGTTGAAAAATATTCAAATAAAATTACTGAATTACAAAATGTAGTTCATGAAACATTGAAAATTTGAAACATGATTCAATGTTCATTGTTCATATGCTCATCAATCATCAAAAGGATTGTCAGAATCATCATGACTTGGATTTTGAGTGGTTTCAACTTCAAAATCATCATCATTTGAACCCAAAGCGGATCCAACACCATGTGATATGTCATCAATATCACCCACATCATCCATAGTGGCTCTAACAAGATCCTGAATGGTTGCATCCAAGTCAGTAGACTCGGGTGCTACATCCCAAAGCCTCGCTGCCCCCTGCCTGTATTGAGGATCCCTACGTGACAGAAGACGCAAATTGGAATGAATATACACTAAGTCTTCAGCTCTTTTTGCAGCCAACCGGTTACGCTTCACTGAGTGGATAAAGGAGTATGTACTCCAATTCCGTTCAGCGGCAGAAGAGCTTGCAACCTGGAGAGAAAACCAACAAAATTAAAAATAAAATAAAAAATGCAAGATAAATTCAAGAATGTTAAGTGTTAAATTTTACAATACAAGTGGCAAAAAAAAAAAAAACTTACTTGTGAGAGGATCTTGATTGCAAGAGGTTGGAGGTACATATAATCTTGACCATGGAGGTACCACCATGTAAGACCATCCATTTTGTATTGGTCTCTAGCAACAGAAGCGGTATGATTTTTTGATTTTCCTGTGACAAACATTCCAAATTCTCTCATGACACTTGCATGCACTTCTGGATCACTGAACATTCTACTAAATGCCGTCTTATACCCATTAGCAACTTCAGCATCTCTATATGGCGGTATTCTCCCTGGGATAGAAAGCACTTCAGTGGTATAGTACCTCGGAGATAGGGCATATGCAAGGAGGTGCAATGGAGTTGTCATCTTGTTCCAACGATGAAGAACAATTGCTTCCACCCTTTTGTACAAGGTGTCTTCAGGATCATTCTCTTTTTTTTGTATTTCTATTTTTATTTTTTCCAACATTGTGTCCATGCTATCATAGACATCCCCCAAGCATGGTTCATCTGTATCAGCAAACCGAAGCATAGACATGATAGGTTCGGTGAATTCCAATACATAATTCACACGATCCCACCAATCGTCATTCAAGATCAATGCCTTGACTTTTTGGGCCCTCTCTGAATTTGATTGCTTCCATATACTCCATTGGTTGCTAATAACCATTTGACTCAATGCATCTTTCACCTTCACAAGTCGTCTCAGAACAATTGTGTGAGATGCAAACCGGGTCTCGGCAACCTAAGAACATGTTAATAGTAAGTTAATAACACATTTAAAATATGTAAATAATGCAAAAAATTATTTTATTCAATTATGTAAAACATGACATAAATGATAAATGAAACTAAATATATTAAATTTTAAAATTTACCTTCAACAATTCCAATGTTGAAAAAGTTCTGAAAATTGCTTGTGACATATGGTGGTTTGTCACAAACATCTGGATCTCCTCAGACTCCTGGTATATTTCTTTCACCCACTCTATTTGGGTGCCAATTGCTTGCATCACCAAATTGAGGGAGTGTACAGTGCACGGTGTCCAAAAGATGTGCTCATATCTGGCCTCTACCAAAGCACCTGCAGCCCTGCAAACTTTTGCATTGTCCGTAACTACTTGGACAACATTTTCACTACCCACCATCTCTATGGAGTCAATGAGAATCCTGGAAATGAACATTGCATCTTTCACTTGCCCTTCACAGTCAACCGCCCTCAAAAACATTGCCCCCTTGGGGGACACTGCAATAACATTAATCAATGGACGGTTTTTGCAATCTTTCCATCCATCGGAAACAATAGATACACCTGTTTCAACCCAAGAATCTCTAATTGGTTTTAGTTGGGCCTCTACATATTTCCTCTCTTTTTGCAATAAGGTGGTACGCACCTTTTCATACCCAGGACTTGTGAAATCAGGAGGTGCACTATTTATTGCTGACACCATGTCCTTCCAATATGGTGATCTCACCAAGTTGAATGGAAGACCATTGGCATAGAGGCAACGTGCAATTTTTTCTTCAGCAATATCTCTTGCCTCCATTTTAAATGCTTTCTCTAATGGACCTCTCTTGCGGGTGGTGGTTTCTAGTTCTTCATCTTCTTCTTCCGTAGAGGGTATAGACAAGAAGGGATGTCTAGAGGGCCTAACTATCTGATGAGTGGGTAATGTTTGTTTTTTCTTTCCGGAACTATAACTAGTTTGTTTTCCTCTTGCAATTGAATTGTCGGCATCTTCTTGTTCTTTTATAAATCCTGCTATTTGTACAGTAGATAACCCCTTCTTATCTGGACCCACACACATGTTAATCCCTTTACCACCAGGGCCCATAAAATGAAGTTTTACTCGGTAGTAGGAGCTATTATATTGTGCATTGCAAAAATTACACTTCCAAACAAACCCCCCACCTCCAGGAATTTGTGAAATTCGTGTGGTATGTCTCCATAAAGGAGATCCTTTATCAATTTTAAACTTTTGGCTTCCATCCCCACCCACTGAACTTTGACTACTTGCCATTGTTGCAATCTATAAAAAAAATGAAAAAAAAATATATATATTTGAAAAACTTCTTCACAAACTTGAAAAAATTCATCAAAAACTAAGAAACTAAAAAAAAATCATCAAAAGATTGAAGAATAGGGTTTAAATGCATACCTTGAACACTTAAATCTCCTTTGTAGAAGCTATTTGCCACTCCACAATCGATCTCCTTCAAATGCAATCACCTCCCTTCAAAATGCTAAGATGGACACAAATTATGGAGAGAGCAAAATGAGAGGTAAAAATGAAATGCTTTAGTGTTAAAATGCCTCATATTGGGTCGTTTTAGGGTTTTGTAGCAAAATAGAAAATAAAAAATTGCTTTTTATTCACTTTTGGGCCCACTTTTGAAGTGCTGGGCCGTGGGTTCGCAGGGGTTCGCCCGGGTACGTGGCTGGTACCCCCGGGTCCGCGTACCCACGGGCCTGGTACCCGCGCCGGGTAAGCCCTGTGGGTTCGCCCGGGTGCTTGCGCGCACCCGGGCGAACCCACAGGGCTGGGCACGCACCCTGTGCGTACCCAGCGCGTACCCACAGGCGAACCCGTACCGGGTTCGTACCCGAACCGGGTTCGAGGCCTGTGGGTACGAATCCGGTAACACAGGTTGATTTGTTTAATCCATGTTTTTTTTTAATTCTGTTCATAAATTATTATGTAATTCATGCTATAAACCTTGAGATAGTCAATCATGTATGCTTCCAGCAATGGTACTTCTCTTCAAGATAGTTGAGTTCCATGAATTATTAGTAATCTCTTCTTAATGCCTTCATGACATACCAAGAAGTGTAAGAGATTGCTTTCAAGAAGAGCTTGTTGCATTCTGTAGATTGAAGTATGGAGACACATCATGCAGCCATGGGACCGAGTGGATGGCTGAAGACATCTCTTCGAAAAAGGAAGATTTAACCTTCAGAGGGAGTTCAGTGACTTGCTGAGAAGAAGTGAAGACTGCAATAGAGTGTTCTGAGAGGACAGCCCGTACTTAAAGATGTAGATGAAAGCATTGAAGAAGTACAAGGCAAGATTCATAGCTCGTGGGTTTTCACAGAAAGAGGGAGTTGTTTATGAAGAAACATTTGCTCTTGTTGCTCACTGTTTCGAGGTTCATGGGAAGAAGTCACATGTTTGCAGCTGAAGAAGGCCTTGTATGGTCTTAAGCAAGTTCCTTGCACATGGTACGAAAGGATTAATCGATACCTGTCAAGTTTGGGCTTCTTAAAGAATGATGCTGATTCAAATCTCTACTTCAAGGTAATCAATGGTGATGCATTAATTTTGGTTTTATATGTTGACGATCTAATCCTTACTGGAGAAGATCACCTGATTCTTGAGTGTAAGAAGGAGTTGACTTCGGAACTTGAGATGAAGGACCTTGGGCTCATGCATTACTGCCTTGGATTAGAAGTCTGGCAGAAACCAGATGAGATGATTCTAATTCAAGAAAAGTACACCATTGATATACTTAAGAGATTTGGCATGATGAATTGCAAATCCATGTCTACATCTATGGAGGTTGCAGCTAGTTCAGATTTGGTGGATCCTACATTGTATAGACAGCTGATTGGATCCTTGATGTATCTAGTTAACACTAAACCTGATATTTGCTATGCAGTGAGTGCACTTAGCCAGTTTATGTGTGATCCGAGACAGATACATCTTGTTGTAGCTAAATATATCCTGAGATACTTGCGTGGCACAGTTGGATATGGGTTGAAGTATACTTCAGATGCTGACTTGGAGTTACTTGGTTTCACTGATTTTGATTGGGCAGGTTGTGTCACATATCGGAAGAGCACCTCTGGCTGTTGCTTCAGTTTGGGTTCTGCTATGATTTCCTAGTGTAGCAGGAAGCAGTCTTCTGTAGCATTGAGTATAGCAGAGGCTGAGTACATTGCAGCTTGCATGGCAACTCGAGAAGCAGTGTGGCTTCGTAAGCTTCTTGCAGGATTGTTTGGACAATCAATGGAGCCTACCATTATTCATTGTGATAATCAGAGTTGTGTGAAGCTTTCTGTCAATCTTGTGTTTCATGACAGATCCAAGCATGTTGAGATCAAGTACCACTATATCAGAGATATGGTACTGCGAAAGGCGTACAGTTGAGGTACATTAGATGGCGACGGGCGAGATATTCTCACCAAGCCTCTCGCCCGAGGTAAAAGTTTGTATACTTTCGAGACAAGCTTGGTATGGTGGAGAATCGACCTTGGTAGTATGAGTCTCGATATCGGTGAGCCTTGCTTAATGAGTTCTTCTCGTGAGAGAAGTTAGAGTGAAATCCCTTGTTAATGCATTTTCTTGGCGGAAGAATTTGAGGTGAAAGCCCTTGTTTCCACCCTCGAGGAGGTGGATGTCATGTGTGCGACTCCATGACATATGTTGTACTTGTGTTTCACCCTCTGGGAGAGCCATGGTGAAAGTCACATTGAGGTGACAACATCACGCAAGTGATGAACACTTGTACTTACTATTGCACCTTCTTCTGTGACGGAAGAACTTGAGGTGAAAGCCCTCATTTCCACCCTCTGAGCTGAGTCATGGTGGATGTCATGTGTGTGACTCCATGACAACATCACGTGAGAGAGTCCGTGATGATCTTCTTCTTGTACTCGTGTTTCACCCTCTGGGAGAGCCATGGTGAAAGTCACGTTGAGGTGACAACATCACGCAAGTGATGAACACTAGTACTTAACCATGTGATGGTTGATATCACATTGAGGTGATATTTCTCTCTTTATATCTGATTGCAGCCAATAGTGGCAGATGAACCTCATATTGAGATGATTTGTATTATGCAGCTGGAAGTTCTCTCCCTAGCTAAGAGGGAGTGTTAATGTTTTTAGCAGCTTTGGTAGCTCCTTCCAGCTCAGCACCTTCTTGGACGACATAAATTGAAGATAGCCGTTGGCTATTCAATTTACATTCATTGTCTTGTATTATATTGATCCTATGGCTGACATAAAAGAACTCGAAATTCTTAGAAGTCATTTAATGATTATTTGAGGCCGACTTTCACTTAAGAAAATGCGTGATTCCTTAGAGGCCGACTTGCAAGTCTTTGAAAGATGTTCACTTGTATTTATTCACCATTGTTTCGTCATTTGTAACAATGAAGAAGCTCGATCACTACATTCTCTGATCTACATTATCAAATGTGGATATTGCAATCAAGGGCGAATAGGTTATCATGTGCGAATAAGAGACAGCGAACCATTCATATCTGTGTTAGATGTGAACTCTTCATATCCGTGTTAGTTGTGAATTCTCCATTTTGGATCTGTGCGAACTCAGCCATTTCGGATCTGGGCAAACTCAGTCATATTGGATCGGTGCTAAGTTGCGAACTCTCCACATCAAATCTGTGCGAAATCAAGGACTGTTTTATGCTTTTTATCGGTCTTGTGTTAGACCTCATTGTAATGTGTAAAATTGCCATTGTTCATAAATAGAAGAGAGATCTTTGTTGCTGGGTTTTTCTCCCTCAAGAGGAGGGTTTTCCCAGGGTAACTGCTATGTTATTGCCTTTGATTTTGAATTATTTTCTGTGCACTAAATCTGATCACCTAAATTAACAACCTCAACATGACATTCACAAGTACAAGATGTGTCATGGAGTCACACACATGACATCCACCATGACTCAACTCAGAGGGTGGAAACAAGGGCTTTCACCTCAAATCTCAAAGAGAAATGCATTAACAAGGGCTTGCACCTCAAATTCCTCCGTCTCGAGGAAAATGCATTAACAAGGGATTTCACCTCGAACTTCTCTCACAGAGAAGAACTCATTAAACAAGGCTCACCGATATCGAGACTCTTTCAGTCAAGGCTGGATTCTCCACCATACCAAGCTTATCTCGAAAGTACACAAACTTTATCTTGAGAGAGGCTTGGTGAGAATGTCCGTCTGCTCATCAGGCTGATATACCTCAACTGTATAGCCTGTAGTACCATATCTCTAATATAGTGGTACTTGATCTCAACATGCTTGGTTTTGTCATGGAACACAAGATTGAGAAAGCTTCACACAACTTTGATTATCACAATGAATGATAGTAGGCTCCATTGATTGTCCAAACAATCCTGCAAGGAGCTTACGAAGCCACACTGCTTCTTGAGCTGCCATACAAGCTGCAATGTATTCTGCCTCTGCTGTACTCAATGCCACAAATGATTGCTTCCTGCTGCACCAGGATATCATAGCAGAACCCAAACTGAAGCAACAACCAGAGGTACTCTTCTGATCTGAAACACATCCTGCCCAATCAGAATCAGTATAACCATGTAACTCCAAGTTAGCATCTGAAGTATATCTCAACCCATATCCAACTGTGCCACACAAGTATCTCAGGATATGTTTAGCTGCAACAAGATGTATCTGTCTCGGTTCACACATGAACTGGCTAAGTGCACTCACCGCATAACAAATATCAGGTCTAGTGTTAACTAGATACATCAAGGATCCAATCAGTTGTCTGTACAATGTAGGATCCACTAAGTCTGAACTAGCTACAACCCCTTCAATTTATGTAGGTTCGTCTCCATGGGTGTAGACATGGGTTTGCAATCCATCATACCAAACCTCTTAAGTACATCAATGGTGTACTTCCCTTGACTCAGAATCATCTCATTTGGTTTTTGCCAAACTTCTAAGCCAAGGAAGTAATGCATGAGCCTAAGGTCCTTCATCTCAAATTCAGAAGCCAACTCCTTACACTTGAGAATCAGGTGATCTTCTCCAGTAAGGATCAAATTTTTAACATATAAAACCAAAATCAATGCATCACCATCAATTACCTTAAAGTATAGGTTAGAGTCAGCATCATTCTTCAAGAAGCCCAAACTTGATAGGTAATGATCAATCCTTTCGTACCATGCATGAGGAGCCTGCTTAAGACCATACAAGGCCTTCTTCAGCTTGCAAACATGAGACTCCTTTCCATGTACCTCGAACCCATCAGGTTGCTCGATGCAAACTTCTTCCTCTATCACACCATTTAGAAAAGCTGTCTTCACATCCATTTGATGAATCTTCCATCCTCTAGATGCAGCAATGGCAATGATGGTTCTGACAGAAGTGTAGCGAGCAACAGGAGCAAATGTTTCTTCATAATCAATTCCCTCTTTCTATGAAAAACCACAAGCCACAAATCTTGCCTTGTACTTCTCTATGCTCCCATCAGTTGCATGCTTAATCTTGAAGAGCCATTTCGAAGATACCACAGATTTGCCTTCGGGTCTAGGAACAATGTCCCAAACATCATTCTTGAGAATTAATTGGTAATCCTTTATCATAGCATCTTTCCAAACTTGTTGACTGGAAGCTTCCTCCACACTAGAAGGCTTAGACTCAATAATCTGACTCATCAAGGCAACATAACTGGAGAACTTATGTGGCCTTTTACTTTCTCTGAATGTTCCTCTAGGAGCTGCAAATCTCTCAGCCTCCTGCATAGTTTGTCTAGCCCAAAGAGGTCTCTTTCTTCTAAGCACAATATCGGTAGGCCCATCAGTAGGTTCCAAGGGCTCAACTGGAAGTCTGGATCAATATCTTCCTTTGGTTCGGAAGTCTCCCTTTGAATCTCAAGAGTATGGTCAACTTCCATATCCTGAGGAGACTCTTCATTATCAATCTCCATATGAATGCCCCTGGATCTCTTGAATGCAACATCTTCCTCGAATGTGACATCCCTACTGATCTCGATCAACTTCTGTCCTGGAATGTATATCCTGTAGGCTTTTGATGTCTCACTGTAGCCCACAAATATTCCCTTCTTGCCAGAAGGCTCCAACTTAGTTCTCTTTTCCTTTGGAACATGAACATAGACAGGACATCCAAAGATCTTCAAATGACTGACTTCAGGCTTCTTCCTTGTGAAGGCTTCTTTCGGAGTCATGTTCTCCAAAACCTTGTGAGGAATTTTGTTTTGAACATACACTGCCGTCCTAGAAGCTTCTGCCCATAACAAAGTTTGCAAGTCTTGATCATGGATCATGGCCTTCGCTGCTTCCACAATTGTCCTGTTCCTCCTTTCTGCAACACCATTCTGTTGAGGATTATAGGGAACGCAAAACTCCCTCTTAATCCCTGCATCAATACAAAAATCTCGAAAGCAACTAGAGGTGTATTCTCTTCCAGTGTCAGATCTGAGGACCTTAATTCTTTTACCAAAAAGATTCTCTACCAAAGCTTTGAACTCTTTAAACCTTCCTAACACTTCCTTAGATTCTTTAGATTTCAAAAAATAAATCCAAGTCTTCCTTGAGTGGTCATCAATAAACAAAACATAATACAAGAATCCACTTGAAGACAGAACAAACATAGGTCCACACAAATCAGAATGAATAATGTCTAAAATGCATTTAGATCTATTTTCTCTACTATGGAAAGGGGCTTTTGAATTCTTACCCATAGCGCATCCCTTGCAGGTTCCTTCATGCTCCTGATTGAACTTGGGAAGTCCCGTGACCATCTTCTCCATGATAGGTAAGGCTTGGAAGTGGAGGTGCGCCAATCTTTGATGCCATAGATCACATAGACTTGAAGAATCATGAACTAATGCTTGAAGAGGACGCGTACATAGCCTATAGAGGCTTTCATGTCTAACACCAATTACTTGAGCTTCCTTGAAACTGGAATTCTCCATCCACACAAGAACTTTGCCTTTGGAGAAGGCAACTTGATATCCTTCATCTTCTAGGGCTGAAATAGAAATAAGATTGCGCTTGATTCTTGGGACATACAAAACATCTCTCAACTGAAGTGTGATGCCGGAATCCAAATGAAGTGTAGAGGTCCCAATCCCTTTCACAGAGTAGCTAGCATCATCTCCAATGATGACTTGTTCGGATGAATCTCTCTCCACCAAGCTTGATAAGTGCTCCTTGAACCCCGTGATGTGTTGAGAAGCACCACTGTCGATCAACCAAGTGTTGGTGTCGGTAGGTACACTGCTAGACGAAGCCGAGTAGAACAAGTATTCACATGAATCCTTCTGTGGAGAAACATCATCAACATCTGCAACGGTGGCTTGTTGCTTAGGTCTAGTTGGACAATGCTTAGCAAAGTGGCCAAACTTATCACACCTAAAGCATTGAATCTTGGACATGTCTCTCTTCTTCTTGGAGGGAGGTGCATCATCATTTCCCTTATCTCAATTCCTCTTGAAGAATCCTTTCCTTCCATCTTTTCCTTTCTTCTTTGAATCATGGGAGGCGAGAACATGAATGTCTTCATTCTTTGAACTTTGACCAACGCCTCTTGCCACCAACCTTGATTCTTCTTGAATGCAATCAAACCTTAGTTGATCAAACTGAGGCAATTTTGATCTTGCACTGATTCCCTGAATGTAGGATTCCCAAGACAAAGGTAGACCATTGAGAGCAAGCATGGTCAAGTCTTTGTCATCAACCATATGCCCAATTGTCGAGAGCTGATTTCTCAAATCTGAAATCCTCATGAAGTATGCAATCACTGATTCTCCTTTCGCCATCTTCACATGGTGTAGTTGTTGCTTTAGTGCAAGTGCTCGGCTGGTATTGTTGATTTCGTACATTCTTCCAATGTTTTGAACATGTCTCTTGCCGTCTTCAATTTAGAGACAATAGGAACGATATGATCCTTGACAGAATCAGCCAATATTTTCATTGCCTTGATATCTTTCTTTACCCACTGCAACTTCTCTTCTTCCTCCTCAGGTTCAGGAACACTAGACTCCACAAACTCACCCAAGTCATTTTCACGCAAGGTAAGCATGATCCTAAATCTCCATGATGTGAAGTTTGATGCTCCCTCGAGCCTATCCTCAATCTTCAAACCGTTCACCATCTTGACTAATGTAGAGAATGGACAAAGAAATATGAAGAAGAGAATAGAGTATTGCTGTTTAGGAACAAATCTGATCACGATCCTCTCAAACCCGCTTTGATACCATGTTAGTTTTATGATTAGATAAATGCACAGAAAATTAATTCAAAAATCAGACACAATAACACAGCAGATACCCTGGGAAAACCCTCCTCTTGAGGGAGAAAAACCCAGCAACAATATATCACTTATATATTATTCAAGAATCAACTCTTCCTGTACAATAAGGCCGAACTCAAGGCCAAGTAAGAGCACCAATTCTAGATGCAAAACACAGATTACAAATTGCACTACATATATATCAAAATCTGCACTTGATAGAACTTCGACCTGCTCGTGAAGGAAATCGCACTTAGATAAAATCGCAATCTGCCCAAGATATAATTCGCACTTGAATATAGAATGAATATCGAACTTGCTTGATGTGCAAATGAGAACAAATGATCTTGTATTTATACATTGCTTGGGAGAGGTCGCACTATTCAAGAACAAGGTCGGCCACAAGGAGAATAATTACAAATTAAATAATTCACTTATCAAGTCGGCCAAGATATGATAACCAATTAAATGAAGTAAGGTGCATCTTCTCATAACAACATATAAATTAAATAGCTGGAAGCTATCATTTAATTTGATAGGCTGGAAGGAATCATACGAAGCTGTATTTGTCATCAACATTCTCATCATCCGTGGACATTAATATAATTTCTTCTTTCTTTCTTTGTCTATTCTTTTATTGCATCCATTTCTTGATATGATAACACTTTGATAATAGATATTTCCACATGATAATCATTGGTTCTTCACCAAGCTCAATTTCTGTATACAAAATAGGTATGCCCCTTCCATTTTGTCTACAAAAAGATATCTTAGCTATACATATATTCAACACTCTATGTACCTAGGAATACTTCTTTTGAAAATCCTGCTACACTAACAATCTCATGGCAAGTGAATCCTTCTCTAAATATTAGAACTATCCTTCCACAATAGAAAAGCTACTTTAGTAAGTTCAAATAAATTATAGGCTAGAGAGCAAAGGAGAATAGGAAAGGGAAGGATAACGTGAAGCAAAATAGAGGGAGGGAAATGGAGGAAGCAAAGGTCAAGAGAGGGAGCGAAAAGGAATTAGCGAGTAAAGGTAGAAATGGATCCAAGGGCAAGGTATGAATTGACATGGATTGTAGGTTGAACAATGAGGAAGAGCAATTAAATATGGAAAACTTCATTTTTTCATTAGATGCTTGGCTAGCTTGTGAAGGATAGAGGAATGTGTTAATTTTAGGATCAGAAATTAAATAAGCAGATTTAGAACAATTTCAAACAAGATAACACAGCATATACCCTGGGAAAACCCTCCTTCTTAAGGGAGAAAAGCCCAGCAACAATATATCACTTATATATTGAATAATGAACAGAAATTCACTTTACAATGAGGCCAAACACAAGGCTGATCTAAATTGACAATAATGACACCACACTCAAAGAATATCAAACTTCTTCTTGGATCGATCTGCTGTAGATGAAACTTGAACACTTGCTGATGCGAACTCACTTGGACAAACTGAATATGAATGAATGAATGAGGGAGAGAGAGCAGCACCTATATATACAATATGAAATGTCTTTTCCCAAGCAATGCGTCTCTACACAAGAGGTCGGCCTCTTCATGAAATGGTGTGACTCTTTCTCCAAGATAAGTCGGCCTCTTACCAAAAGAAATGCGTCTCTTGAAAGGTGGCGATCATACTCTTTATGTCGGCTTCATTAGATAAAATATGATTTGTTATTTTAGTGAAGCGCCTCTTCACAAAGTCGTCTCCAATAAATAAATAGCCAACGGCTATATTTAATTTATTGCTTATTAAATAAATCGCTGGAAGAATGAGGCCTGCAGGTACAACATCAACAGAATGTAATTGGAGCCCTTCACTGCCAAAAAGTAATTTCTAGCCCTAGGGAGGGTATGAGGGATTGACATCGAAACTTGGAGATCCAAATGACCTTGATATGGGCAAGAATGAGAGGAAATGGTTGATGCTCTTGTCAATATCAATAGGAGAGTTAACAATCACTATAGGAGAGTCTGTACTAAATTTGCCTGCATTTCACACCTGAAATTAAGAAAATGTTTATTTCAACAAGCAGAGATGCTTCAAACTTCAAAATAACAGGAACTGCATATGACTAAATACACCTGTGAAATACATAGCACAAATAGAGGGAAGTCTAAAAACCTACATATGATCCTGTACTTTTGTGTGGATATCTAGATACACGAGGTAGGACCTTCCAAAAGTAACTATTTTGGATTTCGAGGGAATAAGATATTATCAGCTACTATGTTTGTCATTATTTTAGGCACTATTTCTCTCGTGCATATGCACTTAGAGCAGCTACCATTCTCCAGCCCCCTCACTCCTCCCTTCTCCCCTTTAGCAAGTTCAATAATAACTCTTGCCCTTGACAGACGAAATCTGATCTTTTAATCATCTTCCAGAAAAGGAGTCACATAGAAAAGTTCCTTGCTTTTATGTTCTGGCAGCCTTGGATCCTGCACTTACTCCGTATGGTATCATTATCAATTTGAATGTAAATTGAGTTAAAATTCTCAGATTTACAAATTCACAGTTAAATCCATGGCTTACTGTAATTTTTGTTCACTGTAAGATAATCAATGTTTCAGAAAAAATTCTGCAAGTTGTAGCTGGCATTTGAGCAATGTTTGATAAATGGGAACAAGTTCTCTTAAAGGGTTGGTTTTCAGCCTCTAAAATGAAATTTAGCATAAATTTCCTGTTGAAGAAGAAAAGTAGACATATACAATGGAGGGTTCTATGGATATTATACCTAACCGATAAATTTTGCTCCAGGCCCTGTGCGTAAGATAGAGCTTGGTGATGAGGTAACATACCATGTACTTAGGAGGATGTGGAGCACATTAAGTTGTCATAGATATTAAGATACTATGGATAAAAGCCTCACAAATGTGAATAATGTACTTTATTACTGAAGCATGTGTCATAGATGGTATTCCTGTGCTTTTGAACTGCTCAAAAGCTAAGTTAAAGTGTCTAGCTGTAATTCACTAACTCAACAGTGATTCACTGAGTGGCATTCAGAATCCACTTAAGCCATTTTATTCTGCAGCCATTCTTCATTTAACTCTCAAAGGTACTGAAACCGCAATACAACCTCTTAGCAAATGGAATATTCATGTTAAATTTAGTGATCAGATTAATCTACAGAATTTAATTCAAAAATCAGACACAAAGACACAGCAGATACCCTGGGAAAACCCTTCTCTTGAGGGAGAAAAACCCAGCAACAATATATCACTTATATATTGATATGTAAAGACAAAAGTCTCCTTTACAAAGGCCGATATGAAGGCCACTAATAGGCACCTCAAACTGATGCAAATACAGCAACACAATGATGTAAATCTCAGTGATAATACACAGCCTTCTATCAATGAATCGATCTGCACTTGAATACAAACTCGCACTTGAATATATCGAACTTGTGATGAACTACGAACTGAGTAATGAATGAATAACAAATGAAACACCATCGATTATATATATACAATACAAAGGGAGACGTGACTCTTCAAGAGAATAAGTCGGCTTCAACCAAGAGGCGTGTTTCTTTAATGCAAGAGGTCGGCCATATAAAAGTCACAACTCTTCATAACAAATCGTGCCCATATGAAACATGAAGTCGGCCTTAATTAAATTGCACCTTCATAAGAAATCGTGCCTCTACAATATTTGAATCAAGGTTGGCCTTGATAGAAGGTCGAGCCACTTCATTAAATCACAATATACAAATTAGATAGTCATAGGCTATTATCTAATTTATTCAATATGTAAGGGAGATCGGCTGGAAGTGAAGACCGATGCTGCAAGGTAACATCAACAATTCAGACGTAAGAACATAGTTGAGCTTTATGAATCAAAGTAATTTCTGCAAACTTAAAGAACTTTATTGGACAACAAATTAACGAAATCATTCTCTTGCTTTCTCAACAATGAATTAGTGTCCCCCTCTTTGGCTTCTTCCCATGAAGCAGATGATTGATAGAGTTGTATGTGGACATATATGTGGGCAATACAATCAAGTCACTTCAATCTCTCATCGGAACCTTTCAGCCTCTAGAGGGCTTCCTATCTGGAGGATGTTTTGCAAATTGTTGATGGTACCTTCACGCATCTCGATTATATTCCACATCATTTGGGAGATGGCCTTGGGGTTCCCCTTGGCCAACCAAGGATTTTAATTTTTATCTCAGTAGTTTTGAGTCGAAAAAGACTACATTATTCCAAGAGGTGATAGTGTCTATTGATTTTATACTCACTAGATAGAGGGCCAATTTATTTTCAAGTTTTCTATCTACAATGAGATATGGGAGATCTAATTTTTTATATAAATACTCATTAGGGTCACTAGTTATCTTTTTCTTTAATCCCATATAGAGGTGTTCCTTTACTTTTGGAAAGTTATAATTTTAGGCAATGGACTTTATTAGAGAGTTCTGGGACTATCAGATCGACCTTCACCTAAACCTATTCTAGCTAATAGAGGTGTCAAGCATCATTTGGATACTACAATTGTTCATACAAATGGGGATATATCAGTTAGATACCATACCTCCTTGTGAGCAGCCATTAGGGTACCTACCCTCTTATTCTTGCATTTGGTTTGAAGTGTCAAGGACTCTTTGGCATTGAGGGGTACCCCTCTCCAATGTTTAGAGAACAACTTCTTCACCTCTACACGTTTAGAGAATAACTTTTTCACCTCACTCATAGTCTAGGCTATGGGGCTAGACATTTTACTATCTTCTTCTTTACATTTGGAGGACCATTGATGATTGATGTTTGGATAGGTTTAGGGAGGACTGTCCAAGAGAGGTTTTGTCTAGTCAAGCCCTCTTAGGCTTATTCATTCTCCTACGGACATCATTAGAGCTTTTGTTGGCCCTTCTCGTGTTTTAGACCTTGGTATAGGTTACAGAGCCAACTGAGGTGTTCAGCAGCCTGGTTAGTTTTATATATGGGCTTGTTCTTGTTAACTTATCTAAGTTTTGACCCATGTAGTTAGGACTTCAATTTTTTAGATTGAGGTTGTTTTATTGTTGCTGGAATTTGTTTTAGCACTCCAATTTGCTACTTCAACTTATCCTTTGGAGTCCCATTGACGTGTTCTCATCATCCATGGACATTAATATAATTTCTTCTTTCTTTCTTTTTCTATTCTTTTATTGCATCCATTTCTTGATATGATAACACTTTGATAATAGATATTTCCACATGATAATCATTGGTTCTTCACCAAGCTCAATTTCTGTTTACAAAATAGGTATGCCCCTTCCATTTTGTCTACAAAAAGATATCTTAGCTATACATATATTCAACACTATATGTACCTAGGAATACTTCTTTTGAAAATCCTGCTACACTAACAATCTCATGGCAAGTGAATCCTTCTCTAAATATTAGAACTATCCTTCCACAATAGAAAAGCTACTTTAGTAAGTTCAAATAAATTATAGGCTAGAGAGCAAAGGAGAATAGAAAAGGGAAGGATAACGTGAAGCAAAATAGAGGGAGGAGGGAAATGGAGGAAGCAAAGGTCAAGAGAGGGAGCAAAAAGGAATTAGCGAGTAAAGGTAGAAATGGATCCAAGGGCAAGGGATGAATTGATATGGATTGTAGGTTGAACAATGAGGAAGAGCAATTAAATATGGAAAACTTCATTTTTTCATTTGATGCTTGGCTAGCTTGTGAAGGATAGAGGAATGTAATTGGAGCCCTTCACTACCAAAAAGTAATTTCTAGCCCTAGGGAGGGTATGAGGGATTGACATTGAAACTTGGAGATCCAAATGACCTTGATATAGGCAAGAATGAGAGGCAATGGTTGATGCCCTTGTCAATATCAATAGGAGAATTAACGATCACTATGGGAGATTCTGTTCTTGTCATTCAAATCCTATACAAAGTTTAGGATATGGCTACACAATCTCCTTTTGATTGTACCCTAATATGTGAGTTTGTTGGTTGATGGCATGCTATGGATGATCTAAAATGAATGGGACAAAAATCATTGTAGTACCTTAGGCTTGACGTTGGATTCCTCACTAAAGTTTTTTTTTCAAGTGGTCCTTCAGTCAGCAAAATAATGAAGTATAGAGATTGAATTTTTCATAGTTGCCCTCAATTTTTTTGTTGACTTTTGGCTTTATGTTGTTTGAGTCCCACCTTGATGGGTCCCACTGAGTTATCAATACTAATATACTATTGGGTTATTAGCCGATAGGCTATATATTGCGGGCACAGCCCACAAGAATTGTCTCACGCCTGAAAGTAAACTCCGAACAGGTCTCACGCCTGAAAATAAACTCCGAACAGGCGAACTATGATCTGATTCTATTTCATCCTTATCAATCTAATCTAATCTAATTGCTGACCTTATCTTAATAGCACCGCCATTCTGTTGTTTCCTATAAATATGTATTAGTACTTGTTTGTTCAGAAAATTGCTTGTCTGGGTTTATCTGGAATTCACCTCATTTTCCTTGATTTCTTGGTTGAAGATTTCATGTACCTGTAAATGCTTATCTAATGTGCTTGGCATCATTAAATATTTTTGCAATCATGATTTTTTGTTTGAGCCCATTAAGGTTACGTGGGTAGTCAGGATATTGTAGTTTATGGTCGAAAGGTTGTAATTCATAGCAGAATTGGGTTTGTGTGCAGATAGGATATCGTAGTTTAGGATTCAAAGGTTGCAATTCATAAGGGAATTGTGATGTGGGTTTGATTTTCTCAACCATGATTTTCTTTTTTAAGGCTTGTTAGCTTATTTGGGCAGGTGTGATGTTGTGTTCTAGGGTTTAAGGACTGTAATTCAACATGTTTGAATTGGATTTCCAGGTTTGCTTCCTGTGCAAAATGGGTGCATGGATTAAGTTGGTATATTATTTGGGTTCTAAGATTTGAAGTGGACATATCAGATTAATTTCGTATTTGGATTGTAAGATCTAATTTGTGGTGGATTTGGGTTTGTTAATTTAGTTTACAGTTGATTTTAGTTTGTAAGATGGAATCTGTTCTTGAATTCTGTTTGTGTAATTTTGTCAGGTTTTCAATTGGGTTTTGTTTTGGATCCTTTCTGCAGACCAACATAGTTCTATGTCTTGCAATGTTGTGTATGCTGACCCATCACTAATAATTATATGGAGATAGGCCAATTTTATTCCCTTGTTGACCTAATTGAATTATAGGGCACCACATTACTGAAATTCTTCCTGTATGATTGAAGATGTGATTTCTTGGACTGGGTGCATCACATGTCATTGCAATCTATTTTGTTTTGAGTATAAAGCATATCTGATATTCTTCTTTGGGTTCATCTATGATTCATTTGCAATAATCTCTCTCAGGTCCTTTTTGCTAGAAGGGCTTATATTATGGGGCAGGCGCAGAAGATAAGTTTACTTGCTCTAGACAATTACTTTTCAGCCAGCTCAAAAGATCTATCAGCTGAATGGCCCTTGCTCCATTAGCAGAAAATCCTTACTATCACGAGGAGATATAAGGAAAACCCTATAGATTCTATATTTTTATTGTCATCAATGAAGATTATCCTGTAGTAGTGGATTTGATATTTGTTTCAGTTACTTGATTGTTTGCGTACCTAAATAGTGCATGTTATTTCTGTTATTTCTTTCTTCCTTTCTTGCCTGCATGCTCTGCAATTGATTCTTTCTGTTTAAGTGCTTTAAAAAAAAGAAGAGTTCCTTTTCCTTTTTAATTATGTGTTCAGTAATGAAGCCTCATTTTAGGATACTAAAATTTCATCTGGTTCATGTTATGCTGCACATGCATCTATTTGCTACAATTTATCATTTAGAGATGCATAATAGGACTTACCTCTGGCAAGTAGTGGATGTCATCTGCCTCCCCTGCATGCTTCAGGGGATGTACCTTCTATCGAGAAATAATAGAAAAGTGAAAAGCATTAAATAAATGATATCTTGATACCACGGGCCCTGAAAGTTTTGACGACCACCCTAGCCATATACACTCATTCAAAAAAGAAATTAACAGCAGTTGTTGATAGCATAAGTAGTCAGCCGGCCTGCGAAGAAAAGTAGGAAAAATTGAAAAGAAATTGCAGGTTTGGACAGTATAGATATACAAAGATTAATCATATCGCAGAATAGTGATATGGAAAGCAATGTGTAGAAACCCTAGTTTCCCCTAATCCTGAATCTGATAGTTTTCTGATGTTTTTCTGAAGTTTTGGGTTTTCGAACGTTTTTGACCTTTTTTTGCATGAATAGTGAATGAATGCGATTTTTGCATAAATAGATAATAAATTCAAATAAAATACTATTTCTCTGAAAAGTGATAGATTCTATTGATGTTCCTTATACTAGTTCTTTTATTCAACTTCTGGAACTAATACAAATGAAACCCACTTGCGTGCAAACAAAGGGTAATGATTTTGCAATAGAAAAAACCTGGAAATAGCAGCAATGAATGATCTTCAGAAGTTGGCACGGTTGAGATAAGACATGCACTCTCCCCTTCAGTAATGTCTACCACTGATGCCAGATGATATAGGCGTCACCAGTGATGAGGTCTAACTAATGTAGTGGAAGGTGATTTGCTTGATGTAGAGAAGTACAGATTTTCTGGAAAGTACGGCCTGCTGTGATTAATGGTACGGCTGCCATAAAGACCCCTTCTCCCTCCTTCTGATATCCCAAAGCAATGCTAGAGCTATAGCGCTTAAACTGGTGAAGACTAACTGCACCCACAGTAGGCGTTTTGATGCTGGAAGAAAGGACGCCCTTCTCATGAAAGGTACGGCCTGATATTGACTGGTACGGCTGTCAGCAATAACTCAGATTTGTACGGCTCCCTTTTGATACTCCAGAAACTCTGTGATATTAGGCGCCTTGATGATTGAAAACTAACTGCAAAGGAAAGAGATGTTTTTGCTCTGAATCCCTAGTATGGCTCTCTTTGTATAGTACGGCCAGGTACAGAAAAAGTACGGCCTTCTTTTAACAGCAGCAATAAAAACAAAAGGGTACGGCTCTTTCTTGAACCTCTGGAACAACAATGAGATGGCGCCTCCAAGTAGCAAATCTCCCTGGCTGAAGATCTCTCTGAAACCCTGACGAAGATAACTTCTATTAAGCTCTGTAATTTCTTCTGGATGAAGAAATCTCACAACTGGCAGTAAATTAGGTGATATCTCACACCCTCTGAACTGATTCAATGGAGATGGCTCGTTCTCCAACGAATATCGAACTCAAACCCTAAGGTCTCCGTTCTCTGGCAAGACTGATCAATTTCCAATTCATTAAAATGTCATAATGGCCCAAAACCCAAGGCAAATCCACTCTTATGCTGAAAAGTGCGATTTCCTTAAAGATAGGGTTTTTATTAAAATATTGACTTTTAATTCTTTTATTATTTTCAATAGTCTCCGTCAAATATTTTAATATTAATTTAAATGTCCATTTGGCCCCTTTCTGATGATGGGCGCACCCCTCAAGGCAAATCACTAAAGTTATAATTTAATATTATAACTTTACATTATAATCATTAAAAAATTAATATTTAATTAATACAATTAAATATTAATATCTCGCTCATTATTAACCCGATGCTCGAGCCGTCTGATGCTGACGACAAAGGGAGTGATTCTGAACGCCATAAGTCCATACTGCTAAAAATAGCAGGGGTCCCACGCTGACTGCCAGGAACTGCTAAAAATAGCAATTCTGCAAAAAGTCTCCGATCGAGCCCAAACGAAAGCCAATTGATCAAAACTGCCAATCAGAAGCTGAGCCAAGCTCCGAAACGACCCTCTAACCACTCCATCAACCTACGAAGGTCTCATGATAGGCTAATCTTACGATCTCTGATGCTCGCCAAAAACGGGGACATGACACAATGTCAATTTTATTTCTGATTCAATTTGTATTATTAAAAAAAAGTACATCATACATAGATGTAATCGGCACCTAAATATTGTTGTACCCTCATTGTGGAAATGACTTCCCCATATTGTACCTATTCATGGTGACCATATTGGAACATAAAAGCTAACCTGTATGGTAGGGGTTGTGGTTGCAAAAATAATAAAACAATCACAATGAGAGAATGGGGCTTGTTGTCTGAAAAGCGCACTATATTGAGAATGGAATACAGAATTTTAGTGCCCAAGCTTCAGGAGAGGAGTGACAAAGGCAACTGTTAAGGTAAAAGCTTCCTTAGTGATGAAGGAAATCATCAGTATATACTGTTACTTATTAGTTTTATATTAGAAAGTGAACGACATCAGACATTGTTGCTATATATGTACATTGCCAACAACTCAGCATTCCATAGCATGCGACTTTAAGAAAGTTTGAGACTTACATCACTGATATTGGTATTCTACCGAATTGTGAACATAATGAAAAGTAATTGTTTCGTTAAATAACAATATTCTCTGTGAAACAGAGTGCTCAGATTTCATTTGAGGCTTCAAATTTTTGAAGTTTTATTACAGGAGCGGACTCTGGAGAGAAATTTAGTTTGTTACTGATGATAAATTTTAAGCTCAATCCAGAAGGTTTGTTAACTGAACTTTTTACAAAACCTGTCACATATAATCAAAAACTTACTACATATATAACCACTATCCAATAAAGCCTATAAAAAATAATCTATATTCAACCTAACTTATTGTTGGAGAGACCTCTAAATTCTTCTACAGACAAACATAAAGGATATGATCTGTATGAACAGCTATTATCCATACACAGGAGGCATGCAATCTGAAAGCATCTTAGTTGGGGTTATTTGGTTTCTTATTTCACATTGTAAATACATCCGAACTGGAAAGACATAATTTAATGCTTATGGAAAGACATTTTTACATGCATTTTGTTATGTATGTTACATGGTGCTTGACTATTAATTGGTAAAGGGTAAAAGGCAACACAAGAAGGTATCTGCTACGAAATACTCTTAAGATAAGCTAGGTAAAGTGATAATTATGAAAAGAAATATAGAGATATTAGTGAAGGAAATGCTATTCAGCTTATAATTGAAATCAATAGGAAAAATATCACTCAGAATCATGCTAATGTGTCGTCAAGAGTTAAAACAATGATCAAGAGAGGTATTGTGATAAGTATGGACAACTTGGCCAATGTAGAGACACCAATGACTTTAAGTGCTCTTTGTTCAATAGTTGACCTAAAGTCAATCTCACAATCAAGGAATATATGATAGGATTGCACAGATATAAATATGAACTATTTGGATTTGACATAAGTGAAATGTAAATGGTAGAGAATCTGACATTGAAAGCCCCTTTAGATCTCACAGAGTGATCCTCAACCTTAATGGAAATGCACCCCTTTGCACAAATCATGCATTAAATTATACATGAGATTTGGAAAAGAAACAACTGATCTGTTTAGGAATTCAACAATATATTAACAATATATATATATAAGCTATATAGAGATATTAGTGCTAATTAAACTGACCACTGCCAAATAAGGCTGGAGTGCAAGAATCAGGTGAATTTTGGTAGGTGACCCAATCTCAAATATCATTTGACTTGCTCCTCTGTTAAATTGCTAATAATGTGGCCAGGTAATTAATTCAGTCACTACCATATGCAGATTACTGCAAGTCAAGGTGAATTTTGATTCCAGACATTCCACTGAAATATTAGACAATTGAATTATTGAATGTGAAACAGTATTTTTTTCCAACGCCCCAGACCAGTCTCCCTATAAGTGCTGCTTCAATCTATTTAGAATGCGTAAAAAATTACAATGGTAGATAGCTGAAGCTTTCCAGGCAAATCAATGCATGCATCTTCCAGTTGTCTGATCCTTTTGGTTCCATTTGTTATAAACTTATTATGTTGAGTTTGTAAACGTCTTTCATGCAGTGCTTTATTAGCTTTATTGAAAAACTTAGGGATGCATCCTAGACAGCCTATGCGCTTTCTATAGTTTTCATGTATGCTTTTGCTCAGACACACAGGCAAATCCCTATGTGAATATATTGTTTGGGTTTAGTGGGACTGTGGAAGTTTAATGTGGGAACATGGCAGGATAAGAAGGATTGGATCCATGCAGAATAACCCAATATGAGATGCTTCTGTAGGTTGTTGGGCCATTGTCTTACACATATTAATTTTATTGAAAATCACCATTTAGCAGCCCAATGCATCGAAGATCATAAATAGCTGTGGTCACTGTTTGTCACTGGTTGGCAATGAAAAGCAAATGATCATCAATATGTGAAATTTAGATTATTTTGTAATAAATTAATGTTGTTTATGATAAAAATGTAGAATAAATGGAATGGATGTGTGTTAGATTATTTTATCATATAAAATATTTTATAAAATACAATTGGCTAACCATTGCACCTTCTTTCGGTGCAAGTGTTAGTATATTTGTTGTAAGTGTAACTTGCATGGATGAATGTGTACCTTAGGCTTGATGTTGGATTCCTCACAAAAGTCTTTTTTTCAAGTGGTCCTTAAGTCAGCAAAATAATAAAACATAGAGATTGAATTTTTCATGGTTGCCCTCAATTGTTTTGTGAACTTTGGGCTTTATGTTGTTTGAGTCCCACCTTGATCGGCCCCATTGGGTTATCAATACTAATGTACTATTAGGTACTAATATACTATTAGGTTATATATATGTAATAAGTGTAACTTGCATAGATGAATGTGTACCTTGTCCTATTATACCCATAACTCAGGTGAGGTCCTATCCTACCCATAACTTATATCTTGAATGGTGCATATATAAAAGCCATACCTCCCACTATTTCAAGTATCATATTTATATGTATTCTCTCATTCTTCATATTTGATATTGAGTGATATTCTTTTGTTGTCTTCAAACATCACCAACATATTTGTGTTCTCTTCTAAGCATGTGGAGTTTTTTCTTTGTTCAATTATGGATTTGTGTTATTAATCTTACATATATGAGATTGTGGACCCCCATTTTACCCTAAAAGTAGTACTCATTGAGTTTCCTTCTTGGATATGCCATTATAAGTTACTCCTAGGGAATTGGGATGAGGAGATTCTCAAAAATGTTGTAGAGGCCATTAATGGGTTTGTAAGGATAGTAGTTGCAAAAAGAAACAAGACACTCTCCATCTATGTAAGTATTTGTGGAAATATTGAATTTGGTAGACTTAATCCACAAGCTATTTGCATTTGCTTTGCTTTTGGATTGTGAAGGCAATATCTTGATTATTGATGCTTGCTCTTTAGATGCTATAAATGTTGGAGGACATGTCATAAATCTATCAACTACAAGGAACCGATCAACTATAAATATAATTGTCCTTGTCAAGATTCCCAAAAGAATCCTCAAGTGGTGGAGGCCATGGCTACATCAGGAGCATGAAGTGAAGCCTTCAAATGGAGAAATCATGATAAATTATTTGCTGATAAACCAAAAAAAGCAACAACAGAAATGTCCGGGGAAAATCTTTAAAAAACTGTAAGCTATGATTATCCATCCTATGGGAATAAACGATAACACTCTTAGGGATATTTCAAATAAACAAATTGAAGAGCTTATCTTAGAGGCATTCATGCTAGGAATTGAACACAGAGCAAAAGAAGCCATTGGATTGGAGGACATCCTTGTGTATTAACCAAAATTGAAAGACTGATGTGGAGTGGGGATAATGGAGTCTACTCCATTAGAAAAAACAATGACAAACAGAACAACTCCTTATCCAATTTGTCATATTCAGAAATTGGAATAGCTCCAAATACCCTATTATTTCTTTATCAGTCAATAAAACACCTATTTTTCCAATGAATCTTTAGAAGAAATGGCTTTCTTAACGAAGTGGTCTTAATAGCACATTTAGTGGTAAATAGACCTGTATAGTTATTACATATTACTATGCAACATAGAGTACAACTATTTGAATTTCATTAGCTTAATCCTATTACCAACAATAATTAAGAATCATTTTTATCATAAGTTAAGATTATATCACCTCTCATCTGAAAATTGAGCTCGTAATGCTTAGCATTTAGACGACCTTGGCTTGTATTCAACCCATAGTGGCATTCCATTTACAAAACATTGACATGGCATGGAAAAAGTGTAAATTGAATTCAATTATGTGGTTTAGAAATGGGAAAAAAAGGGTAACTAAAAAATGATGTCTTGTGTAAAAATAGAGAACAAATTAATTCTCTTATTTTATTCCAAATATAGTGTGTAGAGATAAAAATAGACATAATATATTATCAAAATACTAATCATAAAACTTTGCATAGGATTTAAAAAAGCTATTTTACTATCACCTAACAGGGTTTTATAAAAATAAATGGCTGGCCCTAAAATAAAAGTACATTATGTAATCAAACAGAACCTATGATTTTAGGGGCAACCCTGTTTTTTTCACCTAAATGCTCATTAAGGTAAATAATTTAAAAGAAAACCCCCAGAATGGTTTAAAATTTAACTTAAAAAAAATCTATTAAAAATAAACTTAAAGAAAATTTAAAATATTATAACCCTACTAAAATTGTTCAGTCTACCCATGCTTTATATTTTTCTAAGTTTCAAATGAGTCAAAGAAAGATAAGTATGTTTAAAAAATATCAAAACCACTTTTCGAATATCTTGGGAAATGGCATGGCAAATGTGATGAACACAATTAATTAGGATAAATTGTGAGTTTTTCAAGTATAATGCCTCTATAATTGAAATAATGGCTGATCATCTATCATAGAGATACGAGTAGCCTTGTCTAGGTCCTATTCTCTATTGTTATCCTGGTTCATTCTTGCTAAATTTAACACACTCTCCTATTCCATCACTTTCCCCTGTAAGCTAAGCATGTCACTTATAAGTTGTTGCTAGGAGTTGGGAGCTTCCATTTGATTTTTGTACATGTATAGTCTTGACTCACAAGATGCATCCCTCCCCAATGGTGTAGACATATGTTGGACTTATGCCCATACAATAGTCTAAGGACCAACACACCTTTTGATTCCCCTCTATTTTGGATATGTTTGATTATTTCTAAAAATTTCTTTAGCTACATTGGTAGCTTTACCGTCATTTTATTTTCATTTGAATGTTATGGCATTCAAACCTAGTAAGTGGTCCTAAATAAAGTTTATAAGCATCTATTGCCTACAAAGTGTTAGCCCAAGTGTTTGCAACACTAGAAGGGAGACATTTTGTTCCTTGTCATTCGATCCATATTTCAAAATCAAGTGAAACTTTATACTTAGTTTAATATATCATTAGATTTGATTTGTCGAGCAACCACTGTTGTTTTAAATTCTATCTAGGTATTGATAATTTTAGGAAGTTGTATAGTTACTTGATGGTCATTTCTACACAGTTCTTAAGCTACATTAGCAACTTTCCCATCATTTTCCTTTCATTTGAACCTTATGGCATTAAAACCTAGTAGTTCCAAATAGAGTTTATATCCATCTGTTGTGGACAAAGTGCTAGCCAAACTGTTTGCAACACTAGAAGGGAGACATTTTGTTCCTTGTTGCTCAACCCATATTTCAAAATCAAGTGAAACGTTATACTTAGCTCAATATATCATTAGATCTGATTTTCCGAGTAGTCACTGTTGTTTTAAATTCTATAAGTATTGATTATTTTAGGAAGTAGTATGGTTACTTGATGGTCACATATAAAGTTTGTGATAAGTAGGGTCCCTTGTGTAAGTTTGTGGTGTAGACGAGGTGTTGGCACCATTGTAAGTCACTCCCATGTTTTGGTGCCTTTATAACAAGTTGAATGCCACAAATGCATATTTGTAAGTGAACTAAAACTCTTGGGCACATCTTTGAGTGATAACTATCTTGTGCACAAATTTGTAGGTTAGCAGTTTGTTAACATTTTGATTCACACCTTTTAGTGCAACACAAAAAGGAATTGATTTGCAGTAGAATTGCTCTTTGAATTAAAATGGGAAGCTCTCTATAAACAAAACTAACCTAATTTGAACAATAGGTACTTGTTATTTACAATCTATACAATTTTTTTTTGTGGTTTATGTTCATGTTAAATAAAACTAAAGGTGTCTTTTTGGATTCACCTAGGGCAAAAGGTTGACATCCTCTTCAAGTCAAAACAAGCAATTTTTTACTTTTTTTTTCACCAAAAGAAAAACCCTATGATTATTACATGCTTATGTTGTTAACCTAAAAGAAGAGACTGAGTACTACTAGTTCACAAGGGTGGAATTTGTTTATACAACACAAACAATTGGAAAAATGAAAGGAAAGTAGTGCATACAAAGCTATGATTGCACTTTTCTAAACTTTAGAATACAAAGTTTGCAGTGTTTAGGAAACAATTCAATTACCTTATCCATATGAACGAACAAGATATTATGAGTTAACATAAGAATTGAATACAAAGCCTCAAGAGACAACTTAATTATCATTGCGCTACAAACAAGGCCTGCAATAATTATTAAGTGATGTTTGACTTAAAAAAATTCATGAAACACATAACACTTCAACAAAATCTTCAGCAACAAGTAGGCATGAAAATTGCCTTTAGAAATCTAAGTGGGAATAATATTTATTTATAAGGCTTACTGTAATGACCACCCCTGATTTTTTTGATTTGATTTGCTGAGTGTAATGTGAAGTGCTGGTTTGTTTTGTATTCAAGTGTTTGCAATATAACATGACATTCATTCATAACATAGCAATGAAAGAAATCAACCATGAAAATGCATTATTGTAATGTCCCCATTTTCGATGTCCTTTGGGCTAGTTTGGTTTTGACTCACTATTTTTAGTAAGTACTATATTTAGTAACTGGTCATGGCGGTAGTGCAGTGTAGGGTTTCCTGTCTGGGTAGTCTGTGGAAGTTGTTCGATGAGCTTTAATGTGTTGTGTCAGTTTGATATTTGGTGAGTACTTACTATTTTTAGTAGTTGCTATTTATAGTAAGTCTATTTTGGGAAACTAGTCTTAGGCCCATAGTGTTCTCAACAATGCTATTTTTATAGTGGCGTTGGAGAGCCTAAGGTTGGATTGTTTAATATTTGTTTTTTATTAGTCACTTAAGTTATTTTTATAAAATAACTTTATAACTTAAGTGAGGGGGTAGGTGGTTATCAAAAAGTACCTTGATGCCTAATGAGATAACGTTGTTTTAGAAGGTTGAATAAGGCAAAATAGTTTCCTTGTAAGTAAGGATGCCCCTTTGAGGAATATTTGGTAATGTTTTAAAATATAAAGCAAAATATTAAAAAGTTAGAATGGGCATTCGGTTTTTGGAGGGAAAATGATTCAAATTGGAGGTTGCCCTAATTTCTCCCTCCACTTCTATTTAATTTTCTTTTTGGCTCTCATTTGGAGGAAGGATTTGACAACTTAAAGAGGTTATGTTGGATTGTTTCTAGTTTATCTTTGCAACTAGTTGAGGACAAAAACCCTCATTTTTAGTGTTGGTTTCGGTGGTGAGAGATCCACCTTAGCTGGTTGGTGGAGGAGATCATATAGGTCTTCTACTTGGACGATGATTGCATTTTGAGTTTGGTTTTTAATTGAGGTTTGTGTTGCTTGGGTTTGTATTGGTTGTTTGAGATTTTGGGCAAACATCTCTTTCTTGTTGGTTGGTGCTATTCTTCCTGAGCCTTGAACGACATTATCAGGGGGTTTCTCTTGTGTGTGTGCAAAGAGGGACAGGGTTCTTGTGGTTTGAGAGTTATTATTTCGTCGAGGCATTGCACTTAGCATACTTCCTAACCTGGCATGCTCCTTTGAAGAGTTCGTGGGAAATATAAAGGGGTCATGGGTTTTTTGCTAGATGTGACACCAAGGAAAGAGGGGTGTGACCACTAAAATTCCCAACTCTCAATTAATCCCAGTCACGTGAGGACTCAAGGAGAGGCACATGAGCATTTGAATGCCAAACAATTAGCTACAAGGGGGTTAATTACCATAGTTTTAGACTGTAATTAGACATTTAGAGGTTGGTGTAGGAGTTTATGCAAGTATGGAGCCACTATGAGGGATGCTTGAAGATATAGAAGATGAACGTGGGACTTTTTCAGACTGTGCGTTGCATTTCAAGGCTTGCTGATCATTTTGGGTTCAAACGTGAGGCTCCAAGTTGGATTTATTGCTAGATATCTATTCATTTAATTCATAAACTAGTGTAATGTTTATGGGCAGTTTGCACTATGTCATAGTCTTCTAGATTGTCGTGAGTTTGAACATTTGAATGTATTGTTGTTAAGTGATCTGCTCATTACATAGTCCAATTTGGAGTGTTTGTGGAATTGTATGAATATTTCTGAGTGTTTAAACTTATTGCATGCTAAATTCAAAAATATGTTAAACTCATAAATATGTCTGAGTTACTTCCTTGATGTAGCATTCTGAGTATTTTTTAGATGCAAATCAATCATTTTATTACTCAGAACATGTTTGTAAAAGAGCTATAATATCATATCTGTTATTGCACATTCTGGAACCTCTGTCAGCGTTGGTATATCTAGTCTACGTGCAAGAGAGTAATGAATGTAATGATGTTTCAGTTAGCCTGTCATAGCTTGTAAACTTCACACTCACTGCTATTCATTTTTGAGTCGAACACTATTGCATCTGCTTTATATTCATATTTAGTTTGACCCTGTGCAAGTCTGAAATCTATCTTTGTGCATTCATTATCATGCTCATTGAAATGCAAGAGGAATTAAGTGTTTAAGTTGATATCCAAATTTGCATGTTTAGTTCATTTGAATGTTATTATCTTATATGCAATGCAATGATCTATGTTTGATAAAATAGAACGTCTATTAAATTGAAAACTATCACAAAAAATTATCATACAAAAAAGGGTTGGCCATTATAGTGGTATTAGAGAGAAGTTTTCTTGCCAACCTGTTGGGAAGCTAAGTCTTATCAAAATTTTTAGTTGCTAGTTAGTGATCAACACTTGCATGTGTGTTGGTAAATTCACCTTCGAGAGAAGCATCACAATTGTTTTTCTTGGTTTCTTGGCTTGTTAAGTGAAAACATGGATTGACAACCTAAATTTATACCTATAGAAGAAGACCCTATCCCAAATTTGTTGAAAAGATATCAAAAGGAAAAGTCAATTATGAAAGTGAAGCTGCCAGAATTATTGATGAAAATCAAGAAATTCCTGACGAGGTCAAAGATCACATTTCTTTTGAATTTTTCTTGGATTTCATTGTATGGAGGGACCCTAGCAAAAAGGGTTTGATTAACTAAATAAGAAGGTCAAAGAGGAAAGGAGATTTTCAATAGATCCATGCGAAAGAAAATGAAGAGTCTAAGGAAAAAAAGGTGGTTACGAAGTCCAGCTTGTTGATTTTGACATGACAAGAACAAAAAATTCTAGAGATGAGTTTGAATGTGAGAAAGACAAACTATTAGAACCTCCCTTTGAAGAAGACTTCATCAATCAAGATGCATGTTTTATAAAGCCTCAAGACAACTCCTTAGAAGTGCATGCAACTTCCATTGATGAGATTGTGCATGAGGAAAAGGACATGACAACAACCTTTAATGCATCTTTAGAGCTATCCTGTGAATTTGTAGACACTAGTACCTTGGTTGGCAACGTTGAGATCATTAACACATCTTTGGATGATGGTCTTGTTGAAGGCGAAATAGATGAGACTTTCAAAATAACAAACAATTTATGGAGAGAGATACTTATGTTGACATGCGTAGTGATGAGTTGGAGAATGATTTATTCAAAGAGACAACATCATAGGAGGAGCACAATGAACAAAGCAATCAACCTTTTAACACATGGGATCTAGGTGTTTAGGCACCTAAGTATGACAAAGATCCTATTTGGATGAATTTCCTTTTGACTATAGTGTTGTTCTGACTTTAGCTCCTCAGTTATGCAAGGGAGATGACATAGATGGCATTGATGATGTTGTACTTGATCTTGGGAACAAAACTGATTTCACATTGCATGTAGCTGATCTTAATCAGGCACCTAGCAGCCTTGTTGGTTTGGATTCACTAACTTCTTTTGAGGATAATCAAGGAGAGGCACAAGTAATTTGGGACAACCATGGAGACTTTGATAGCAGGTATGAAAGTTTTGATTTTTGCATACACCATAACAATAGTGTGCTATCCTTGCATAAACAAGACTGGAAAAAGCAATTTTTGGTGTCTATGGAAAAAGAAGTGTATACTTTATCTAGGTTGGATGACATTAGTAGACTTGTTGAGAAATTCATCTTCATGACACTAAGAAACCAACTTGAACAAAATGTTCCCCTCGCTAATTTGCACATGATATAAAAGTTATATGGTGGGAATCAAAACAATTTTCTTACACATGTTGCATGATAGAGATGTTGCCTCCAAGTTTGCAAATGAAACTTTGTCCATGTCTAAGTAGTTAAGGGAAGAGGTCAGTGAGCTCACCTTCGAGCTTAATTCCACAAAGCTTTCTTTGGAAAGTGTCCAAGAGGCACTTCTTGAAGCAAATGATCAACTCTATGAGATTCAACTATTTAGGGAGAAGGAAAGCAGAGAAAGGGCAAGGGAGATCAAACAGGTAATGAAGGATCTTGATTTCATTTAGGAGGAGTATGATCTTGCACATTGTCCTAAGAAATCAAAAAATAGGAGTTTGGATTAGCAGGAGGATTGGTTTAATTTTGGAGTTGAGGATAATCATCACCTTGTTGACAATCCTTTATTTGAATGGGATGCTGATTTGACTCATGATAATCCAATTTTTGAGTTGAATGACAAAGACCTAATCAATTTTAGTGATTAGTGGATTTAGTTACAAGACTCGGGACCCAGGTGCAGTTTCCAATCATGAAGTGTTGTCTCAGGATTGGAGTAGTGGGTCAACTTCCAGTATTAGTACCGCTGCCCACTTTCCAAACAGCTTGCATATGATTGCAAATTCGGATCCGTAGATGAGTTGGATGTTTTCTTTAGTCCAACAGTTGTGTAGCTCATGTTTGAGGCTGAATGGCAGAGATGATTTGATCCTTGGAGATGATTCTATACCTACCCCTATACTCATTTCTCCTATGACTTCAGTAGGATTTCAGTTTGATTACCGTTGCCCTTACTTTCTTTCATTGGTTATGGTGACATTTTTTGATGAGTAGGCTGATTTTGAATTTGGGTAGGCTTTGGGGCAGTTGGCTGAGAGTGTTTTTTGGACACAACTCATTCATTTATTGCTTCCACTTTGGTGAGTGATGCTCACTACAGTTACTTCATGGAAATGATATGCATTACTTCAGATGATGTTGTATTGATTGTAGTGGTTTGGGTGTGTTGGTGTGTTCGAGGCCATCCTTTTGACACTTGGAGGTTGAGTGTTGATGTTATGATTATGGTTTGTAACACTCTAGGCATCTCCTAGTTGGCTGATTTCAGAGATATAAAAGTGATTGACTTGCTCCATATTTGGGGTATTATGAGGTTTGATGCCGAGGTTTATTTTTTATGGTTGAGCAGGGAGTTTTTTTATGTTGCCTAGGATTGTGATTGGTAGTGAGTTGGTTGATGTGGTCTTCTCTGAGTTGCCTTGGTAGAATATATTTCATAGCATTGACTTCGATCCTTTCAGGTATTTCAGTATGGACTTTAATGATTTTTACTCTTTGGGGCTCTAGGATAGGGGAGTGCAACTAGGGCACGTTGGCTTGATAGTTATGATTAGTGTAGTGCAACGTCAACATGGTGGTTCCTTTTTGAGACTAACTTGGAACCTGAGAATCACACTATGCTGTAGTTTAGCTACCATTTGGGATGAGAGATCCAGTGATAACTTTCTAGAGTTTACTCTTGTGGCACATTAGTTTGGTTCTCTCAAGGTGCATTCTTTTGAGGAGTTGATCAAGTTTATGCATTATTTGATTACTCTTCTTAAGGGAGGTTTTCATGAGATCTCCTGTGTTGGTACCTTACAGGACAGTGTTGTGAGCAAATGGTGTTAGAGATCTCCTAGGTTGAATTGGGACCTTGGGATCATTTTTGGATTAAGTGTGGATTAGATTGTTGGTTGCAGAGTTGTACCAATATTGCTCGAGGAAAAGAAATCTTTGGGAAGGGCAGACTGTAATGTCCCCATTTTTGATGTCCTTTGGGCTAGTTTGGTTTTGGATCACTTACTATTTTTAGTAAGTACTATATTTAGTAACTGGTCCTAGTGGCAGTGCAGTGTAGGGTTTACTATTTGGGAAGTGTGTGGAAGTTGTTCGATGAGCTTTAATGTTTTGTGCCAGTTTGATATTTGGTGAGTACTTACTATTTTTAGCAGTTGTTATTTATAGTAAGTCTATTTCGGGAAACTAGTTTCAGGCCCATAGTGTTCTTAGCAGTGTTATTTTTATGGTGGCGTTGGAGAGCCTAAGGTTGGATTGTTTAATATTTGTTTTTTTATTAGTCACTTAAGTTATTTTTAGAAAATAATTTTATAACTTAAGGGGGTAGGTGGTCATTGAAAAGTACCTTGGTGCCTAATGAGATAACTTAACATTGTTTTAGAAGGCTGAATAAGGAAAAATAGTTTCTTTGTGAGCAAGGATGCCCCTTTGAGGAATATTTGGTAATGTTTCAAAATATAAAGCAAAATATTAAAAGGCTAGAATGGGCGCTGGGTTTTTGGAGGGAAAATGATTCAAATTGGAGGTTCGCCTAATTTCTCCCTCCACTTCTATTTAATCTGCCTTTTGGCTCTCATTTGGAGGATGAAGGATTTGACAACTTAAGGAGGTTATGCTGGATTGTTTCTAGTTTATCTTTGCAGCTGGTTGAGGAGGAAAACCCTCATCTTTAGCAATGGTTTCAGTGGTGAGAGATCCACCCTAGCTGGTTGGTGGAGAAGATCATGTAGGTCTTCTACTTGGGCGATGATTGCATTTTGAGTTTGGCTTTCAATTGAGGTTTGTGTTGCAAGGTTTTTTGTGATTGGTGGCCAGGCTTAAGAAAGGGTTGTGTTCTACTTGGGGTGCCATGTTCCTGCATATATTTAGTGTTCTTGGTTGCTGAGTGTCTTTTCAAGTGGAGACGTGGGTTTCTTATAAGCCCTAGGCGATATCATTAGTAGAAAATAAAGGCAACGCATGTCTATGTTCAAGTCGTGGCTTTGTTTAGGAGATTGCAAGTACTTAAAATATTATCAGTCCATGTTATAAAGTTGTGAGATTCCTGTGTGGAGGCGTGTGGTACTTTGTGGTGTTGGGTCGAGCATATCAGACCTTAGCGTAGGATTTTGGGTCCATTCGTGGCCCTGTAGACTTCTCACGTGGGTTTCTTGGAAGTGTTTGTGGCTAGAGTGGGGTCGCCTGAGGCTATTGCAGCAAAGCATGTGCTTCTTTCCAGGTTATCTACATTCTTTCGTGGTTGTTGTTCATTATCAGACAAAGCTATAGTTCCAAGCACTACTTATGCAATGTTCAATCCATACACCATGTCTGGAAACCATAATGGGGATCACTCATATTGTATTGAGTAAATTTCTGATCTGTTGTTTGTGCATTAAAAAACTCAGAAAATCATTGTTATAGTCTTTGATGACAAGTATATTGTTGCATGTTTGTTCGATATTACCCTTGCCACCTAGCTACTCAGAAAGTGTAGAAAGTAATTTTTTGATTGTAATGCAATACAGGCGCATGCATCTGTTGCATTTTGAGTGATTAATAATTGTTCATCTACTCATTCTAGCGATCAGTTGAGTCATATAGGACTGTGTGCTCTATATCAATATATGTTTCATTATTGGATTGTCAAGTATAATGTAATGAAGTTGTGGTTTGTTAATATTAACTATTTTCTGCATTTCCTTTAAGTATTATTAAGATTCATATAATGGAATGCTTCAAGCTTGATTCAATGGAACATATAACAAACTAAAAACATTGAGCAAAAAATATCAAGTCAAAAACTCAAAACAGGGTTGGCCACTACAATTATCTTCATATTGCATCAGTACAACATATATTGATGATAACATCCAATGAAAACAAACTTATTAAAATAATTTGTAGACCTGATAACAGTAGTTTTAAACCTGATAATAATCCCAAATGAAGCTCTTACAGACATAAAATGAGCACCAATACATTCAAATGATGCAACTAAACCAAGCTGCAATGTAGGCCAACCAACCAAAGCTCTTAATCTTCAACGGACAGCTGCACAAACACTATAGAAGGCAGGTCTATACAACAACAGACTTGATTATGCAGAACTCCCAAGTGGCACGACTCCCTAGGAGGGGCAATTTACTCCCTAAAGTTAGAACTCCACCAAAACTTGCAAATGAATGCTTGAAATGTGGCATCTAGCTGCAAGGATTCCTTTGCAACAATACCCAGAATGAGTCCTAATCACCCACAAAGCTATGAATAATTTGGCACTTCTAGCCATTGTGAAAAGTGAGTTTCCAAAATTTTGGAAATGTAAATCAGACCTCTGTTAAAGCATCTTTAACACCTCTAATCATCACCCAAATAAAACAAATCAACAAGCACACCAAAATCTTCAAACCCACATCAAAACACTAAGAAAATATTCATATTAGAAACCCTAGAATGATCAATCTTCTGAAAATATTGGTGATTCCTAAGGTAGAATCACTCCAACTAGCTAGGGTGGGTCTTTCACCACTGAAACCAACAACTAAAGGAGAGGGTTTTCATCCTCAACCAACAATGTATAAGTTCTGGAAATAATCCAGGAGACTCTGAGTGATCCCACAATAGTGGTTTACACTTGGGACATTATGATTTTTGCTGAAATCACATAGTTTTAGAAAATATAATGATTTAAGCCTTGAAAAGTTCCATTTAAAGGATTCCAATTCAAGAGGGTTTGATCAAACTGTTGGCAAAACAAGGACAAACAATTGAGAGGGGGGGTGAATCAGTTGTCACAAAAACTTAAACTTTTCTAGCTTATCTTAACTTTGATCTCAGATATGATGAATAAGCAATTATCCACAAGCAATTAACACATCAGAGAGACAAATAACACTAAGATTTTTTACGTGGAAACTCTGTTAGGGGAAAAACCACGGTGGATGTTAGTCCACAAGATTATACTCTATTAAAAATATAAAGAGAAGTAATAAGGGGAGTGCACATGCATTAGGGCACACTGCCTAGAGCTCACTGCTCAAATACAAAAGATGACTCATTGTCCAACAATACAGAATAGGATTAAAATCCAAAGAATATGAATTGAGAAAATAGTTTATGCACAAGCCTGATTACAATTCCAATTAAGCTCACAAAACCTTCTTCACACTTTGCTCAATCTTCTTCACTCTCTGCTCAGTAATGGAATGATAAAAACACTATTCACACATTTACACTTTCCTTGGCATACATCCACACTCATGCACACACTAACTTCACTCAACCAATCGCTCTTATATATCCGCTACATGGGATTTCATCACAACTTAGTCGACCAGAAAAATAAAACATATTTTCAATGTCGGCCCAAATTTACAAATAAACTTCCAATGCAAATCCACCAAGGTTGGCCACAACATAGTGGAGACCCAAATTAATATCTCCAACACAAAAATACTTTAATTAATTTCGCCACGAAGATCCACAACAACATGTCGACCAAGAACATGAAAAACCGAACATGCGCAAGAAAAGATCTTCAACCACGAGCTCTCCGAATAATGTGGACACACCACAAAGAGAATGATCCAGAGACATCCAAGAACACCAAGCAACAACAAAGAAGCATCCACAACAACTGAGACTACCAGAATCACACAATCTTCATTCAAGAACACTGACAAAGACCACATAAACACTGTCAGACCACAACACACTCAAAACTTCACGCGGACCTCTAACATTTCTGGTAGATCTAGAAACATTTAGCAATAAACCCTTTAATCCACACCAGCTAAACACCAACATACAAAACATGACACCTTCAAGACTTGCATAGTTCCACAGGGAACCTAGAACACTTCCTTTTATAATTTTCTCAATATCCTCGACATATACAACCTCTAGTACACCAAATGCTAATAGTGTTGACATCAATAACAACATATCAACAACCATGTTTACAACATCCAACAATCTCCTCCTTTGACATTGATGGCAACACATGATATGAAAAATACCATCAACCCAACACACTGACTTCTTTTGCACTTCTCCTCTTGAAAGGATTTTTCACATTACACTTCTCCCCCTTTGACATCAATGTCAAAGGTAACAATGACCTTTCCATATACACGCTTTGATACCAATTGTTGGCAAAACAAGGATAGACAACTGAGAGGGGGGGTGAATTAGTTGTTACAAAAACTTAAACTTTTCTAACTTATCTTAACTTTGATCTTAGATCTGATGAATAAGCAATTAACCACAAGCAAGTAACACATCAGAGAGACAAATAACACCAAGATTTTTTTACGTGGAAACCCTATTAGGGGAAAAACCATGGTGGATGCTAGTCCACAAGATTATACTCTGTTAAAAGTATAAATAGAAGTAATAAGGGGAATGCACATGCATTCAGACACACTGCCTAGAGCTCACTGCTCAAATACAAAAGAGGACTCACTGTCCAACAATACAGAATATGATTAAAATCTAAAGAATACAAATTGAGAAAATAGCTTTTACACAAGCCTGATTACAGTTCCAATTAAACTCACAAAACCTTCTTCACACTTTGCTCAATCTTCTTCACTCTCTGCTCAGTAATGGAATGATAAAAACACTATTTGCACATTTACACTTTCTTTGGCATACATTCACACTCATGCACACACTAACTTCGCTCAACCAATCGCTCTTATATATCCGCTACATGGGATTTCATCACAACTTAGTTGGCCAGAAAAATAAAACATATTTTCAATGTCGGCCCAAATTTACGAATAAAATTTCAATGCAAATCCACCAAGGTCGGCCACAACATAGTGGAGACCCAAATTAATATCTCCAACACAAAAATACTTTAATTAATTTCGCCACGAAGATCCACAACACACTATCACCAACATGTCGGCCAAGAACATGAAAAACCGAACATGCGCAAGAAAAGATATTCAACCACGAGCTCTCTGAGTAATGTGGAAATACCACAAAGATAGAGAATGATGTAGAGACATTCAAGAATGCTAGGAAACAACAGAGAAGCATCCACAACAATTGAGACTACCAGAATCACACAATCTTCATTTAGGAACACTAATATAGACCACAAAAACACTGTCAGACCACAACACACTTCAAACTTCACGCGGACCTCTGAAATTTCCGGTAGATGATCTAGAAACATTCAATAATAAACCCTTTAATCCAAACCAGCTAAACATCATCATATAGAACAAGACACCTTCAAGACCTACATAGTTCCACAAGGAGCCTAAAACACTTCGTTTATAATTTTCCTAATATCCTCGACATAGACAACCTCTAGTACACCAAATGTTAATAGTGTTGATGTCAATGACAACCACATATTAGCAACCATGTCCACAACATCCAACAATCTTCCCCTTTGACATTGATGACAACACATGATGTGAAAAATACCATCAATCCAACACACTGCTTCTTCTACACTTCTCCTCTTGAAATGATTTTTCACATTACACTTCTCCCCCTTTAACATCAATGGCAAAGGTAACAATGACCTTTCCATATACACGCTCTGATACCAATTGTTGGAAAAACAAGGACACACAACTGAGAGGGGTGCGCAGGTGAATCAGTTGTCACAAAAACTTAAACTTTTCTAACTTATTTTAACTTTGATTTCAGATATGATGAATATGCAATTAACCACAAGCAATTAATACATCAAAGAGACATAAGACCAAGATTTTTTACGTGAAAACCCTGTTAGGGAAAAAACCACAATGGATGTTAGTCCACAAGATTATACTATGTTAAAAGTATAAGGGTATGTGTAGGATTATGATGGGCCAAAAAGTGGTGATATGATAGGTATGTGTAGCGTATATGATTGACGACTTTGTTTTTACCAAAAATTGATGGAACAAAAAGGGTTTTTAAAGGAGATTCTCAGCTTTCCACCAATATAAATTATGTTTTACTTTGAATTTAATAAATAATTATTATTCATTTTCTATTGAATTACGTCTAAAGTCTTGATTGATAGGCTGATTGAAAAACATCTATAGCTTTCAAACGGTATCACATTTTTTGAATTTGAAACATGCGTCACATTCTATGCTTTGCATACTATAGGATTAAAAAAAAAAGAATTTCATGAAGTTTTGACTTAGTTAAGGTGGTTAGACATACACGTTTTTATATTTTTTAAAATTTGTAATAAAAAATAATAATTAATTATTTACTTGGAAAAAAATTACAAAAAAATATGGATCATGTCCAAACATGAGTCCTCTACTTATATCTAAAATGTTATAAAAAAATATTATCATTTTATTGTGGTTAGGGTGGTCGGGCAGACACCTACTTCTTAATTTTTCCCTGAAATTTAAATACTATTGCATTGAAATTTCAAATTTTCACTAAATAGATTTTTTTTTTATAAAAATAAACTTAGTAGTTTAGAAACTACATTCAATTTTCTATTAATTCTATTCTTACATATTTTTGAAATACTATATATAACTTATTCAAATTTTTACGTCAAGTTGCCTAACTCTTATTTTTCTAAATTTTTTGCCATTTAAGGGCCTATTTTTTCCATGATGATCCTGTACATACCCATAAAGAGAAGTAATAAGGGGAATGCACATGCATTCAGAAACACTGCCTAGAGCTCACTGCTCAAATACAAAAGGACTCACTGCTCAACAATACAAAATATGATTAAAATCCAAAGAATACGAACTAAGAAAATAACTTCTACACAAGCCTGATTACAATTCCAATTAACCTCACAAACCCTTCTTCAAAATTTTCTCAATCTTCTTGACTCTTTGGTCAGTAATTGAATGATAAAAACACTATTCACACATTTACACTTTATCTGGCATACATTCACACTCATGCACACACTAACTTCGCTCAACCAATCACTCTTATATATCTGCTACATGGGATTTCACCACAACTTAGTCGGTCAAAAAAATAAAACATATTTTCAATGTCGGCCCAAATTTACAAATAAATTTCCAATGCAAATCCACCAAGGCCGGCCACAACATAGTGGAGACCCAAATTAATATCTCCAACACAAAAATACTTTAATTAATTTCGCCACGAAGATTCAGAACACGCTATCACCAACATATTGGCCAAGAACATGAAAAACCAAACATGCGCAAGAAAAGATCTTCAACCACGAGCTCTTCGAGTAATGTGGACGTACCACAAAGATAAAGAATGATCTAGAGAAATCCAAGAACATCAAGAAACAATAGAGAAGCATCAGTAACAACTGAGACTGCTAGAATCACACAATCTTCATTCAGGAAGATTGACAGAGACCACAAAAACACTGTCATACCACAACACACTTAAAATTTCACACGGACCTCTGAAATTTGTAGTAGATGATCTAGAAATATTCAACAATAAACCGTTTAATCCACACCAGCTAAACATCAACGTACATAAAATGACACCTTCAAGACTCGCATAGTTCCACAGGGAACCTAGAACACTTCCTTTTATAATTTTCTCAATATACTCAACATATACAACCTCTAGTACACCAAATGCTAATAGTGTTGACATCAATGACAACCATATATTAGCAACCATGTTCACAACATCCAACAATCTCCCCTTTTGACATTGATGGCAACACGTGATGTGAAAAATACCATCAACCCAACACACTGACTTCTTCTGCACTTCTCTTGAAAGGATTTTTCACATTACATTTCTCCTCCTTTGACATCAATGGCAAAGGTAACAATGAACTTTCTATATACACACTCTAATATCAATTGTTGGAAAAACAAGGACAAACAACTAAGAGGGGTAGGGGGGTGAATTAGTTGTCACAAAAACTTTAATTTTTCTAACTTATCTTAACTTTGATCTCAAATCTGATGAATAAACAATTAACTACAAACAATTAACACATCAGAGATACCAATAACACCAAATTTTTTTACGTGGAAACCCTATTAGGGGAAAAACCACGATGGATGTTAGTCCACAAGATTATACTCTGTTAAAAGTATAAAGAGAAGTAGTAAGGGGAATGCACATGCATTCAGGCACACTACCTAGAGCTCACTGCTCAAATACAAAAGAGAACTCACTATTCAACAATACAAAATAGGATTAAAATCCAAAGAATACAAATTGAGAAAATAGCTTATGCACAAGCCTGATTACAGTTCCAATTAAGCTCACAAAACCTTCTTCACACTTTGCTCAATCTTCTTCACTCTCTGCTCAGTAATGGAATGATAAAAACACTATTTGCACTCAAGAATGGATCTACTAATGGAGGGGAAGAGCCAAAACTGGTGGAAGGTGATGTTGATGCGAGCATTGATGCTTATGTGCAAATTGATCTAGATGTGAGGAATCAAATTCCATTTATTCAATATCACAACGCGAGGAATGTATTAAAAGGAGGTCAATCAACATCCTATTTCAATAGAGATCTACAACATAGGGTGAGCAAGTTAACTCTCCCAACTTTTGATGGTTCGTGAAAGATGACAACAAGAGCTTGGGAACTTAAGCTAGACACATATTTCTCACTCAACCCCATTCCTGAAGATGAAGCGGTCAAATTTTCCATTTTGCACTTGGACGGGATAGGACATGAGTGGTGGCATTGTGCAGTCATGACACAAGGGTTTAATCTTGTAATCACATATTCTGATATCACACAAAAGCTTATAAAGAGGTTTGATAGAAGAGATCTAGAAACATACTCCAAGGAACTAACAAGCTTAAGACAACAGCGAACCGTGGATAATTATGTAGTAGAATTTTAGAGTCTTGTTGTGATGATTCCTGATGTGTCAAATAAAAGGCTCATGTTCTTATTTATTGAGGGTCTATCAGAATCGTTCCATGGACTAGTTAGAGCGCTAGAGCTAGCTTCATTGGAAGAGGCCATCCGTAGAGCTCTAAATCTTGAAGGATTCACTGTGAAGGATAAGACGATGGTCAAGAGTACTCCCGTGGGGCAGCAAAAGAAACCATTCCAAAAGGGAACTCGTCCTCCTAAGAACTTTACTCTAGGGCCTAGCAAAACTGAAATGTCCAAAAACGAGCTCCACCAAAAAGGCTTATGTTTCCATTGTAGAGAACCTTGGAATGAATTCCATAGATTTTTTGGAAAGGGCCAAATCCACTACATTGAGGTAGTTTTTGATGTTGAAGGATAGGTCGAAGAAGGAGAAAACAAGGAAGCTACTAATGAGTTTGGACATGAAATAACCATGGAAGGAGAACCTATGGGAGGCACACTTGCAACACTTTTAGGAACACCACGATATCATTCACTTCGTGTCAGAGGGGTTCTTCAAGTATAGAGAGTGATAGTATTGATAGACAACATTGCTACTCATAATTTCGTTGACAAGAGGACCATGGCCAAGTTGCTCTTGAAGACAAAATACTTTGAAGGATTTGATGTTGCAACCACAGGCGGTAACATCCTTTCTTGCACTTGCCGTATTCAATAGATGGAGTTGAACCTAGGAGGATACAGGGTGAGAGATGATTTCTATGTTGTTGACATTGGTGATACAAATGTGGTGTTGGGAGTACAATGGCTACATTCACTTGGAGAATACACCACCAACTACCAAACCATGGAGTTGAAGTTCAAACATGAAGGGAAAGAGATTGTCCTTCGAGTCCTTTCCAAGAATGGTCCAATGGTGGTTTCAGTTAAAAGAATGGAATGATCTTTTCGAAGAGACGAGGTAGCTTGGGAAATATAATTTTTGATCACAGATACTAGGCCTCCAAAGGAAGAAAGAACCTACCCTATCGACACCCAGACCGTTCTTCTAGTGTGTGATTGAGCTTGAGGAGGGAGCCAAGCCCGTCATCACCACTCCCTATCGCACCCTAGGATGTACAAAGAGGAGATTGAGAAGTCAATCAAGGAGTTGATGGACATGGGCCATATTTGTCCGAGCTCTAGCCCCTTTGCTTCATCCATTGTGTTGGTCAAGAAGGATGGGACGTTGAGGATGTGCATTGATTATAGGGCTCTCAACAAGAAGAAAATCAAGAACCACTATCCCATTCCCATGATTGATGAGTTGATAGATGAACTCCATGGTGTAGTGTGCTTCTTTAAGATTGATTTGCATTCGGGGTATCACCAAATTCGAGTGAAGGAGGAGGATGTGCATAAGACAATTTTTAGATGTCACTATGGGCACTATGAGTTCTTGGTCATGCCATTTGGGTTGACCAATGCTCCCACCACCTTCCAGTCATGTATGAATCAGGTATTCATTGTATAGTTGAGGAAATACATTTTGGTTTTCTTTGATGACATCTTGATATATAGGACTTGGGAGGATCACCTGAAGCATATTGAGGAGGTGCTAGACATATTGGAGCATCATTCATTTTATGCCAAGATGTCAAAATGTGAGTTTGGGATGACCGAGATTCTTTACTTGGGGTACAAGATCAGTGCTCAATGGGTTAGTGTGGATGAGGAAAAGATCAAGGTGATTCAAGATTGGCCTAGACCCAAGAACTTGACACAATTGAGAGGATTTGTAGGCCTATGCAGCTATTACAGGAACTTTGTGAAATGCTTCTCACAACTTGTAGCCCCACTGACCAACTTGACAAAGAAGGGAAACTTTTCTTGGAGTCCTACAATGCAACAAGTTTTTGATAACCTTAAGGAGGTAATGAGTTCATGTCCCATTTTGGCTATTCCAGATTTCTCACTCCCTTTTGTGCTAGAGTGTGATGCCTCAGGAGAAGGGATTGGAGCAATTTTGATGCAAAATAAGCACCCTATAGCATATGAGGGCAAGAAGCTTACAGATGTAGAAAAAACTTTCTCCATTTATGACAAAGAGATGTTGGCTATCATGCACGCCCTCACAAAATTCCGTTAGTACTTGGTTTGTGGGAAATTTTTGGTGAAGACGGATCGTAACAACCTCAAGTTCTTCCTCAATCAACGTGACTTGAATGATAGGTAAAAAAAATGGGTAAGCAAGCTTCAAGCTTATGATTTTGATATTGAATATGTGAAAGGGAAGAATAATGTAATGGTTGATGCACTCTCTAGGAAGCTATATTTCTGCTCTATGTCTCACATATCTCTTGATTGGAAGGTTTCCATAATAGCTGAGTATGCCAAAGATTCCTTTGCCACTGACATTTTGGAGGGGAGATTGCTTGATGATAGGTACAAAGTGGTTGAGGTCCTCATCCTCTACAAAGAACGAGTGTATCTTGTACCCAATTCCAAGATCAAGGAGAGGATCATAAGAGCTTGTCATGATACATCCCTTGCTGGTCATCCGAGCTTCTACAGGACATACAAGCAAGGGAGTGTTTCTCATGGAAGGGTCTAAAGAATGATATATTGCAACATGTTAGAGAGTGTTTGGTGTGCCAATAAAACAAGACTGAGTATACTTTACCAACCGGTTTGTTGTAGCCCCTACCCATACCAAATCAGAAATGGGAAAGCATCTCCATGGATTTCATTACTGGGCTACCAAAGGTACAAGGAAAAGATTGCATTTATGTGGTGGTGGATAGACTTGCGAAGTATACTCATTTTCATGCTATTACCTCATAATTTAAGGCCCCTCAAGTTGATCTATTTTTTAGAGAGATATTTAGACTCCATGGATTGCCAAAAAACATTGTGAGTGATAGGGACATCAGGTTCATTAGCCTAATTTGGCAAGAGCTCTTTCGTTTGGCAGACATGGAGCTAACTCCAAGCACTAGCTACAACCCCCAGATGGATGGACAAACAAAGATAGTTAACAAATGGATTGAAGGATACCTAAGGAATTATGTGACATGGCAACAATCAACTTGGGTGAAATGGTTGCATCTAGGAGAGTTTTGCTACAACACCACACATCATATGTCCATCAGTATGTCTCCTTTTAAATCATTTTATGGATATGATGCCACTTCCTTCATGGATCTGATTCTCATGGATACTAGAGTGTTGGGTGCTAGAGACATGATGCAACAAAATGTAGATATTATGAAGGCTCTCAAGGAGAACTTGCAATGTGCTTAGAACCAGCAAACAATGTATGTGGATCGCCATAGGAGTGAGAGGGTTTTTGAGGTGGATGACATGGTTTATCTCAGGTTGTAGCCTTATAGACAATCATCCCTCAAGGGAAATGGTGCAGAAAAACTAAAACCAAGGTTCTATGGGCCTTTTCAAATTGTGAAAAACGTACGGGAAGTTGAATATGAGCTCAAATTGTCGCAAGGAAACATAATCCACAATGTTTTCCATGTGTCTTTCCTTAAGAGAGCACTAGGACAACATATCACACCTTTAATTGAGCTACCCCCTCTTGATGATGAAGGAAAATTGATACTTGAACCGGAAACAATTTTGGACATGAGGGAGAAGAGATTGAGGAACAAGACTATCCCAAAATACTTGGTGAAATGGAATTTTTTTTCAATTGAAGATGCAACGTGGGAAGGAGTGGAGATATTCGAGCATCCAAACTTCAGGTTGCTTGAGGGAAAGCAACATATCGGTGAGGAGGACTGTCATGTCCCCGCAATTTGAAGGTTTATTTGCTTTGGTGGGAAAGGTGTTTTTAAACACCACAAGTATTTGAAATTTAATAAATAATAAATAATAAAATTTAATTATAATATTTAATTAGTTGATTGGCCCACTTCCCCAAGTTGGCGCTTAAAAATAATATTTCAATTTTTTTTTTGTGTTGGCCGACCTCTTTTGGCTGGTTAGTTTATATACTGGATCGATTGCTTGGAATCAACATCTTGGTGAAGACATGAAACACATATCTTATAGAGATGAAAACCTTTGTAGGGTGATGGTTGAGTAAGATGAAAGCCTTACCCGGTTATGTGTTTGTGCCACTCTCTTGTTCGATTATTCCCCACTAATACCGAGTTTTGTCACACAGGTTGATTGAAGGCACCGATTCTGAGAGGAGCAATTAGCTACGATCGTCGTGGTCGAGCTTTGCTCTGGCCATGAACTTCCTTGTCGCCTAGCACATGATAGACGTGAGTAATTTCGGTGCACTCTTCTCATATGATAGACGTGATCACACAGTACATACTAGCTGCACAAGATCAAGCTGGCTAGTTGGATCATTGAAGACAACATTATCGAGGAGATATGTGTGCACCAGTTTGATGGCTGAATGATCACGATTTGAAAATCGATTTGTATTTATGTAAGCATTGCCAATCTAGGTAGTGCACAGATGGTTCCATATAGTCCCATCTTTGGGGCATGAACTCTGGAGTCTATTCGTAATTTTCTGAGAAAGGATATTAATCGGGCTTGAGATTCGAAGTAAGAAACTCATGTTCTCAATATTATGTGTGGTCCATTTACAATTTGAAGTTGTTGTTCTGTTATCTTTGTGAATGATTTTGGGAAATACTATTACAGTTTGAAATCTAGATTTATCTGTCAGACATTCATATTACTCCAGTGGTCACTGCCTGTGTTCACACCACAAATTCTCTAATGACCTTGATTACTAATCTGAATTCACTACACTGTGCATTCATCCATTTTCTGTATTCGTCTATTCTGTGTTGAAACTACGATGAATTCATCCCAAGCATCTTACAAATCCATAATACAAAATTCTATCCACCAAAACTAAATCTAAACACAAGCAACTTTAGTTAGATTGCTAGTAAAGATTACTAAAAACTAACACTATAACATGCATCTCTTGAATGACAAGAGATAAACAAATAGAGTTCTAAAAATATCTATCTCCTCAAAAAGCATATCAGGCTAAAATTAGAGACGGCTAAAAATATTGCATGCTACAAATAGCTCCAATTAAAAATATATTTTTTAAGATATGCCCTTCTCCTTAAAAACCGTGACTTTTAGTGTGGGAAAAAAATAATAAATCTTGACAGGTGGATTTGAATATGTTTCTAATGAAACTATTCTCTATTTGAAATATCACAAACCCTTTGATGAAAACCTAAAACTCTAACAATCTTGGTAAATTGGATTTGAAACTCTTGTTTTTTTGTTGATTCTGCATCAAAACCTAGTTGAAAACGGTGAATTTGAGTACCCTGAAAACCCTAGCATATATTCTTCAAATAGTCACAAAATATAGATTAAACACCAAGCCCTAGCCACCTTGGAGGATATAACAACTATTTGTTAGATGTGGATGATGATTGAAAATTTCTTCAACACACTGACACCCAAATTACTACAAACTAACACTATAACATGCATCTCTTTAATGATAAGAATCTAAAATTAGACTTCTAAAAATAGCTAACTCAGAAAACATATAAGGGTAAAATTAGAGGCAGCTAAAAATAGTGTGAGCTATGATAATGCAGACTAAAAATAGATTTTTCAAATTATGCTCTTCTCTTCAAACATTTTGATTTCTAGTGTGGGCCAAAAATAACAAATCTTGACAAGTGGCTTTGAAGATGTTTCTATTGAAACTTTTATCTATTCTAAATATGGAAAACCCTTTGATGAAACCCTAAAACTATAACAATAATGGTAACTCGGATCGAAAGACCAACTTTTTTTTGTTGATTCTACATCAAAACCTAGCTGAAAATGGTGACTTTGAATACCCTGAAAACCCTAGCCTCTATCCCTATCTACAAAAAAAGTGGAAATAAAACTACTTTAAAACAAACTAATCCTAAAACAATGAATTAAATACAAACAACCTAAAATAGGCTGCAATCTCTTACTAAAAAATGGCTATTGGTGATGATAGTTGCTAGATGTGGTTGTTGCTGAAAAATAGAAAATTGGCACATGAATGACTTTTTGAAAATCTGAAGCAATTTTTGACTTGAAAATGACTTAAAATGTTGAATCCTTTGGAATCTTTGAAACATGGCGAACCTTCTAGAGCCTCTAGAAAATTATTGAAATCCTAACTATGGTGCTTCCATTGGCCTCTTAGAATGTCAGAATTCCAATCCTTTGAAGTTAAAACCCTATCTCTCTGAGGAATGTAATTGTGAACACTATGATGATTGAAACACTTAGAAGGAAGAAAATGTTCTTCTTTGCTATAGTCAAACCCTCAACAATCTTGATGAATGTTGAAAACCTTATATGAGATAGAACATCCATTTGATTACATTGAAAATTCTAGGACATGATTTGCTCAAAAAAATCCATCCTTGTGGGATCCTCATAAACCTGAGTGCTAAGATCTATGCATATAAACCTTTTAGAGATATCGAAAACTACCTTCATAGGCTTTGTACTTGTAGGATGCTTCGTTAACATTGTAAAACTCTTCACCAACATGTAAAAATAAAAAATTATGCCAAGTTTCTGCTATAAACAGTAGAGGCATTTTTTTTTAGTGAGTTTGAATGAGGATGGCTAGATTATATAAACACTTTATGCTTTAACCTGTAGACTTTTTGTTTAAAATAGACTTTATACTATATGGCACACACCACTTATCATATTGCCATGTTATGAGTTTGGTGCAGAGTTTTATGTGGCTATTGCCACTCAAAAGTGTGCTTATGATTTAAAACCATCTCTTGTAGTTGATGCATTTCACTTAAGGGATTGCCACTTGATTAGGTGGAATCACTTGGTGGTTATATCGCATAAAATGTCTACCTCTTATAAGTGTTATAAGCCCTCTTTTAGCTGGGCATGAGTCACTAAGGTGATTTCCAAATTTTGAGTTTTGATTCATAACAACTTTGCCTTTTTTTGAACTGTCCTGAAACACTCCTAGCTAGCACACTTTAATAATACTCTTGCTACCTTTTAAGTTTGATTTTTACTTGATTTTGCTCCATAACTTAGAGGATTTCCTCTTGAATTTTGGGTGGAGCTTCATAAAATAATTACCACATTATAGACCTTGGGAAGAACTTTGGAGTGGCATTGCCATCATCAAATAGTGCCCAAACTTCATAACTTAACCTCTTTCTCCCTTGGTGTATTTTCATAATGGTTCTGCCACATTTTAGGCATAATTTTGTATTGGCTATGACACTTAGTTTGATGGAGAGGGAATACTGCTGCTCACAAAACACAATGCAATATATTTGTATTACAACAAATAGCAATCATTCCATACACAAACTCATACAATCATGAAGACCAACAAAGAGAAAAAATCATTAATTCAAAACTAAATCTTCTTTCATTCTCATAGAAACAATTAAATTTTTTTATCAATCCATTAAGGATTCAAATTTTCTCAATAGGCTCTTCCTGTAGCTTCCATTCTCTACCCCAAAACTCTTCATACTTTTCCTCCAAATCTTTGCACATTTCTCTTGAACTCCACACTATCCTCTTTTTCTTTTCATCTCAACTTCTAAACCCGTCACATTTTGTCTACTCATGATCCCTCATTTTTCCGAATCTCCTCAAATGGTTTCTGGGTTTGGTGCGCCTCATTTCCAGCTTTCCAGATCATTTTGGAATTCTTGATTTTAATCTCATATGAGAAATTTATGCCATATTTACTGAAATTGGCTCAGACAAACTTCCTCTCCCCAAAATGCCAATCAAACCCCTGCCTCCTCCATTCTGGGCATCGGATTCATGCATTCAACCTCTTAATTATTATTTCCTGATAATTTTCCCAATATTTTCCTAAATTGACATCTATTATCTCATTCTTGTACCTCCACTACCTCTAGCACTTGCACTCCAGAAGATTCCAGCACTAATGGCAAACAAATTCAAATTCTTGGGAGTTATTGTTGAATATTCCATCATTCTCTCACATATGGTTTGTTATTATTATTTGTTTGTTTGTATGGTTTTTTTTTGATACATGTGATAATTTGTTATATTTTGTGAACCTTGTGAGTGCTATTTTAAAGCACACAGTTCACCGTCATCACATGTATATAAACCCAAATCATAATGAAGATTATTCATTCGATTGATCTACCAAATCTATTATGGTATCAGAACCAGTTACAATTAGAGGGATGATAGATCACTACTGCTGAGGCAATGGTGAGGAGGCTCGTAGTATTATTTCTAGCATGTTCATTTATTGAATGGACCAATCAACCTTGGTACATGCTTTGACAGTTAATACTAGCCGATTTCCTATGATATTCTGTATCTTCAACAACAATTTGGCTGAGACTCAGTGCTTATCAATTCTTGTGATGTGATCTGCTCATGATTTCTCTGTGCTCTACAACTTTTAGATTGGGATCATTATTTTATCTTGACTCTTCTCAAAGGATCAGGATCTTCTATCATTCACATCGATAGTCTTGATGTTGCATGGTTTATGACTGAGTTTATGGCATCGAGGCTTGGATCAATTAGGTCGTAATTACATGTGATCCAATCTGTGTGATGTGACAAAGCTCTTCTTTGTTGATTGTTGCAGTGCATTAACTCTGATCTGGGTTCAACGTGTTGAAGGGACTGGTGCTTCTTGGTATTGGTTGTAGCATTGATAAATACATATCTTCTTCCTCTGTGATTAGTGACTGAAAGCTGCAAATTCCCCGAAGCTCCATGAAGATGTGATTATTATATGTACAAAAATCTCCAAATTTTCTGAACTTGCCGTCAAATCTAGCTGAGACTCAAACTTTCTAGGCACCGTGCTTGATGGGGGATTATTGAAGGCCACATAAGATTGGTTTTCTTCATTTAACAGAAGACGTGCATTCTTGTCAATCTATTCTCCAAGCGAGGCGACCATACTGGACCCGCAGCCAAATAAGTACATTTTTATTTTTCTTCATAGAGGCACTCAAACTTGGTCGGGATTAGTTGTCATATATATATATATATATATATATATTAATTAGACATTTGTAATTGTAAATTGGTGAGGAGTTTTTAGGTCAAAGTGAGATAAAAATAGTTGACAATGAATTCTTTTAAGGTTTCTTTGGAAACCACTTTCTAAGAGTTTTTTTTTTCAAAGAGTAGGAAAGATTGTATCTCGCTAACAATATGGCGGGTAGTTCTCTAAAATTTCTTCTTCCAGATTCCCAACTATTGCATGGTAACAATTATTCTGCATGGAAAACCAAACTCAAAACTTAGCTCGAGTTTGAGGAAGTTTGGGATGTGGTCAGTGGAACCACAACATGCCATAAGACAAATGTTGATGAACAAAAGAAATTTGATCAAGACGATAGAAAGGAAAAATTGATCATTTTGTTTAGTGTGTCTGATGATGTCCAACCGTTTATCCATGAATCGTCCACAACCAAAGATGCATGGGACAAGCTCAAGATGGTGTATGAGGTGAAGAATCAAAATCAAATCCTAAACTTGCAAGGTCAGCTACATAGCCTAAAGATGAAAAACAGAGAGAACAGTTGGAATCCTTTCTCAAAAGGATTACAGAATTGAGAGCCTCCTTACAAGCATTGGGAGAAACAATTGATGATGCAGTTTTGGTGCCTATTGTTCTACGGGCACTACCTTCGAGGTATAAAGTTTTTGTGACGAATTTGAATGTCACAGAGACAAAACCCACTTTTGAGAAGCTTGTGAATCTACTTCAGAAAGAAGAATCTTTAACGCATGAACATGAGGAGGAGGATCATGCCACGACCACTCGTCATAAAGGCAAGACGCCTATGAAGTAGTGTCCAATATGTGAAAGAGTTGGACATGATGTAAAAAATTGTTCATACAATTCCTTCAACAAAGGATCATCCAACAAACCACATCCCAAGAAGCCACTTCAAAGTTGCAAACCATAGTGGGAACAAAAAAATAAACAGAAACAACAAAGAAATGTTGTTGAAGCAGAAGATTCTCCAGATGAGGAATACATGCTTTCATCTCACACTTTAGAAGATGGTTCACAATCAACCTCAACACGGTATGTGGACTCAGGTGCTACCAAGCACATGATTGGACAAAAGCAATGGTTTGTGACATTGAAACCACATCGCAGTACTATCACTCTTGGAGATGACACCGTCCACCACATCAAAGGTATTGGTGACATTTCTTTGAAGTTTGGTATACATAGTTGTAGACTTACTAATGTTCTATATGTGCTAGGACTTACCAAGAATATTCTTTCTGTTAATCAGTTTATTGATCATAATCTTATGATTGAGTTTGATACAAATCATGATAAAAAGTTATGTTTTATCAAAGACAAGTCTAAAAATTCAAAGATTATTGCTAGTGCTACTGAAGTTGGTAGAATGTTTAGGCTTGATACAATTGCTAATAATCAGGCCTTAGTGACTAAGGACAATGATCTTTCAATGCTTTGGCATCATAGATTCGGTCACTTGAGCACTAGTTACTTGTTGAAACTTAGTCAAAAAAGCATGGTCAAAGGGATTCCCTCACTTGGGAAGTCGAGTGTTAGTTGTTCTAGTTGTATTGCTACAAAACACCATTGGGCACCATTCTATCCTAGTGAACATCATTCCAACCACCCTTTGGAATTGGTGCATACCGATCTGTGCGGCCCTATGTCGCCTAGCAATAAAGGATACAAGTATTTTCACCTATTTGTTGATGATCACACAAGGAAAATGTGGGTATATTGTTTGCAGCATAAAGATGAGGCCTTCCCCTACTTCAAAGAGTTCTGTACTCTTGTGGAGAAAGATACGAATCATCATATTTGTATCCTCCGCTCAGATTGAGGGGGGAATACACCATCACAAAATTCTCTACATATTTAAAGGAACATGGAATTCAACGTCAATTGACTACAACATACACACCTCAACAAAATGGGGTTGCTGAAAGGAGAAGTCACATCATTGTGGAGATGGTTTGAAGTATGTTGAAAGATTCTCAACTTGAGCATGCATATTGGGCTAAAGCTTTTCACACAACAATTTATCTTCTAAATCGTGAACCAACCAAAGGGCTTGATGGCAATACACTAGAAGAAGCATGGATAGGGGTAAATCCTTCTATCTCTCATCTTCGTGTGTTTAGATGCATTGCCTATATGCACATTCCTAAACAAAAAAGGAAGAAGCTAGATGAAAAATCAATAAAATGTATTCTTCTAGGATATAGTAATGAATCCAAGGCATATCGCCTTATGGATCCAAATACAAAGAAGATTTACATTAGTAGGGATGTAATTTTTGATGAGAAGAGTGAGTCAAGTTCTCCTCCCACTTCATCACCCGCTTTAGGTAGTGCTCCTATTTTCAATATGGATGGTAAAAATGATGGGCACATTGATAATCAGTCAACACCCACCAATGTCACAAACCCTTTACCAAAGTGGTACATTAGTACCATTTGAGATGCAAAGTTAGATGGAGTCCCAGACACTTCCACTTTAGGTCCAAGGACTCATAGCATGGCTCACAATGAGGTAAACTTTGCACTAATGACTTTAGTTGTTAAAATTTTTGAGCCATCTAATGTTCAAGAAGCACTAGAATCAAAGCCTTGGAAAGAGGCTATGGATGCATAGTATCAATCTCTAATGAAAAACAACACTTGGGAGCTTGTTGATCTACCACTAGGTAAGAAAGCAATAGGATGCAAATGGATATTAAAAAATAAGTATAAAGTAGATGGTAGTATAGATAAACATGAAGCCAAGCTTTTCGCCAAGGGATATGCCTAGAAAGAAGGAATAGACTATGAAGAAACATTTGCTCCCACAACAAAAATTAAAACCATTAGAATGATTTTTTCTTTAGCTGCCCAATTTGGATGGAAATTGTATCAAATGGATGTAAAAAGTTCCTTTCTTAATGGAGACCTTAAAGAAGAAATCTATATGACCCAACCAGAGGGGTATGTTGCACTTGGAAAAAAAGAAAAGGTATGCAAAATTTTTAAATCCCTATATGGTCTCAAACATGCTCCTAGAGCTTGGTATATAAAAATTGATGAACATCTACTACAACATGGTTTCACTAGGCATCTATATGATCCCAATATCTACCTCAAGGATCAAGGGGGCGATATTGTGATAATTATTGTATATGTAGATGACTTGGTTATCATAGGAAACTTAGAAGCAATGGTTATAGCATCCAAGAATGATCTTAAGAAGACTTTTGATATGATAGATCTCATGCTACTGCACTATTGTCTAGGCTTAGAGGTATGGAAAAAATATCACCATATCTTTGTATCATAGAGAAAATATGCCAAGACATTGCTCGAGAAGTTTAGGATGATGAATTCCAAACCTATGCCTACTCCTATGGAATCAGGTCTGCAGTTATCTACCATTGATACATCTCCTCAGGTGAATGCAATACTCTATCATCAAATGATTGGAGGTTTGATTTACTTGACATATACTAGACTGGATATCAATTTTGTTGTTTCTTATCTTTCACGATTCATGCAAGAACCAAAGAAATGTCATTGGATAGCAGCAAAAAGGGTCTTAAGATATATACATGGTACAATGGATAATGGTTTGGACTATAAAGGGAGTGATAAGTTCTTCTTGACATGGTATACAAATGCAAATTATGCAGGTTCAGTTGATGATAGGAAATCTACTTCTGGATATGTTTTCTTTTTAGGTTCAGGTCCTATTTCTTGGGGAAGTAAGAAGCAAGCCATAGTTGCTCATTCTTCAACAGAGGTAGAGTATCGTGCAACAAGTGTAGCAGTTTGTGAAGCAGTTTGGTTATGTCACATATTAGAAGGATTGGGGGTATCACAAAACTAGCCTACTGTCCTCTATTGTGACAACCAAAGTGTTCTCAAGCTTGTTCGTAATCCATTATTTCATGAACGGACAAAGCTTATTGAAATTGACTGTCACTTCACACGAGAACATGTTCAACAAAACATCTAACTTCAATTTTTCTCTACAAAAGAACAATGTGTTGATATCTTCACCAAACCTCTTACACGTGTGAAGTTTGGAACTTTTCGAGATTATCTTATTAGCACTTTAAAACAATGATGTAATAAGGGGGGGTTGTATTCTCTCACGAATGGTTTGTTATTATTATTTGTTTGTTAGTATGGTTTGTTTTGATAAGTGTGATAATTTGTTATTTTTTGTGAACCTTGTGAGTGCTATTTTAATGCACACAGTTCACTGTCATCACATGTATATAAACCCAAATCATAATGAGCATTATTCATTCAATTGCTCTACCAAATCTATTAGTTACAAATGAAGAAAAATATAATATCTCCCAACCAAATGAAATGATTTTACAATAAAAATTCATGCCAAAAAAAAGTGTATGGAAAGGGGTACCCTTCAAGGTTGTTGAAGGAAGAAAAATCAAGAAATATATCATTCCTGCAAGACCAACATCACACCAAAAATAAAGAAAGTAAAACAAATTTATTTTTGGGTGTGCAGGATTGCTTGGTACCGTTGGATGCTCCTGCATTAGACACTTGGGGTAAGTGAAATTTTCCATGAGTTGAAAACTCATGAACATTTGAAGGCCATATGTTTTCTTTGGATCCACCATTCTTCGCTATTCTTCTAAAATTTTCTCTTTCTCTTCTTCCAACATCTTGTTGTAACATTCACCATCCTCCAAAGAATCCTTCTTTTCCTCTTCTCCTCTTTCGTGGGTTTTGTCCTATCACAAACTAACCACCTCCACCAAATATCACTAGTGGCATCCTTTATAGCTTCTACATATAAATATGCTACATCCAAACACCAATCTATAACTAGATAATCCCTCTTTCTATCTTCTTGCACTAACTCTTTATGCAAATTCACATAAACTATTTCATCACACCAAGTAGAAAAATCAGAATTTACCTCTTCATTGATTTGATGCTCCATGTCCACCAACATGTCCTCATTATTCTCTTTGTCTGCTCCTACAACTTCTACCTCATCTGCATTTGCTGCAATTTCTCTATGTCCGTTATCCTTTGTATCCATCTTTGTCTCTTGAAGATTTAAATCTTCTCAACCACCTATCTATTATTTCCATCTCCTTTATCAATAGGAGATTCTCTACATTTTTGTCAAGTTCTTCATCAAATTTTGGTCCTTTAGCATGAAAATATCCTTCTTCATTATAATTGTCTATTGTAGCCTTGTTGTGCTCTTCAACCTCTACCACCATTTCATGCTTGTTCTCCTTCCTATCTTCCAAAAGACATACTTTTGTTGTTGCAATCTCACTATCTTATTCATCCTTTATAGGGGTTACTCTCTCTTCTTTTTCCTTCTCTTTGGCTGCACCACTCATTTTCTCTGCTCTTCTTCTCGCTGTCCTCAAAGCATACTTTTGTAGTATTCTCTCCCTCATGTTCACCTACATACACAACTATGACAAAATTGTTTCCTTTCTTCTTTGAAATTTCGTCAAACACTTGCCACACACCCTTGATCTTCAAACTCTTAGGTATAGACTTCCTCACATTCGACGATCGGTCTACACACCATTGACACTCCACCCCCAGGTCCTGGTACAAACTGCCTCATGTTCGACACTCTTCCTGCACATTTAGGAACTCTTGCTCTTATACCACTGATGGAGAGGGAATACTGTTGTTCACAAAACACAATGCAATATATCTCTATTGCAACAAATAACACTCATTACATACACAAACTCATACAATCATGAAGACCAACAGAGAGAAAAAGTCATTAATTCAAAACTAAATCTTCTTTCATTCTCATAGAAACAATTACAAAAAAATTTCAATCCATCAAGGATTCAAATTTTCTCAATAGGCTCTTCCTATAGCTTCCTTTCTTTGCCCCAAAACTCTTCATACCTTTCCTCCAAATCTCGACCCATTTCTCTTGAACTCCACACTATCCTCTTTTTCTTTTCATCTCAACTTCTAAAACTCGTCACATTCTATCTACCCATGCTCCCCCATTTTTGTAAATCTTTTCAAACGGTTTCTAGGTTTGGTGTATCTCATTTCCAAATTTCCAGATCATTTTGAAATTATTGATTTCGATCTTGTATGAGAAATTTATGCCATTTTTACTAAAACTGTGTCTCATAGTCATGACCTAGACAAACTTCCTCTCCCCAAAATGCCAATCAAACCTATGCCTCCTCCATTTTGGGCATGGGATTCATGTATTCAGCCCCTTAATTATTCTTTCCTGAAAATTTTCCCAATATTTTCCTAAATTGACATCCATTATCTCATTCTTGCACCTCCACTACCTCCAACAATTGTACTCCAAAAGATTCCAACACTAATGGCAAACAAATTCAAATTCTTGAGAGTTACAAATGAATAAAAATATAATACCTCCCAATCAAATGAAATTATTTAACAATAAAAATTCATGCTAAAAGCAAGCATATGGAAAGGGTCCTTTTCAAGGTTGTTGAAGGAAGAAAAATCAAGAAATATATCATGCCTGCAAGACCAACATCACACCAAAAATAAAGAAAATAAAACAAATTTATTTTTGGGTGTGTAGGATTGCTTGGTACCCCTAGATGCTTCTGCATCATAGTTACTCCAATATTTTTGTCATTTAAACTCCCCTCCTTGGATGTACTTTCCTTGGTAATTTTCCACTTTTCATATGTTGAAATCTTATGGTTTTTCCCATGAAAAAGTGTGCTTCATCATGGTGTTTTGGAACTTGTTTGATGGTGGTGGAGATTTGGTAAGTTTGATCCAAGAGTTGGGAGGAGAAATCCATCAGTGAAGGCTATGAAGAAATACACCTCAATCCATTTCTATCTCTTCCAACTTTTCTACCTTTGCTTGTATTACAAAAACGCCATTGGATCTACCCTAACTTTGTACTTGTTTTGCTCTATTATTTTTATCATTTGTAGCTGTGATGCAATCACATTTTCCTTGCAAAATTGTTAGTTGATAGGACCACATACAAGGTAACATTTGCAAATTGATGGGGAGAACAACAATTGAATTGTACTTGATGAAAACTCAAGGATTTACTAACAATGGACTTGACAAAAAGGATTATGAAAACTAATTTTTGTAGGGGTACCAACAAAATTCAAATATAAATTGTGATAAAAAACTATGAAGCAAGTGTTAAATAATGGTACCTGATCATTTTGATGACAGAGAATCCGTAGGAAGCAACTCTTGTACAAGATGTTGGGCCATCTCCATGATCTTGGGAATGAATCTACACTTTATACTCCTTAATTATTTCAACTCCTTTGGTGAGTGCCATATAAGCTATTTAAAATTAAATAAGAAACTCTTAAAAGAGGCTTAAATAACTCTTGCACAAGAAGATGTATGTGGACTCTAAACTCTCAGGAATGAACTTCAAACTTGCCAAAATAAATTTACTAGCATTTGCTATTCAAAATGGTGTGTGTGCATGTCAGGCTCACTGAAAGGAATCTACAACTTACACGGTTGGAACAAGTTCAAATTTACGTTGTATGAGATAATATGCATGCACTTTAGGTTCCCTGAAAAATCCATTGAAATGAATCTACATGTTACATTGATTGGTTATGTAATTTCCATAGAGTTCCATGGAAAGAGGTGTAGATAACTGCTATTTTTATTTATTTATTTGTGTTGGATGATGTATATTGACTCCAAGCTCTCAAAATACATGCTAAACTCCATAAAGTGAATTTTCACGTTATAGATCACATAAAATGGCTGAAAATCTTAATTCTCGAAAAGTCTCCCCTGAAATATTCATGCAAATTTAAAAAATAACAGTAACTAGCTTTAAAATCCACACAATGAATTTTGATCTATGCAATTTTTTCTAGTGATCTTCATGAGTGCAATAAAGGGTGATGCTAACCAAATCAATGTCTTTTATGCAAGGCCATCAATTACCAATATGCAATACATGGTACCAATGGAAGAGAGAACTTCATACAAATTGAAAGGAAATACAAATAATTTGGAAGGAGATTGTGTTTCAATTTTGAAAACCATTTGAAGAATTTTAACTAACAACCATTCTATTTGATAACTACTTCTTTACAACTATACAATGGCTTTTGTTGAAGTTGATTGTCAAACCCAACAACTTTGAGAAATCACTTGCAATCAAAACACCTATCACAAAGAGAGAAAAAAAAACGGATTTACTATGCAACCCTCAAGAATTTTATTGATCCAAAAAAGCATATGAATATTACAATATACAATATAGAATCCTTATAATAAGGAAAAAACAAAAAAGCAACCCTAGATGAAACTTCAGGTGAGAATAAAATTAGATCATGACATGTGTCCTCATCCTATGCTATGAGAAAAAAAAACACATGATCTAAGTTTAGCTTAAGTATGCTAAAGTAAATAAGGGTAATTAATTAATTAGGTGATTTTTTTATTTCAATCTAACATCCTCTCTTAAGTACAACTTAAGGAGAAGCTAAAACACTAATGATGAATGGATGGATGGGTCTTGACTACAAGGCTTGATGAAGTACCCATGTACAAACAAATAAATCTCTCATAATTGAAGAAAATGAGAAAAATCATGGGAAAAAAACTCCTCTAAAAGAGAGAAAAAAGAAATAAATGCATACATGTGATGAAAGAATGTAGGACTCAACATGCGCCCCCCAAGTATTGCTTTGGTCACATAAGTCAAATCAAGATCCTACCATAGGAGAGAAAATATGAGACGGTAGATTCCCCAAACAAAGAAGTAGCTCTTGTGCCAAAGGTGAATGTGTGAAGAAAAATATTGAAGATGATCCAAAATTGGCAAATAATGTTCCTCCCCTTGGGAAGAAACAAATCCATCAACAAATGGACAAGAAAATCCCTCAAGAGAAGTGGGAGAAAAGGTCTCATGATATGTTCCTCGAAAATTTGCTCAAGTGTCCACATGTCTGAATCAAAAGGTGCCATATCAAATGAAACAAATCCAAACAACTATGAAGAGTCTTGTAGAACAACCTTCAAATTCAATGATAATGTGATAAAAAGTGTGTTGTAGTTGTCATCAAAGATGAAATTAATATCCTTAATCATGTCCCCAATATTTGCAATGTGTGACTCAACAAATAACTCTACAATATTTGACAAAAAATCATCCCACAAAGTTGAAATTGAAAGAATAGTGACATTTGCGGAACTAAATTGATCATTGAATATACAAGAGGTGGAAGCTCAGGACAAGTCTTATAAACCAAGGTGGATGTAAGTACACAGGTTTAAATGACCAAACTTTTCCTTAGGTAATGATCCACTCAAGTTGCATGAGAGCGGATACGAGTCAAAGGTACTACAAAATTATTTAGAGAAAAACATGAAAAGGTATACAATCGCAATACATGATCAACCATCCCAACTACAACAATTTATCTACTCTCTGCAAGTCTCTCATAAGCATTGAATTAGGTGTGAATTCAATAGTCTTCCTTGCCCCACTATGTGTAAATTGATTGATGGAAAGGAGATTGGTGGATAGTGAAGGAACACAAAGTACATTATGAAGTGTGTCATCATAAATATCAAGAGATCCTTTCCCACAAACAATCATATAAGATTTTTTCCCCATTAGTATGTGTGGTTGAGTGCAAGACTCAAATGAAGAGAACACACCTTATGATGAAGCCATGTGATCTAAAGCTCCTGAATCAATAAGCCATTATCTTTCATCTTGTCTATTTTATTTTCCATGCTTGTTGACCTCGATTGTGAAGATGTGATGCCAAAGAAGAGGATGAATTAGATGACATAGATGAAGGAAATTGAATATTGTTCTTCTAAAGAAGTTGTTTTAGCTCATCGATCTATTTTGCATAACACCGATGCTCATCATGTCCTTGTTTTTTGCAATATGCACATTTCAGGCTCTCCTTTTTAGATGATTCCCCCTCAGAAGAGAAGGAGGACTTAGAGGTACTTTGTGAATGTGATTCCTTTTCTTTCTTATTGTTCTTGAAACCCTTGTTCTTATGTTTCTTTCTTTTTCTATTTGAAGCATTCCAATCTTTTGCACTTTGAGTTTCGATAACACTGGTTTGGAAGACTTCAATGTGCCCTTTTGTACCAACTTTACCCTCCCTAGTGAGAGATGTAATAAAATCATAAATTCAAGGCATCGTAAATGCAATACCAAGAGCATCTTCAATAGCATAGAAAGTAGAAACAAAAATTGAATAATTAGGATCAAGCATGACAAGGATGGAAAGAATTAACTAGGAGTCCTATTTCTCAATACCATACTATGTCAACTGCAATCTGAGAGATTTGAGTTTGGTAAAGAAGTCCTTGATGTTGTCAAAATATGTAGGATTCAAACCAATAAGTTCACTCTCCAACTAAAAACCTTGCAATGTATCCTGCTTCCAAAACAAGGCCTTCAAACAAGTTCGGATATGATTGGGTGTAGTTCAAGACTCCGTGTGAAAGAGGAGATCATGAGACATAGATGTGCATAATGTTCTGAAGACTTTATCACATATGCTAAACCATTTTCTCTTTTTTGCAGTGATTGTTGGTTCAAGTTTTGTACCCATGGTCACTCAATACAACCCTTATTTCTTCAATTTATCTCTATTTGTTTTTTCCACCCATAACAATTGTGTGGAGTGAGTGGAGTAATGTGGGTTGGATTCATGATTTTGTCATGTACCAACCATGATCAAATTGCAACACTAAATTATGAAAAAGAAACCAAGTGTTGAAATGAAATAAATAACAATATAAATATTAAAAATATAAATATAAATATTAACAATTTGAATATTATTATAATTATAATCATTATAATATAATACTATAAATATATAAAAAACTAATATAAAATAAATATATTAACAATAAATTCAATTTATAAATATAGTAATAAAATAAGAAACATATAATATATTAATATAAAATATGTAAACATAAATAGTATATATATTGAAGGGAAAAACAATTATAAAAATGGTGTGACCAAGAGTAGTAATAAGAAATGGACAAGGCCAACAATTACGTTTCAATGAAAAGCAATGATTGAAAGAAGATATTAAAAGTAGTAGTTAAGAGTCTTCAAAAGACAACAATCAGATTTGGAAAAACAAAGATAAGTTTTAAAATAAACATATCTTTCCTTAACAAAGGGATGTGTCCCTTACCAAAGGAAGGGTATGATGAACAACTATTTTTCCCACCCCACCATGGAGGATATAAAGGGAGGCATTCTTCAAAGGGAGGACCATCATGGAAGAAATAGGAAATAGAACTCTACACTCGAAAAAGTAGCAACCATTGTTATAATAAGTGATTGGTATGCAATTGAATGTATATACATTTAATATATAATTTTGATATGCATATGAATTTATATATATAGTTAATTTCCTAATAACTAATGTGCGGTAAGGAGAGAAGTATTCATCTAAATTGGTAGATAAGGAAATAGTGAACCTATTGTTATTATTATAATCAACATCCTTTTCTTTAAGCATCATGTGTAAGGTTGGCAAGGAAACATGTTAGGGAAGGGTGGTATAAGTTCTCTCAATGTAAGTATGCCAACCCTAAGTTGGATGGGATTGTCTAGGTTGGATGTGTTGTCCACTTGGGTCCAAGGGGGGTATGAGCATGCCCTTGGGCTTACTTGAGGAGAATAATGCATAGGTTCACACAATGTAAGTATGCCAACCCTAATATGGATGGAATTTTCTTGGTTGAATGTTCCTGCCACTTGGGGCCAAGGGGGGTATGAGCACTCCCTTGGGCTTACATGTGATGAATAGTTTTTCTAGCACCCTATAATGCATTCTCTCTGATCCCTACCATGATTAGTTGTTGAAAAGAGTCTATAGATTCGATTCAAGCTTAAGTTCATTATTTCATGTGTTAATAGTTCATTTATTCTTAAATTTATGATTTACTATGGATTATTATTTGTAAAACAATCTTATGATGTGCAAGTGTCTCTTAAGGAAAATGTAGGCTTACTTCAAGTAGGGGACATTAAATATTTTTGTTTAAAAGATACATAAGCTGGAAGAAGGAAAAACAATATAACCCTCAAAATGCAAGAAAATTATCCCCTTTTTCCAAAAAAAATGACCTTGTTTGGTATTTTTCCAAAAAATAACCAAAAGGGAAAACTTGAATTTTGATAAAAATAATAGTATCTAGTAAATATTCTAGAAAAATAGGTTTAGTGAATTTGTAGAGCACTGAATCGACTTTCCAATGTCGCAATAATTGCAAAAAAGGGAGATTTGAGCCAAAAGATATGAGCTTGGAAGTGAAAATAGGTATATCTGATTTCAATATGTAATAAAACTCACCAACAACAAAATCTGAAAAAAATATCAGCACCACTAGAAAGTGCTCAAAACTAGCTTTCCATTGATATCTCATTTGTGAACATTCAATTTCGTACGCTCAAGTTATAGTCGATTTTGTAAAATTAGTCTAATTTGTTTTAAAAGGAAAACATGGGGCCAAAAAAGAAAGTCAACCCTTGGTCATATGACAAACCGTTGATTGGTGTTGGGGATTGGGCTTGCACACTAGCCCTTGGTCATTTATGTGACCATGGGCTAGTAGCCAGATGTACTTGGGGTGGCATAGGAACGGTGTTAGGTTAGGCGAAGGTGGTGGTTTGCAGTGGTCTATGTTGGTGGAGCTACCATAGGTGGTCAGTCATGTGGTGGTGGTCACAGGTTTGTTGGTCAAGTGGTGGTGATGTCGGATTGCTGGTTTTCTACACTTGCACACTAAAATTCTATGCAAAGTTTGTTAGTGATGGTGAGGTAGTATGGTGTCGTACATCATACATATTTTTTAAAGATTTGTGTAGCCTCAAAAAAGAAACCTAAAATTTTCCTTGCTTGGATTTTGGCATTTGGACAAGCGATCTTAAGGTTTTGGACATTTTGGACGTAAGTAACAATGAGGTCCATTTTGCTCCAAGATACACCATTTTTTATTTGAAGGTATAATTTCTCAAAAAATATATAGATAATCGTAGATTTGAAGATCTGATATCATGTTGGTGTTGATTGTTGAACATCACAACTCCCAAAAATTCCTTGCAGCTAAAACACCTAAAACAAAGAGAAAGAAAACAACTAATTTACTATGCAAGCCTTAAGAATTCAATTGATCCAAAAAAAATGGAATATTACAATATACAATACTAAATTTTTATAATAAGGAAACGGAAAAAAAACAACCCTAGATGAAACCCTAGGTGACGATAAAATGAGATCATGATACGTGTCATCATCTTATGCTATCAAACAAAAATAAATAAATAAATAACCTAATTAGAGACGTTAAATTTCCACAGTCCATAATGATAAGTGTTTTTTTTTGTGGATTTAATTGTGTGCAATTTGTTTGCAAATAAACTACACATAGTTAAATAAAAAAAAACACAATCTTATCATATGACCTAAGTTTAATTGAAGTATGCCAAAGTAAAAAGGGGACCTAATAATTAATTGGATGATTTTTCTATTTTACTCTAACAACTAATCGTGATAATCCCATCAATATGTTCCTTATAGAGAGAATGATCACTTTGGAATAAAACCATCCAAAACTACTCCCATTTCTTCTTTGGAAGACCTATGCTCTAATTGCATTGTGAAGACCAAACACAATATTCAAGATCAAATGTAGAGAGGAAGAAATGGAAGAAACACAACATATTTCGTAAATGTGAGATGTCAAATTGAGTTTTTGGTGATCAGATTTCAAGTTTTGTTGATTGATTGAGGATCAAATTTTTGAGTACCTGAGTACTAGATTTGTTGATGGATGAGTGATTGTGGATTGATCCAAAGTTGTTGATGCATGTATAATCACTAGATATTTTCATAGTTGTTGATTCTTGATTTAGTCCTAGATGTTGATATATCTACTAGTGTACTCAATGGAGTTCTTAAAGTTGTTAGATTACCTATTTGTTAAGGATTAGAGCACCTATTTGTGTATCTTATTACTCAAGATATGTTGATTGTTGATGCACTTGGATGTTTGCTAATTGAATATTTGTGATCAACACGTCTGTCAACTTTGCAATTTTTTCACACTAAGAGCATTGAGAGATTGTGTGTGGGTTGTACTTGCATTGACTTTGATTATTATTTTTTGGTGAGGAGTTGTCCAAGTTGTGTTAGTTGGAGATTACTCATAGTGACCTTAGTAGATTGGTCATTTTTTTATTTCAGTTTTTCCAAGGAGTTGTTCTAGATGTGGTACCTAGAGACATAGTTACAATATTTAGACTTGGCTTGGACTTGAAAAGTTGTTATTTGACTTGGACTTGACACTCAGAGTCCACAAATTGAAAAACCATGAAATTAAGAGATTTTTTAACAATTTAAAGCTTTTACTATGCACCCTTTAATAAATAAACTTTAAATACATAATAAAGTTGTCAATTTCAAGCTACTTTGATCACACACACAAGTATATACATTGATCAAACAAGTACAAAACAAATTTGAATTGAAGGAAACAACATTTTCAAATATATAATATTCTTAAGTGTTTTAGTTGTACAAAACTCATGAATTATGATATCCATGGATCAATAATACAAATCACAACACAAAGTCATGAACTATGATAGGGAGGAGCTTGTATCACTTGGCCCAACATTACTAGCACTATGTGGGGTCCTACGCTTGTATTTGAGACAAGTCAACTTTATAGACAAAATAAACTTATCAATTAGAAGCTAATTTGTATACTGTAATGTCCCCTTCCTAATCTATTCAACAGTTTGGTAGAGTTAGCCTATTTAGTAGTTCCCCTAGACTAACATGGTTACGGTTAGGGAACTTTGGTGATAGTTTATCCATCATGGTGTGGTTGAGGGTTGTGTAACACCCTTTTCTAGAGTTTTTTTGGTGATTTCTCCCATGCTATTTTTAGTAAGTCAATCTTGGGCACTGACGAAGCAAGTTGTCTATCCTACTATTTTTAGAAGTGTTGCTAGGAGCAGTTGATATCAATATTTCAATATTTGAATGGTCTAATGCATTATTTTAAATGACATAAAAATATTAAAGTTTAATTATATTTAACTTATGTTATTTACTTTATAAAGTTTCTTTATAAAATGGGATGAAGGGAGACATAAGGGAGAATATTAAAAAAGTAAATATTCGTGCAACTTAAGTGGGACCGAAGGTTATTAAAAAGTGTTTTTTTGAAAAAGCAATGAAAAAGTAAAAAAAAAACTTTTTCAAAAAAGAAATGAAACAACAAAAAACACTTTTCCTAAAAAGTAGTGAAAAAAAAGTGTTTTTGAAAAAAAAAAAGGTGCTTTTCAAAAAAGCAAAAAATCAAAAAAGTGTTTTTTCAAAAAAACAACTAAAAAATTATAAAAGGTGTGGGGCTCTCATTTGCTTTATGCTGGATGATATTTGATATTGTTTTACTCTTTGGAGAAAATTGCTTCTTGGTTTGTGAGGACAAAAACTCTCATAGGAAACATTCTTCATGTTGTTGAAAGATAGTCTAGAGGATTCTTGGTGTTTTCATTCAAGAAATACAATTGAGCAGACTGGAATTTCTATTGTTCAAATTTTATAAAAGATTCATTGCATATTAGTTGGTGATCATTGGAGCAAGGGTTTGCAAATTATTATTGCTATTTTTTATTCTTCTTTGGGTTCGCTGTATCATTCCCCATGCTAGTCGTACACTCCTGGGAAGCACTAGAGACTCTTGTTACTGGTCGTTAGGGTTTTGGTTGTGGTTCAAAGGCTATTTGGAGGCACCTTGGTCTACACACATCATTATATATTGTTGTTTTCCTTGGTGATTGGTGACCATTTTTGACACTTGAGTTTGAGTATTTCTTCACCAATTTAGTCTTTTTGTTTGCTGCACTTTTTGGGTATGTTGGATTTGGATAATAGATGATATTTTATGAACTGGGCTGTAATCATTTTGATAAAAAATTGAGTATATTTGTTGATATTAAAATCAGAAAATTTTCAGCTATGTAATCTTGAAGTAATATTCATTTTTTTTTGTGTTGAAAGTAATATTTCAATATTTTTCATTTTGTTGCAATATATTGTTATATCAAACATTGAAAAACTCTCAAAATAATTATCCAAAAAAAAACAAAGGGAAAACACAACAACATATTATGCATACATTGATCAAATGAGTACAAAAGTGTATTTACATTCAAGGAAACAAGGTTTATAAATATATAACTATTCAAAAATGTTATAGGTTAACAAATCTCGTGGATTATGATATTCATGGCATAAAAATAAAAAATGCAACATGGAGTGATGAACTATGATAGAGAAGAGCTTGTATCAGTTGGTCCAACAAATTACTAGCTCTATGTGGGGGTCTTGTGCTTGTATTTGAGACAAGTCCATTTTAAAGACATAATAAAATTATCAATTAGAAGCTACTTTGATCACATACACAAGTATACATAGATCAAATGAGTGAAAAAGAGAACTTGAAATGAAGAAAACAACATTTTTAAATATCTATTCTCAAGTGTTTAAGGTGTATAAAACTCATGGATTATGATATACATGTCATACAAAATAAACTATGATAGAGAAGAGCTTGTGTCATTTGGACCAACATTAGTAGCTCTATGTGGGTCCTATGATTGTATGTAAGACAAGTTTATAAATATTTCTACAACCATAAGAGCATCCCTTAGGATAGGGATTGACTCAGCAAACCTAAAGCATAAGTGTAATTCAATTACTTGGGGTTTAATTGGAAAAAAGTTGAGTGAATAAAAAAACTTTTCCACTTGACCTGGCCCAAATTGATTTTTATTTTTTTCTTTTAAAAACTAGAGTGATGGTTTGGGGGTGGTAGTCCCCAATGGGATCAAGGGGTAGCACCTCTTAGAGGGGTTTGGGGGTAGTGCCTTCAATGGGGTCAAGGGGCTATGCCCCTTGCGGGGTCTAAAGGAATTGCCCCTGGTTGGCTACTTGTCATAACACAAGGTGGGAGTCGTTCCCACCAATCCCAAATTAAAGACTTTGAGACCACATAGATTTGCATGGCATGTAATTTTTATAATTTTTAACCAAGTTTCAAGAGTCCTTCGAACACTTAAAAAACCTGAGTGTTGAAGCCATAGAGTGATTTTTTTTTTCAAATTTTTCACTTGACTATCATGGTTGAGTTTTTAAGGAAAGAATTAGCAAGTCTAGCGAGTTTGGCAGGATTAGATGGAGACTATTCATATTGTCCGCTAAGGATTGGTCATTTTCTGAGTGCAAATTATTACATATTGCATCTTTGCAGCTCATGATAGCTTTGGGCATTGTTCGGACCTGATTAGTGTAGCTTTGAGGATGGATTATGTGACAAGTCTAGAATTTTTTTTATCTAGTTTGTGTTAGTAATGTTCAGATTAGTAGCTAATGCATTAGTTATACATGAGTTTTTAAAGATTACAAATTACAATATTTGATGATATAGATATGAGAGAGTTGAGTATGAGTTTTTGATGAGGAGCTAGTGATGAGAGGCTCAAAGATACTTTCAATTAAGTCATTTTATGTTTAAAAGACTTGTTATTTTTGTTAATTAACATGACTGCTGCGGTAGACTATAGACTAATATATTTACTTACTTTTCTTTATGTTTGGCTAATTTGGTAGATATATTTGAGGTAATGCTTTATGTTAAATGTGTTGCTTTTGTGATGATGTTGATGAGATAATTATGCAGTTTTAATCTTTTACTATCATAATTGGTATCCTTTTCTTAAGGGTTTTATTCAGGGTATTCAAAAGACTGATGATAAGTTAAACTCCATGTTTAATCAAATGAAGAAAATCATGCCATTGATTGGCCTAACTGAATGATGAATCACTCATCCAAACCAACTTCTTTTTAGTTGGTTTAGGAACTTCTAGTCCTAGCGTTGATCTGGCATATTTCTCTATGTCTATTCTCAGTCCTATTTTAGTTCTTCTTTAGTTTTATTTTAATCTTTAGTTTAAACACCTTTTAATCTTGGTAGTTAACACCATGTTGTGAATTCAATAAGGATATAGTTATAAATATCCATTTTTTGGATTTTAGATGGGAGTTAGATAATTTTCAGCTAGAAATCTTGTAATGGTTACAATACTCTATTTTACGTCTTGATTTGATCAATTTGAATGAAGATAAGAAGTTAACTCAAATTACTGTGTTAAGAGATCTTACCGGAGGAAGAGCAGGGCTCGCTCAACCAAAAGAATTGATCTTGTGTTGTATTTTTCCAATTTTATGTTATTTCTATTCATTAATATTAAATCCGGAAGTATTAGATGTTAAATCTGAAATGTTAAGTTTGAATGAATCATTTTCAGCAAATGTGTTAAAACGCTTTTAAGTTTAGTTTATCATGGCTAGAATAGTTTGTTAAATTCGTCAAATTTTTTATTAAGTTAATAAGATTTAGATGTTGTTTGTAAGAATTAAGTTTGGTAATTATTTGTTAAGTTTAATCGAAGCAATGATAGGTACTTATGGAAAGACGGAATTGAAGTTTGTTGGAAATCTGTTCATGGAAATTAGTATTCGTGTTTTCTAGATTAATTCTTATTTCCTTGCAATTTATTTATGTTCTTTAAAATAGGATTTAGTTCCCAACAAATCTTAAGATAGATTTCTTTTGAAGTAAATTAGAATTAGAATTGGATTTCAAATTCTAGATTAAGAATTAAGATAAATGTTGGCCTTTTCCATGAATCAGTCTCAATCAAGTTAAATGAAATCAGAAGTAAGTCGACAAAACTTTAAATTATGAAATAAGATAGAATTAATCCTTAGGAATTAGTTGCTAAAGTTCAACTCCTAAGAGCTCTTGAAAGCTTCTAAAGGAGCCAAATCAACACTTGAATTCACTATTTACGGTGCAAACCCACCCCCCCCAAAAAAAAAAGTCTGTGACAAAACATCCTTATCGCATGTAGCTCTAAGACACATCTTGTTCGATAATTAATTTACTAAATGATGCAAGTTGTGGCATCAACGACCTTTCCCATCAACTAGTTCATCGTGATTTGGAGTGATCACTAGTGATGAGAATCATTCACTGATGGTTAGCCTTAGATTGATCATATTTGATTGAAGAGTGATTGCAATGATGATTGGGAGTGCAAATTCACCTTTTTGGGAGATGGCCAATGATAAAGCCCGAGTCATCATATTTGAGGATAGACACTTTTTTCTGCTAGAGGAGCAATTTCATTTAGTGTAGTTATGTGCCTTCATTTATTAAGTTCAAGCACTTTGTGGACTAATATGGGTTCACACTTTCAAATTGTGTAGCTAGAACATGGTTTTGGGTTTTTGGATTATTCATGAGCATCAACATGAGTTATCTAGTTTTTACTCTCTTTGGCACATGGTTCATTAGGACACACTCTGAGTGGTTGCAATTCCTTATAGGGATGGAGATGGATCACATGTGATTTCATCATGATTTTTGGTTTTGGATTTTTGAGTGCACCATTTACATTGTAGTAGTTGTAGAAACTAGCATTTCATTGTAGACTTTGGATTACATTGGGGATTCTTGGCAGCTTTGCATATCTTGGTGCTAATACTAAGCAAATATATGAGAAGTTGGACTATACAATTGAAGGATGAGTTGTTGGACTATAAATTTTTTTGTTTAATGTTGGGAAAAAGTGTTAATTTTTCTAATGCAAGTAGGTTTAGCCAAGCACAACTTTTGTAATTGAAGTATCTGAAATACCATTTGACAAAATATTGAGGCCTAATGAAAATGAAAAAATGAAAGAAGGCCTCAATATCAAGTGTACTATGTTGTTTTCCTAAATATGTAACATCAAGATATTATGTCAATGAGGTTGGCTTTGTAACTCTACTTAAAATATAATATATAATTGACATTATAATAGAAATTTGGCTAGAGAAAAATCGAGAGGTGACCATGGTAATGACTTAATGTATTTTCAAGGTCTTATTAAATTGCTCTGTTATCATTTTCTGGAGGTGCCTAGTATAACTCAAATACATAGATCAAAATAGAAATAGAGCTTGCTTTGTTGCACCATGCATGCATGCTTGAACATATACACATACATACATATAGAGGGAACTTCTACTCGATGTTAATAACTTGTTGCTTTTATCCATTTTTAAAATCTTTATTAATTTATTATAAATTATGAAGTCTAATGATGTTCTATTTTCATTGGTTGTTGCCTAACTTGTTAGATTGAACATAGCTCTCATTAGGGAGTCAAATAGCAGTAGCTAATATCCATCAATTTTTAGAGTTTGATCTAATTCCATTTTTTGATGTAATTCTAAGGAAGCTAAGGTAGCAAAACAACTTCCTACACTAATCTTGAGAGAAGAATAATGCAATTTTTTACAGATATTTAACAGTTACAGAAACCTAAACAAAAATAAACATAAATATCATGCATACCACAACACAATGATTTACATGGGGAAAACCCTTTTGGGAGAAAAACCCCACACTCCAAAAGTTGCTCGATATATTATTCAAAAATCATAAAGATTACAATATACATGCAGAGCAAGCTTCTCATAGGAGTATAACCACCAGAGATCCAAAGAAAACATGACTGCTATCAAACTCTCAGAATACATCACTATCTACAATTGTAGTACAACACCCTCATAAAATAGAGTTACCTTCTAGGGCAAGATAGGCTAATGAAATATCCACCATTAGATCTAAAACATAATAATTAATGGTCTAGATTTACAATGTATTATTTATTTAATTGATGTCAGTGATTTTAGGAATTTTCTCAAAAAAGAACAAAAAAATATTTACACACATCCCACTCCTCCCCTTGCTACCATTGTATATTAGACCTATCAATGTAACTAGGAAATATATATATTCGTATTTATATGCTATAAAAAATAACCTTTATATAGTTTCAAGGTTGAGACATATTTTCCCAAAAAATCTCCCACTTTTTGAACACCTTGCAAGAGCAATGGGAGGGAGTAAACATTGTCTCTTAATTGCTAGTGGCCAAAAGACCCATAGTCTCCGAACACCATCTAAACTTCTCTGTGCTCACGAGCTTAGTTAAATATTCAACAACATTCATTAAAGTCTCTACCTTAACTATTTTCACCCTATCATCTTTGACCATATCTCGAACAAAATGATATTGTACATTGATGTGCTTGGTCCTAGCATGAAATGTCAGGTTCTTGACTAGACATATCACACTTTGATTGTACCAAGAAATTGTCACTACACCTTGTTTTATTCCAATATTTGAACATAGTCTCTTAAGCCAAATGGATTCTTTACAAGCATGAGTAGCTTCCATATACTTTACTTTAGTAGTGGACAAAACAACCATAGCCTATTGCTTACTCATCCAACTAATTGCACCACCAAATAAAGTAAGCGCATAAGCATTGGTAGATCATCTGCTATCAATATCACTTGCTCAGGGAAATCTCATCTTTAGTCACATTATTATGATAACACGGAATAATTTGAGGTATCATGCAAATATCTGAAGACCCTTTTAACTACATTCCAATGAACTCTTCCAAGATTAGACATATATCTAGAAAGAACTCCCACTACTTGGGCAATGTCTAGTCTAGTATAAACCATAACATACATCAAACTTCCAACTGCACTTTGGTAAGACACTCTGCTCATATCGTCCATCTCTGATGGAGATGTTGGACAATTTGAAATAGATAAATTTGTTCCAACAGAAAAAGAAACACACAATGGTCTACAATCCTACATGTTAAATCTCTATAAAATTGAAATGACGTACTTACTTTGGACAAGCCATAGCTTTTTTTTCTCTCTATCTCTTTTAATATCCATCCCAAGAATGTGTCTAGCTACACCAAGGTCTTTCATTTCAAATTTAGCAACAAGTTGAGATTTCAGTTTTGAAATCATACTTTTCCCTTTGCCAATAAATAACATATCATCAACATATAATGTAATAAACAAGAAATGATCACCATTAGTTAACGTAATGATCTAATTTAGAACTCTCAAATCTCAAACTCAATACATATGTATCAAATTTCTGGTACCACATCCTAGAACTTTGTTTTAAGCCATACAAAGATTTTTTCAATTTGCAAACCAATTTACTTTTACTTTTCACCCTGTAGTGCTTTGGTTGTGTCATATAAATATCCTCCTCCAAGTCACCATGAAGGAAAGCAATTTTCACATCCATTTTCTCAACCTCTAAATCATAATTAGCAACAATAGAAAACAAAAATCTAATGGATGTCATTTTTGCAAAAAGAGAGAATATATCACCATAATCAACACCCGCAACTTGAGAGTAACCTTTTGCAACCAACCTTGCTTTGTACTTATCAATACCTCCATCTGAACGAATCTTTTTCTTGAACACCTATTTACAACCAACAGGTTTTCACCCTTTAGGAAATGGTACAAGATCCCATGTATCATTATTTTTCAAAGATATCATTTCTTCATCCATGGCAATTTTCCAGGATTCAACATGATTCATACCTAATGCCTCTTTTGTAGATTTGGGTTCATCCATAGTATTCAAAGCAAAAATACATCTCCAATCATCAGGTGTATACCTTTCAGGTGGTTTTCTGTGCCTTGTAGACCTACAAACAAGCTAAGTTGGAGGTTCTTCCTCCTCTTCTAAAGATTCAAAGCTAGATGAGCACTCCTCAACTTCTTGTCTATCCATGGATTTTGATTCAACTTTCTCAGGTGTAGAAGGAAATTGAATCACATCTTCCTATTTACTTTGTTTTGGATGTAATGTAACAGAAGGAGGCTTATTTTCTCTAAAAATAACACTTCTACTATATATTACCTTTTATGCAATAGGATCGCAAAGCTCGTATCCTTTCACACCATAATTGTATTTGATGAAGATACATTTCACAACCTTGTTCTCCAACTTTGTTCACTTCTCCTTTGGCACATGTGCATATGCCTCACAACCAAAAACTCTAAGATGTCTTAATGAAGGATTACGACCCGACCATGCCTTTATAGGTGTCTTATCAACAAGAGTTGTTGTGGGAGACCTGTTAATTAGGTAACAGACGGTGACAACAACTTCAGCCCAAAAAATTTGTTCTAGGCTAGCACCACTCAACATACTCCTAGCCTTCTCCATTAGTGTCCTATTCATTCTTTCTACAACTCCATTCTATTATGGAGAATACAGAGTTGTGTTCTATCTATGAATACCACAATCTTTACAAAATTTATCAAAGGCATTAGAGAAAAATTCACCACCATTATTAGTTAAGCATGTTATTTTCTTTTTATTCTGCAACTCAACCATTGCTTTAAATTCTTTAAATCATCTGAAAACTTTAGATTTACTCTTTAGAAAATATACCCATGTCCTACTATAATCATCAATAAATGAAACATAATATGTGGATTTACAAATTGAAGAAACATCTACAGGACCAAACACACTAGAATGAATAAGATCCAATACACCACAAGATTTATGAGAACTCAAGTAAAATTGAATGTGGTTTTGCTTTTCATAAATTCAATGCTCATATAAATCAAATTCAAGATTACAATCAAACAAACCTTCAACAAGGTTTTTATTTTTCAAGGTCCTTAGACCTTTTCTCCAATGTGGCCAAGTCTTTGGTACCATAACATAGTTTTCTTTGTAGGTAACTTTGATTAAAAAAAAAGAGCACCCTTGGGTACCCAAAAGCCATGACCATCTACTGAAGGTGAAACCCTCACTTCTTCCACATACTTTCTTTTCATACAAGTACTATTGCACTCAACAATGCATGCATCAAGCTTATACAATGTGCCATATCTAAAACCTCTAGATATCACCATAGCACCTTTGACCATCTTGCATCCTGCATTAGAAAATACACATCTATTAGTTTTCTCATAGATAAAAAATTTCATGCTAAACTAGGGATATGCAACACTCCATTAATCCTTTTTATTCTACCATCAGGAAAACTAATTTTAACTTTACCATGAACAACAATGTCTAAATTAGAATCATCACCCAAGTACACCTTACCTCCATCAAATTCTTAATATTCAAAAAACCAATTTCTATTAAAGGTCATGTGGAAAGATGCATGTGGAAAGATGCACCTGAGTCAATTAACCATGCATCATTACCTACACGAGTTATGAAAGCTACAATGAATGTGCCATCATCTTATTTCTCAGACTCATAATTAAAATCAAATCTCTTCTTTTTCTTCTTCTTCTCTTCTTTGCATTCCTTATGAACATGTCCAGGCTTACCATATTTCCAACAAATAACTTTGGACTTTCTAGGGGATTTGGATTTTCCCTTGGACTAGGATTTTTCACACTTGTCATTCTTCGTTCCTTTTTCCTTAGGTCTTCCATGAACATTCAATGCCTCCTTGGTATTGATGGATACCTTTCTCCTCATCTCTTCAAAAATGGAAAAGTACTCCTAATAGCCATAACAAGAGAATCCCACGAATCAGGCAAAGAACAAAGCAAGATCTGACATTTCTCCTCCTCATCCATTTTGACACCAACTGATGCCAATTGAGCCACCAACATATTGAATGCTTCCAGGTGGTCTATTATTTGTACACCCTCTTCCATTATCAAGGAATACAACTTCCTCAAGAAAATATTTTTCACTAAAGATTTGGTCTAATACATCTCACCAAGCTTCTTCCATAATTTATGTGCAGAGGTCTCATGGAAATTAATTAAAATAGTCTTCCAAGCATAATCTAATAAGACCCTTGGCTTTACAGTCTATAACATCATATTGAGCAACTTGAGTAGGATTTGTAAGCCTTGAAACATTCTCATCAACAACATCCCACATATCTCAATCTATCAACAGATCCTCCATCTTCAACTTCCACATCTCAAAATTATTTCCATAAAATTTATCCACCTTTATTCTCCTTGATGAAATTTCCATCTAAAAATTCTTGCAACAAGATCACAAAGTATCTTCTACACAAGCTCCCACTCAAATCTAGATTAGTTCAAAAAACCCAACAACCCACAACTAAAACCAAAGGTGATTAGGCTTTGATACCAATTGTAAGAAAGCTAAGGTAGCAAAACCACTTCCTACAATAATCTTGAGAGGAGAATAATGCAAAACTTTTACAAATATTTAATAGTTACAAAAAATTAAACATAAATAAACATAAATATCATGCATACCACAACACAATGATTTACGTGGGAAAACCCTTTCGAGAGAAAAACCCCACACTCCAAAAGCTGCCCAATATATTATTCAGAAATCACAAAGATTACAATATACTTGTAGAGAAAGCTTCTCACAGCATTATCACCACTAGAGATCTAGAGACAACAAGACTACTATCAAACTCTTAAAATACATCACCGTCTACAATTGTAGAACAATGCCCTCATTAAATAGGGTTACCTTCTTGGGAAAGATAGGCCAACAAAATATCCACCATTAGATCTAAAACCTAATAATTAATGGTCTAAATTTACAATGTATCATTTATTTAATGTATGTCGACCATTTTAGGAGTTTTCTAAAAAAGTTAACAAAAATTTCTTTACACGCATCCCACTCCTCCCCTTGCTACCATTGTATATTACACCTATCGGTGTAACTAGGATATATATAGGTTGAGACATATTTTCCCAATAGTAATTTGTAGGTATGTGAATGAATTAGGCTACAATAGACAAGTTAAATGAGTGCATACACTATCCTTTCTCATTAAGCATCATGTTTTGTAGTTTTTGATTGCATTGAATAGGAAGACACCTTGCGATAATAGACAATCAACATTTTCTTGTATTAAGAAAATGTAGTGGTAAGGAGTTTTCCTGATGGAAGTATTATTTTTAGATTTCTTTGAATTAAGTTACCAATTTGAAAATATAGCCATTTAAAAAAAATACCTTACAATCATATTTAAGTACTAGAAAAGCTTTGGAATATATAATTTTTTGAACATGAGTTTTTAACATGCATTTACTTCCTTTATCATAAATCTGTGTTTTCTACAAGAAGTTGGAAGATGATTGTTATTATCACTCATAACACATCCACATCTTAGATAATTTGATTACTCGAGGGTGTTCAAATAATCTCATGATTAACACAACTAAAAAATCCAACATGCACTATAATGAATTCTAAAATTGTGTGTGTTGCACATACGCTAATTATTCATGTAAATGATAGACAACAATTAATTCTTACCTTTAGATGCCCTAAAGAAAGGAAAATATTATATGAATTTGAGGGAAATCCTCCACTATTTTGACTATGACATGTTTGTTGTTGCTTGTTTATCCACTTTTCTCACATGCATTACTCTTTTGTATGCTATCTACATATTCATTTCTTTAAAATTTTAAAGATAACACAAATAGTGGAATATAGCTTTGTCTCTAGCTACTCATGGAAATGAAAATATGAGCCAGGGAGTTCTTTTGTGTGTGATGCCTAAAAATTGTGTCCAAATCAATGTTCCCTGGGGATGTGTCCCCCCTCAAGAACCAAACATTTCTAGGGTGGGGATGTCTTAGAGACTTGGGGACTTGGGGGGGGGACACCCCCCACTGCCCTACCACTAGCACCATCATCTCCAAAATTTTGTTGAGACATTGGGGATGTTGGGATGTCCTTGAGATGTCCAAGGGACTCCTTGGAGTTCTCAAACTATGTCAAGGACGCCCAAGAGCCTCCTTTGGCCAAACGACCAAAAAACACATTTAAAAAAAAAACTCAAAATTTTCTTTGAATTCCATGCCCAAGGTTGAACCCTAATGGCCTATGGGCTCCACCCAAACCCCGTACACTCTATAAAACTACCTCCTATTTTCATTTTAATTCACAACAACAAATCAATTAGAAGCTAATAGTGTGAGTGTGAGAGTGAAAGTTGTAGGTGTAAGGTGAAAGAGTGAGAATGAAGAGAAAGAGGGTTGAGGAGGAGCAAGAAGAAGAGAAAGAAGAGTGACACCAAGTTAATGTTCACTTCAAAATTCAAATGTTTAAAACTAGTTTGCCAAAATTTCATTTGTAATTTTAAATTCTTATACATTTTTATATAATTATTTTTCCAAGTAATATATGTATTTCAACACCTCCTCCCCACCACCACCTCGCCACCAAGTCAATAGTTAAATGCAATTCAATATTTAAAAAAAAAAACAAAAAGTGTTTACAATTTGCATGCAGCAAATCCTAACTATAATGGTGAATAGGTCCCATCAAAAACCCTAAGCACTCAAAAATTTAATAAATAGGCATCTAAGCCTCATTTCAAATCACTCCTAAGTTTCAAAATTAGTAAGTACTTGGTGTTATAGAAAAAAATTGATAAAATTATGAAAATGGTGTTGCCCCTTGGTATTGGTAGCCCCAAATCTAGGCCCTTGGTCCCTTGTAATATCCCCACTAAAATATTATGCAAATGTTACTTAAATCTTCTGCAAATGTTAATATAAATTAGTGGCTCTAATACCATTGTATTGTCTTAGTTGAATATTTTAGAGCAAATATGTAATAAATTTAATATTCTTAGCCACTAAGATTTAATTGCTCTACCACCGTCCTCTCACCATCCCCAAATCTAGGCTCTTGTTCCCTTGTAATGTCCCTAATAAAATATTTTTCAAATATTACTTAAATCTTTTGCAAATGTTAATTTAGATCAACTCTAATACTAATGTACTGTCTCAATTAAATATTTTAGGGTAAATATTTAACAAATTTAATATTTTTAGCCATAACTCATAAACCCTATGTTTTGCATCACTTTTTTTACTTAACATTGGTAAAATTTCTCATTTAATTGATTTACCTAAATATAGCACAAACCTATAATTTTATCTCTAAATTCATATAATAACATTAAAAACCCTATTATTATAGGTCAATTTCACCAATGAAGATAGATTATAGATTTAAATGGCTACCTAATCTTGCAAAACCCTAAATTTTCACAGTTTATGCATTAATATTGATAACCTAGTAGAGAGATTTTAAATTTATATAATTTAGTTAAATATATCACAAACCTAGATCACAAAACACGATTTATGCATTAACATGAACTACCTAGGTTACAAATCAGGCCCGTGAAGATGCAAAATAGGTTGTGGAGTATTTCTTGCATTGACATGATTGTAACACATTATAAATGTTGTTATGGCAGTGAGAACAATTGGAAATACAATATACACCAATGTTGGAAATAACGAGTGTATAACTACAACTGCAAGTTGGAAATATCATACTAGAACCCACAACAATTTCAATGTTGTGCAAACTTGTTGTCATTGAGATTCGTTGCCGTGAAATCTCAAAATATGACCTTTGGGTGAGATTGCTACTTTGGCCAAGAGGGTTTTCATCCTTTGGTGCATGGGATCTTTAGGTTTTCTTCCTTCAACCTCCAATAGATCCATGGCTTTGTGTTTGAACACAAGTGCTCATAATGGTTTCCAATTATGGTTTTTGAATATTTTTTATAATAACCTTATGTTATGACTTTGAATTCTTAATACTCATAGAAAGCGCTGAAATCTTTGTTCAATGTCAATATTTTGTGATTTACATACAACATAGAGTGCCCATACCTAATAGGCATTATTTTCCCCTTACTTCGCACCCGAAATCATGCCACATGTGCTTGGATGTATGTAGGATGCATGGTGGAAATTTTCTCGTGACTTGCAATGCTCTTTGTAATAATGGTGAGAGGTATTGTAGTTGAAACTACCTTATTAATGGCAACCATGATCACTTTCTTTATTTACATCACTGGATGTACACATGAATCTATGCCCTAATTTAAAATAATGTTATTAGGACAAGAGAAAACACTTTTTGGAAGTTTCTACATTAAATTTGAGCATTAATTGTGCTTTGAGACAAGTTAGGAGGTAGGTGAGATGCACATTGCAAATAGTTGGAAGTTTCAAAGTTTGAGAGTTGGAGATACCTCATGACACATACCATTGGTTGGGGATTGGAGTTTGGGTAGGAGGCATGTTGGCAGGGTCAAGTCTGGAACTTCGACAAGGTAAGGTGTAATGTCCCCTTCTCAAGCCTAGTCAATTCAATGGCGATTAGCCTATTTTATGAGTTCTTGTAGGCTAAGTGGTAAGGTAAGGGGGCTCCAAAGTTCTTAGAGGACACAATTGTAGTAGTCCAAGGTTTCTATTGATCACAGTGACATTAGTGGGCAATATTGGTCTGAATGACACTCTGTAGTGTTTTTAAACTTTTGGGGTGTTCTCCAAAATTCTTGGAGAGCAAGCCTACTTTTAATAAGTCACCAAATTTGCTTCAATCATTCATCCAATGCCTTAGTAAAATTTTGGCGTAGTCAAAATTGAATTTTGATGTGTTTCAAGATTTTTTGTAACTTGGGGTAAAATATTTTAATATTTCACTTAAGTTTATTATGTTTGATTATTATTTTTATAACTTAAGTGTAATGACTTTTCAAAAAGGTAAATTGGTCTCCAAGTTGGATGCCCAGGAGAAATAAGGAGCCTTTTCTTTTGAAAATTGATTATTATTATTTTAAAAAGGAATTTGAGGGAAAATTGAATTATTTTATTATTTCAAATTGAGGAATTTCCCTCCAAAAGTTATATAAGGAGGTGTTGGGAGCTCATTTGAGGTTACATTCAAGATTGATAATGAACGGTTGTTCTATTGTATTTGGATTCTCCAAGCCTTTGAGGATGGTAACCCTCAAGGATTTTTCTAGTTTTTGAATTGAGATATATTCCCTAGTTGTATTGGTGTGGTTCCATCCTGAGATCACCATTGATGCTCATTGTGAAGTCTCAATTATGGCTTTCCAATACGAGGTGTTTTGATGTGATTTAGTTTGCTAGTGTTTGATGAATATTTCCTTATAGTTGTAGAGTGTTTTGAGTTTTATTTCCTTGAAGTTTATATTGCTAGTTGTACCTGGCAAGTACAAGGTCGTACCCCTTAATTTGCTTGTGTAGATTGATCAAATGGTGTCTTGGTTGTGGTTTTTTGGCTAAAGTTATTCCTCTTTACTAGGCAACCAGGAAGAGGGGATTTTTCTAGTGTTTAATGAAGCCCTGAGTTTTTGGTGACAAGTCGCCCTTGTGTTGGGTTGTGCACCTTCAAGAGAGGGTGTGAAGGAACAAGGAGAATCACCCCTCCTTTCCTGATATTGGGTGTCCCTTAGGCGGCGCCTGGACTTGCCAAATCAATTGGAATCAATTTTGGGGGTAAAATTTGTTAGACACCAGTAACACTGAGAGGGGGGGTGAATCAGTGTTCCACAATATTTGAATTTCAAATTAGATCTTGAACTATCAACAATAATATTAATCTTTAATAGCATCCACAACAAATAAACAGAAGGAAACATGCAAACACATTAACAAGACAATGTGAACACCATAACACCAAGATTTTTATGTGGAAACCGTATTAGGGGAAAAACCACGGTGGAGATTAATCCACAAAGTATACTCTATTAAAAGTATGATAAAAAGGGAATGCACTTGCACTCAGACACACTACTTAGAGCTCACTGCTCAAAATACACAAGAGGACTCACTATCCAAAAGGAGTTTGGATTAAAACTATTCAAAATATGAATTGATAAAATAGCATCTTTGAATGCCTAGATTCAACTCCAATGAAGCACATGAAACAGATTCTAGACCTTTTGTCCAATTCGCACTTTTGCTATGCTATGCTCTCCTATAAAAACCTTTTTGCTACACAAACAAAATTCGCTCGACAGATCCTTTGATATTACCTCATGTAGTTGTTCTACATTTTTTCACACACACACCTTCTCACCACTTCATACATCACATGCAAAATGAGTTACAGATCTCATTTATATATCCACTAACAAGAATTTTATTTCTATATGTCAGCTTGCAACAAAATACAATATTCTTCCACAAGTCGGCTCAAATCACCAATTAGAATTAATTCGTACCCACACAAGTTGGCTAGACTATAGTAGGGACCCAAACCAAAATTACCAACATAAAGAAATAGTTAAACACATACTCCTCATACATCTGGAACATGCCATACACAACAGGTCGCCACAATGAGAAAATAAGCAATAAATCATTCTACTGAATCTCCAAACTCGTACATGGATCAATGTAATATCGTAAAACTTATCAAACAGGTAGCATACATGCTTGAAAAGCTTCCCTAGGGATCCACACAGCAAAATAATGATCCGGTGAAGTATTCATATCAACTTACCAACTAGATAGTCTATTCTTCATGCATTCTGCTAGTAGAAACTATCTTCTACTTTCCTCTGGTAGGAACTGCTTCTAAACTGCGAACCACACTATGACTCTAGTTGCCATCAATGACAACACTATCAATGAAAAACAATCTTCCAAAGTCATATGCCAATAATCTCCCCCTTTGGCATTGATGGCAATACTTAGGGAAAAATGACTTAAGTGTTGAAACCAAAATTAAAAACTTCACGACACAACAAAACACAACTCCCCTCAATGCCAACAATTAGTGAAAAATGACTAAATGTCAAAACCAAAATTCAAAACTTCACGGCACAACAAAACACAACTCCCCCTTTGGATGTCAAGACATTTTTCATAGCATTCTCTCCCCCTTTGACATCAATGACAAAAAATTCCACTACTTTTCTTTTCCCCTTAGCTTTTACTACACTCTTTCTTATTGCATTCTCTCCAAACAAAAAAATGACTGCTTCTAAATTCATAAGATTATTTTATACTTATCTTTCATTTCCGGGAGAAATTTCTTCCAAGAGTCTACTGCAATCCCAATAGAAATTATCAGACTGTTATTTTTTGATGTTTTGTCGATGACCTAAGCAAGGGATTCATGAATGGTAATGGATTCTTCCAGCTTTTCTCCTTTTTTTTAGAACTTCAACCATTTGCTCTAATCTACATTCATTTAGGTCCTTCACTTCCCAAAAAGTGTCCATAAGAGTGTTTCTGGTAGAGTGAACCTTTGCATGCTCAACTTGCAACTCATGAATCTTTTTCTTAACTTTACCATCCTTGTCCTGAACCATACTGTAGTCATGTCTGATTCTAACAAGCTCATTCTCAATTTGTTCCAACTTGTCCTTGTATTTTCCAACCACGTGAGGCCACTTGAGACAATAATTGAAGATCTTATTCGTTGAGTCAATGCATTGTCTTAGTACATTCATTTTCTTCTTCAGTTTGGCGAGAGATAGCCTAAACTGCGTCTTCAAATGTGAGATTATTTCTTCCTCTTTTTTTTCCTGAGACACAGAGTCCATGGCCTCCTTGATACATTCAATAAATTCTTCTGGAAGTGCATTCTGCAAATTCTTCAATTCAATGTTGTTATCAATAAAGTATCTTCCTAGAGTGTCCTTAATGCAGTCCTGTTCATATGATGGTCCATTCATCCATATGTCAGTTATCTTTTGCATTCCATCTTCTTGAACAATCTGCAGTATCTTTGCTTTGAATAAAGCACCTTCTTCATCACTTTCTTCTGCAATTACCACAACCAGTTCAACTAGTTTTGGTTCATCTCTTGGTGTATATTCCTTAGAGTCTTCATTGACTACATCCACAACTATCTTCTTTTTACCTTTTCCTTCAACTTTTGTTGACTTAGGTAACAGAGGAGTGTCACCAACCAACTCTCTTTCTCTCTTCTACTTTTTCTCTGTCTTACCAGAGGATGATCCAATTTCAATTGCTTTTACCGGGAGAGGAATACCAAAATTTTATAACATCTTTCCAAAGAAGTTATCATAAACTTGTTCACCATTTTCAAGAGTTGAAATGCTCAAATATTTGCTTGCAAACCGATATATTTTCCTTCCATACCACATTGTCATTCTAAGGAAAGCAATTTAGGAAATACATCATAATGCATATAGCTAGGGTACCAAACTTGAAAGAATAATATATATCCTTCGACAATTGCACATTCTCCATCAATTGATCCTTCAACAATCCACATAGATCAAAGTCTTTGTCTTGTATTATCATCTTGTGTGCAATATAGATTGCACCTGCAAAGGTTGCACCTTCCCTATTTCTTAAGAAGACCTTGTATGAAATTCCATATGCAATATACCTTATTAATTGATCTTTGATCATTGTAATCATCAGCGCCCTCTAATCTCCTTTTACACCAGTTAGGGCTTCAACCTCAACATTTCAAATTGATTTTTTTTTTCGGGACATCACCAACCTTGCACAAACTTGTCAGATTTTTGATTACATCCTTAGAAATTTGATAGGGTTTATCCAGAGTAAGAATATCACCATCCAATCTATTCAAGATAAACTAGACTACCTCTGCATTGATGAAATGAGGAAATTCATTCCAGATGTCCAGATTCTTGTGTTTCACTCCTCCAAGCTTCTTCAATTTGACGACTGACAATGAATTTCTTACATACCTAACCTTTTGACTACTATATTCATCTAGAATTATTGTTCCTTTGATTTGTTTCATTTCATGTACCGAATAGGGTTCTATCGATCACATAAGAAGTATGAAATTGATAATCAACAAAAATACCTAGAAAATTTTCTGCTAAATTGACTTTCGCTCCTTTGAAATTTTACTAAAAAGGTTCTCCAATTGTTCTTCTTCAGTGCATGGTGACAAATGAGGGTTCTAAAGGCCCTTTTATAACTTTGCACACCTAACTTCCTTGTCGCATTAAATGCTTTTCCCTAGAAGTTCCAGTTACTTTGTTTTCAAATAGTAAGAGAGAAATCCATCTACGGACCTTCAAGAAGCGATCACCAATGCATTTGAGGATGAATAACACAACTGCAAACAACTTCCTGCAATCTGTAACCAACTACACACGGGCGGAACAAGAGATTTTCATGAAAACTCCCCCTAGGCCAATGGCCTAAAATTAATTTCTGGATGAACTACTGGTGGGAGCTTCCGATACAGCCTTATTACATTCATTAGATCCATTCTTCTTTACCCACATTTTCTTCATTTGATCTCTTATTTCTTCCATAGACATTTTTCCTTTTCCTTTGTCACCTTTATGTGAATTTCTGCCTTGATTTTTCGGACCGCTTTTATCCATGTTTTTGTTCCTGCAGAATATTGCAATGTGACCAAATCTATTACAATTGTATCATACTAGATTTTTCTGTCTATACCATCCATTCCACTAATTTCCTCCTGATCTTCACTGATTATCAATATGTCCAAATCTTTCATAGGTGTAGCATTTAACATTCCTTTCATTGATATACATACTTCTACATTCTAATGACTTATGATGAAACTTTTTGTAGTTAAAACATTGACTAGAAAATGATGGATTGCCAGAACTCATCTTAATTCTACACTGAGAAGCCATATGCCCAAATTTATTACAAACAAAGCAATATCCATTAAATTTCTAAGTATTGGTTTGTCTTACCAGATATCTTCTGCCTTTTTTCTTCTGAGTTTTCTTTTTAGGGTCCTTTTGTTCAGATCTAGAGCTCTCATCCTTCAAATAACCAAGACCTCACTTGTCATTTGCATCCTTTTGTCCTTTATTTATTTCATCAAGCTTAGCAGAACTGATCTTAAACTTTTCATTAAACTCATTTGCAATGGCAAGTTCATCTTTGAGAATAACTACCTGTCTCTCAAGCTCTTGTTCATTGTTTATGGATTGTTGCAGTTCAATCTCCAGTTGAATGACTCCACTATTAACTTTGTTGCATTCCTCAGACTTCTCTTTCAAGGACTGGACCAAATTATCCTCCTTCTTTCTTTCTTCAATCTCTTTGGTTAACTTCATCGCCACAAATTCCATTTCAAGCTTTAGAGTAGTATTGTCCTTAGCAAGCTTTTCACATTCTTCTATTATTTCTTTTAGGGTTTGATTTAGATGAACATCTTTTGCGCCTTTTCTTTCTTTTCGCTTCAACTGACCACATAGTTCTTTCCTCTTTTCCCTTGACTCATTTATTTTATCCTTCAATGATTGAATGAATTTTTTGGCAGCCACAAGATTTGCTTTTAGTTCCACGACCTCTGCTTTAGACTAATCAAGATCATCAAGTGCCACCATAAGTTGATATTGAAGACTACTTGCGTCCATTGTAGTCCAAGACCCACCTCAAACTGTTAAACTCAAAAGAGGAACCTAGCTTTGATACCAATTGTTGGACACTAGGAACACTGAGAGGGGGGGTGAATCAGTGTTCCACAATATTTTAATTTCAAATCAGATCTTGAACTATCAACAACAATATTAATCTTCAATTGCATCCACAACAAATAAATAGAAGGATACATGCAAACACATTAACAAGACAATGTGAACACCATAACACCAATATTTTTACGTGGAAACCCTATTAAGGGAAAAACTACGATGGAAATTAATCCACAAAGTATACTCTGTTAAAAGTATGATAAATAGGGAATGCACTTGCATTCAGGCACACTTCCTAGAGCTCATTGCTCAAAATACACAAGAGGACTCACTGTCCAAAAGGAGTTTGGATTAAAACTATTCAAAATATGAACTGAGAAAATAGCATCTTTGAATGCCTAGATTCAGTTCCAATGAAGCACATGAAATGGATTTTGGATCTTCTGTCTAATTACACTTCTGCTCTGCTTTGCTCTTCTACAAAAACCCTTCTGCTGCACAAACAAAATTCGCTCGACAGATCCTCTGATATTACCTCATGTAGTTGTTCTACACTTTTTCGCACACACCTTCTCACCACTTCATACATCACATGCAAAATGAATTACTGATCTCATTTATATATCTGCTAACAAGAATTTTATTACCAATTAGAATTAATTCATACCCACACAAGTCAGCTAGACTATAGTAGGGACCCAAACCAAAATTCCCAAAACAAGAACTAGTTAAACATGTGCTCCTCATACATCCGAAACATGTCATACACAAGTCGACCATAATGAGAAAATAAGCAATAAATCATTCTATTGAATCTCCAAACTCGTACATGGATCAATGTAATATTGTAAAACTTATCAAACATGTAGCATAAATGCTTGACAAGCTTCCTTGGGGATCCACACAGTAAAATAATGATCCGATGAAGTATTCAGATCAACTTACCAACCAGATACTCTGTTCTTCATGCATTCTGCTGATAGAATACTGTCTTCTACTTTCCTTGCTAGTAGGAACTGCTTCTAAACTGTGAACCACACTAGGACTCCAATTGCCATCAATGACAACACTAGCAACCAAAAACAATCTTCCAAAGCCATATGCCAACAAAATTTTGATGTGTTGGAGTGATTTGGGGTGCTCACCATGGCTGCTAGGACTTGTAAATGGTGATTTATGAGTGTATCACACTTGTTGCAACTTGTTTTAGACCTACCACAACTTAGTTTTAGAGTTATTTTAGACCTTCATATGCTACTTTGTTGAGGTATAATTTCATTGCTTTACTTGGGTGTTTGTTTCCTAAGTTGGGGTTTTTTCGGGTGCTTATTTCATCTACACATCATATTTGCAGTTATACAACAACTATGTATTTGAATTAAATCATATTGTAAGAGATTACATTGTAACTTTGAATGGTAGTACCATCGGTGACTTTGCTCTTTTTTGGTTTCACTACTCACCCCACTGCATAAGTGGTTCATTTTGCTTACCCCACTACATGAGTGGTTCATTTTACTTACTCCAATACATAAGTGGCTACTGTACTTATCCCATTGAACAAATAGTCTACTGACACTTGCTCACCACTAAAAAGTGGAAGAGCTTGTTTACATTTCAGTATTATATTAGGTTTCCCATTGCAAAGTGGATGTGCTAAGCTTACCTCACCAAACAAGTGGTTATCATTTTAGTAGTTTAGTTTCTAATGTAATCCTTACATTGTAAGCTCTCACCTCAACCACACTGGGAACTTGGTGATCACAAAGTGGAAGGAAGTTTCTTAGCTTTACTTTCTGTTTTGGAGATAACAAGTTTAAATTTCAAAAAAAATTAAGGGTGTTTATAAGATAAGGGAAATGAGTGGGGGATGAATGTGAGGTATGCCTAGGTGAGGAAGTTTGACTTCTTGATAAGAGCCAAGGAAAGGGTGGAGATGGAAGGAAAAGCATGCTAGAAGAAGGAAGTTCAACAGTCTAATAAACATAATGAAATACGAAGTTGAGTGAAAAGACATACTAGGATGGTGAAGTCTAGAAGTTTGGCAAGGGCCAAGGAAAGGTTGAACTTAGATGAGAGGCATGCCTAGACAAGAAACTATGAACCTTGAATTATTGACAAATATTTTAAAAGTTGGGCATGTCTCCTTGCTCATAGACTTTGGGGACCTTAGATTAACATAATGGGAAAAAAGAACATACATACAAAATTGGACTCAGGGAGATGTGGGAAATATGTATTTTGGTTCATAACACAATTTATTACAAAAAGGGTACATGAAAAGTCCACCCCATTCAACATTGCTTTCCCTTGAGCAATGAAAATTCATATGTTCTAGAATTCTTGTTCTTCCCAAGCAACATCCTTTGTAGGTAGGTTCTTCCCATGTACCTGTTGACTTGTGATGGCTCCACGTCCTAGGTTTTCCACCCTTCTGACAATGATAGCACATTACCCTTATGAGCAACACTCCAGACTTTGTGAACACTAAATGAATGCAAGATGGAGCATCATAAACATACATTTCCATGCATGAAAATGTTCCAAGGGTTATATGTTGGGGTCTATTGTAACAATTCTCTCCCAAGTGCATCCATTTAATCCATGTGGATTTATGCTTTGGGACATGTTTTGTTAAGGTTCTTGCTACCTTCTTATTCACCCTTTTTGTTAGGACTATTGCTAGTAGCTAATAATTTGTGTTAGGTATGAGTTCAACACTTTTCAATTGGGATAATCCTTGCAAGTGACAACCATTAGTTTTGTTGTATCTATCATTGTCACATTCCTAGAGATTTTGATGATAACAACTAGCACCTCTGGAGTAAGAGTTGTTACTGTTGGCGTAACAACTAGCACCTCTGGAGTAAGAGTTGGTACGGACAGCTATGCACACTACGCAATGAGTGCTCTTCAAATTAGGAGGGGAAGCTCCCTCGTGCTTTACAAAAATACCTACAAAGGGAAATAAACTAAACTAATTCCTGTCTTTTTGTTTCAGCTGTAGAGGTACAAGGCTTTCTCGAAAACTATATACGTTGCAGCTGAGAATTTTCTCTGGTTTCGCAGATTCACTAACTACAACTAAACTTAATTCTATCTAGTTTCCTCAAGAAAATCAGAGCATGAGAAAACGGAGCAAGGTTATGACTATCAGATGATAAACGCATTCAGATTCTCTACTTGAAGGCAAGGTGGCACAACTATTATCTCAATCTGAACAAGTTTATTAGGCACAAAACAGATTTGAGAATTCACGATGACAATCTTATGAAACCCTATGTGGCATAACACTCAATCAACATAGTAAAGACTCGCAAAACAACTTTATCATCAAAATCTCTATGAAACCCTGTGTGGCATAACACTCAATCGTAATGATAAAAGATTCACAAAACAGATTTTCTAATCTATGGAAGCGGTTGAACTGAGCCGGGAGCTTAGGGAAAGAGGGGGTGTGAAAAAGAGAAGCCCACTATCATACCAAAGATAGTCGGTAATCAGCCCACGTGGATATCCATCCGACCAAAGAGGGCATCCCACTTGGGCTTCCGCCCCATCCCCTATTAAATCAGAAGGGGCTTGCGGGCCGATCTAACTGATCGCTGACCTAGTCCAACTCAGATCCACTGCCCCCTTCAGATTCTGAAGAAAGAAACCGACAGAGAGAGTTAGCTTATTGAACCGCCTCGTCCTCGCCTCGACTGGATATTGATGAAGGGCCCCCGGGCAGCCCGGTGACCGCCGTGCTTAACTGACGAGTAGGCCCGGCCTATTCTGCATAGGTCTCTTTCTATTGACTCCGGCCCTTTTTTTCGTTTCTCATCGAGGAGGCATGATGGACGTCACATACATCATCAGTGGGGCAATCATGTAATACCCATTCTATAAGTGACGGTAACTAATTCACTAAAGCCAGATCGTAACCGCTAATACTAACGCTCATGACTGGATGACACTATTACCGAAACCACTATCAATGCCCTTTACGAATACCCAGCAGGAAAAGAGCTGGTTCAAAAGTAGATCAAGTGCACCGATGATGAGTGGGCCGCCTAAAGAAGTGCACCGATGATAAGTGGGCGAACGAAATAACAGACAGATTCACCCCGCCCCACTCCCACTAGAAAGGTAGGAGGTAGGCCCGGGCCCCGATCACTCTTGGGAAAATTAAAACTACCTCATGATGTGCATTGGATTCAGGATGAATGGTAAAGGAACATGCATATATGTTTATCTCATCCATAAACACATGCATATATGTTTAGCCCAATCACTCTTGGGAAAATTAAAACTACCTCATGATGTGCATTGGATTCAGGATGAATGGTAAAGGAACATGCATATATGTTTATCTCATCCATAAGAACATCTCTAATCTTTACCACATTATTTGGGTAGACTCGTGATGGGGTCCTTGAACACACATTCCAAACTTGATGAGGAATAAATAGAGGTTGCAACAAACCTACAAAAAAGTCATGTTCTCCATTCTATTGGTAGGTGATGTTCCCTTTATTGTGCTTAAGATCCTCATTCCCAACGACCCTCCATAATAATATCTCTCTCAAATAATTATAAATAATGTAGGATCTAATATCCCACCATGGGTATATTGTGCACCATTTTCAAGATATTTTGTTTCATCTTAGACCCACGTATTAGAAAGTTATTATTCTTATATAGGATGCAACCACTTGCTAGCACATTTGTCTCAAGTGCATACAACATTTGGTGTCATGCCCAAGCACTCAATGATATTGGAGAAACTTAGAACCATCATACCAACTAGGGTATAGCTTGTTGTCGGGGAGTGGTCTAATCTTTGGGAGTGTGATTAAATTCTTCTAATAACTTATGAAGTACACTTAAATAAGAATTGGATAATTTTGTGAAAACCCGATTACGTTGTGATTTGAGTGTATCGTTCTCAATTTCCTAAGGAATGGTTACCACATTAGCTATTTCCTTGTTCTTCCTTGACCCTCTAGAGGAAGGCATAGCTCCAAAATTATCAAGACATGAGGATTAGGCAAAAGCCCCATACTGGGCCAATGTCTACTGATAATCTCATAGTGTAGTACATAGATGAGCAAAAGAAGAATACTTCATTAAGGACACTCATTCCCTCAATGTCTGCTACAAACTTCCCATGAACATTCTTTGAATGCCATGGTCAAGTAGAGAATAATGAGTTTGTGAAGAGATAGATTGATAATGAAAAATAAAATCAGTTAAATTCTCAGTAGGTTACTTCTTATAATGGACAAGATGAGCGATAGTGACATTGGAGTCAATGTTCGCCTGAAATCGCTGCAAAAATTGATTCATGAGTTGATAAAAAAAAATAGAATTATCAGGAAATGAGCAAAACCATTCTAGCGTGGTTTCCTTAAGGGATCGTGGAAACAATTTTTCTAACAAATGTTCTTGATGCAAGAAGTCACTACATAAAGAAATAAAAGAATTAGCATGTATTTGCGAGTCTCCCTTACCATTGTACTTGTCAAATTTAGGTATCCCAATACCTTGGGGCATAGGAGAATTTAGGATGTTCAAAGCAAGAGGGTTGCAACAATAGTAAGAAGTAAGTGTGGATTGCATAATTGTGTTGGTTAGATTGCAAGTTGAGACTACATTTGACCCATGTTTTGCAATAGGATGTTCAAAATGGGATTAGATGGCAAGGGAGGAAAATTAGCCATTGCGACAAAAGCTTGCACTATGGGTGTTTCAAGTGTAGAACTAGGCATAGGAGGGATGCTATACCCCAAATGATTTTGAGACATTAATTCCAAGAATAATAGGAGGTACAAACATACTATTTGTATTATTAGTAGAAGACACAGGAGCTACAATAGGATTAACATCTACCATGTGCACAGATACCTCAAGCATTCGAATATTTGATTGGGTACTAGTGACATATGATTGAGAATCATGAGGTCGATTCAAGACTAACGTGTACGAAGATACATGAGTCTCAACTATGTTTGTTAACTCATGAAGCAACTCAAGGCCCTTACAATTTGAGATGACCAAGTCTCTCAAATTACCAACAATAGGGCAACTTGAGTAAACAGATTATCATGATTAAGGAAATCCTCAAAGTGCTTCAGATTTTCCTCCAAATATTGAACCTACTCAAAGGGGACCCTAAGAGCAGCCTCATAATCTACAGGAGGAGGATACTTAGGAGGAGAATTAGGCTGAGAGTTTGAAGTAGAAGAATTCCCAAAGACCATTTGAGAGCCAAAAGGATCAGGATTTCTAGAAAACATCGGGCCAGGTCTAGTAGGACTGTATTGATCTTGAGGTATGGTAGATCTCAATATTCTTCTAACTACGTATCCAAAAGTTGTAGACTAGGTCGTAAAGTTCATAGAAGAGTATCACAATACATAGCATTGCAAACTCCAAAAAATGAGAGAAGAGAATGCAAGAGAATGCAAAAAGTTTTGAAGGTTTAAATGTTGTTTTGAGAAAGATTTGCAAAAGAAAATTTCACGTCGGGTTCACCAAAAAGTGGAGTATGAAAAATGAACTGCTACGAAGGATAATCAAATCCTTTGAGGATTCAATTTGCAAACCTCCACTCGGGTTTACCTACTAATTAATTGAATGTGTGTTCTAATAGAGCACATAAATTATCTAAACTCTTTAGGCCTCACAAACCAAAAGTATAGAGCACAGAGGTTTTTTGGGAAACTTGATAAGCTCTTTGTCTAGGACTAACATGTAGTTATCATACAACAATGTGTTGCGCTAGTGTCTCATGCAGACAAACAACAAAAAATGCTACAAGGAAACACAAATTGTTTCGTTCAGTGCTTTGGATATAAAAGGTTATGAAATATGAGTACTCAACAAATATGGAGTAACTGGAATGGAAATGCTAAATGAACTTAGATAATTTAAGTAGAAAAGGAGAGTTCAAAATGTCACTGAAGACATCCAAAAAGATCAAAGACTCTCTCCAAACAACTCCACCTGTACCTACACACATAAGACCAAAGAGAGGGGTTGTATGGTTGTATGCAAGTTTGCCTCACTCAAACCCACGTTTTGGTGTTCCCACTTCCACAGACAACCTTGGACAATATAATAGAAATGGACACAAAACAATGGAAAGAACAATATGCTAAAAAAATAAAAACAATATGCTCAATATAAAATCTCAAAGAGTAACACCTCCAAGCATAGAAGCAAAGTGGCTTGTTGGTGCAATGAAGGAGCAACAAGAATCTTCAAGATGAAAGTGACTTCTCCAAATGATAACAATGGAGCTTTGCCCAATGTCACTGTGATTGTAGCAATGGTGGAACAATGGAGTTTTAGAAAGTTGTGAATGAGAAAGAGAGATAGAGAATGTTGTAGGATACTAGAGAGTTGTGTATCCACTTCGAAAGGTCAAGTTTAAAGACAAAGAAGGAAGGTTTTGGTTCAAAATAGCATGCCTGAACAATTCTTGATGAAAGTGTAGGTTGGCAGAGGTGTTACACTATTGAAACACAACAAGAGTAACATACCAATGGCTAACATAGTCGTGAATTTTCTCGAGACAATAGCATGGCATGCGAACGTTTGTGTGACATGCACCAGTTTGGGAGGATGTTGACTTAGCAATCGAGGAAATAGACATGCACGGTGTTGAAGGATGGTTCGGGCTGAAATTGAGATTAAGGAGAATAATTATCTTAATTGTAACTAAAGGGGAAGGTGTATGCAATGCAAAATTATATAGGATGCAATTTACGACATTACACAATTTTTTTTTTATCAATAAATATAAAATTCCATTATGAAGAGGTACAACCCCCCAACCAAGACCCATCCCCTATTCCATATAAAGCTAGGAAATTTTCAATAAAAGAGACATCACAAAAAAAAAGTAAGAGCCCACTGGAGCATTTTCTAGTAGATTGTGAAGATATCTAAGAAAGAATAGTTTGAAACTAAGTTAGCAAAGGACAAAGGTAAATACAATAAGCCTATAGCAATAAGAAGCACTAAGAGAGAGAAGAAATTTACAGAATCGCACACAAAGTGGGAAAACAGGTAGTTAAACATACAATGGACCCCTCAATTAAACTCCCAATATTTGGCAAAGACACTATCATAGCCATGGAATACATTTTCATACTAGAATCCCTTTGGCGAAGGAAGGGGAATTGATGAAGACAAACCTAAGCAATTTGACTTTCATTGAGAAAAGATGCCTTGAACTAGTATAGAAATACCTATCCAATACATGATAAAGGTTGGTAATACATAAACATAAAGAAAGAATTTTTGGTAAACTTTGACACTCTAGAAGTACCATATGAAAGTGTAAGTAAAATGTGAGACTTAGTACAAAAGAAGGGAGAACTAGTTAAATATTATGACAAGAGATTCAAACTAATCTCCCAAAAATTTGAAGAACCATTAATAGAGAAAGAAAAGGTTGAATAGTTTACTTCTAAACTAGAGAGAGATTAGGGTAGCTTTGGATGGAAGAATATTTGACAATTACTCAAATGTGGTAACCATGGAGCTATCACATAGAGGGACAAACCTACAAAAAGAGCAGATAAAGAGAAAGAAAGTGGTGATCTAGAGAAAATGTAGTTGGACATTAAACAATTAACATTGCACTAGGAAATAATGGAAAAAGAAGACACAAACAAAGGTAAACAAAATATATGGTGCTCATATTGCACAAGGGAAAGGAACATGAGAAATCACTGTTGAAAAGCATAGTGTGAAAAGTGGGTTGCTACCATAAGAGTAGAACTCCAAACAGTACAATGGTTAGCCTTCTATTGTTGTCACCTTGCTTATGCAATGGTGAGGTTGTTTTGTTGTCTTTGTCATTGTGTTATTGTGACACCTGGGTGCTGCCACAATACTGGTTTACAATTTCTTGGAGATCCTGATTTTTAGAAAATATAATGATTTAAGCTTTGAAAAGTTTCATTAAAAGGATTCCAATTGAAGAGGGTTTGATCAAACCACTTTAAATCAAACCCCCTTGGATAGAACTCTGCTAGTTTCAAACCATACCTTTAACATAGTCTCCTTTACACCTATCAAAATGCTGATAAAAAAACCACTTTTGATTTACCTTTTGAGGGATCAAATGAATTCATTTAAAATTTATTTTTTGTAAGTATGTAGTTTTTATTATAAGCTTCCCAAAAAAGTATAATTTAGAAGCCAAATTTAGAACAAAAATGGTGCATGGAGAAAAGTCACACATGTTGGAGTTTCACTTGAAATCACCCACTTTACTAAGCGATTGGCGAATCATATGGACAATTTGACATGAAAAGAGAAATTTCATAACTAATGAGATAAAACAATAGTTTTTCAAAGACCACCAAGTACATGGGCAGAACAAAAGGTTAGCAAACATGGAAATAAGACAATGGAGGGTCTTACAAGATCACTTGATAATTTCATTAAGGCTAGATGAGTCAAGAGAAAGTTTTCCATGCCACATGGGTCGTGTGCTAGATCATCAAAACATTATTGGATTGCCATGTGTGCCTACACATTTTCATGCACTTACAACCACTAACCCCATAAAAACCTCTTAAAGCATTTGATCAATTTGCTAAAAATATATAGCTAAACAATTGTATGGGAACCTACTAAAAGTATTTCTTCACTAAGGACACAATACTACTTAGATGCCTAAGTGGAATGCTTGATTAAAACAAATTGAATAATTGATAGTTATTTCAACTCATTTCTCCAAAAGTGCATGTGTTTAATTTACCTTTTGGAATAGAACATTAGTGATCAATCATTCTTAATTAGGTGATGTATATATTTTGGAATGTTGATTTAAAAGAATACAATCATCATGATTAAACTAGATGGTAAGTGAAGGTCCAATGTTAAATTGTGTGACGTGAGTCATTGATGTCAACAAATCTAATGAATGGCAACCTATTCTATAATTTTGATCCCCAAATATGGGAGTGTCAAATCTACCTTGTGGAATACATTAAGTCATTGATTTTTATTAATTAGATGATACAAAATGTAGATTATTCGAGTTAATAATTAGCCAAACAAATCAATTTATATTTTTTTATCTAAATAATTTTGTCATTCAAATTATGTTTTTTAAATCAATTGATAGATTGTCAAATAAATTATTTTATTTTTTCAAACCACCACTTTTCACTAGTGAAAACAACATTGTCTACCAAATTTGTGCACAAATTTGACATGGAGATTGTGTATTTTCTCAAAAAATGCATCAATTTGCCATGAAAATTAATGCACCCAACCAAGATTTGCCAATGTTCTCTAAAACATTTAGGGACCTTTTCTTAAAGTTATCACTACCAAGGAACACCTCAATGATTGCGACTTGTTGAAATATAAAACCAGTCATGTTGTGGTCCTCACATTTCCTAATTTATGACAACCTTTTAAAGTAGAGACCAACAATAGTGAGGTATATTATAGATGTTGTCTTCTTGAGAGTAAGCAATCTTGTTTGTTATCATTTAGAAGTTTCTACTTAAGCAATAAGATGATATCTAGATTATGATAAAGAACTATATAAACTTGTTCAAACACAAAATTTAATCATTATTTGCTCGGAAAAACTATTTTGCATGGTAACCACCAACATCTACAATATTTGCAAGCATAAAATAAGCTATAATAGGCAAGGCATTACATGTGGTTGGGACTTTTGCAATAATTGCATTTGGTGATTAAGTACAATAAGGCAAGCACAAACATGGTGGTGGATATATTATCTAGCCACCTATTTCATAGTCAGTTTCAACATTGGCCATGGTTACTCAACTTGAATCTTTTACCAAAGATGCATATGAAGAGGAACATGCTCATGACTTTGATTTTGGGGAGAAATTCAATAATGCCAAACCAAAGAAGTTGCCAAGAGAAGAAAATTTCTACCTCAAGGATGGGTTGCTCTAAAATTTGGGCAAATGAAAGAACACAGACTTCTATTGATGAGGGAAGTGAATACAACCATGTTGCAAGATATTTTGAAGTTTGTTAGGCATTGGCTCATTTGCAAAGGTATGTATATTGATCTAAAGATGCAATGAGAAATAATTAAATTTATTAGAGTTTTCAAACTTTGTTGCACCAATAAATTTAAAACAAGGACAAAAGGAATGTAGACGACTCTTTCTATGATCACAATGTCATGGGAAGTACTTCCATGGATTTTATAAGAGGTTTACCATTGACTAGCCAAGTTTGTGACTATGATTTTCTCATTGTGGACAAATTTAGCATGTGCATTCCAATTCCATGGAAAAAGCCCATCACAAATTAAGATGCAATTAAATCATTCCTTGCAAATGTTTAGATGCGCTATGGGCCACCAAGATGCATTGTTTTGAATAGAAAATCTAGGTTCATAGGAAAATTTTGGTCTTTGCCTTATATTCAACACTTCCAATCTAGCAATTAATACATCAACAAATGGTCACCTTTTAAGCTTGTTTGAGTTATTTGCCTACTATTCCATTTAATGTTGCATTAGAACAAGACAAGCAAGGAGTATAAAATTTGGAATTGGAAAAACCCATGAAATTCATTGAGCAATTTAAGGTGAGAGAACTAGAGAAATCTCAAGCAAAGTATAAGAGCAAGCATGACCAACACCATAGAGAGCTTGAACTTGAGGCTAGGAGACAAGGTGTCTCATTTCCTTAATTAAAAAGAAATTGCAACAATAAGCAAAAAAGGTACCTCTTAAGATATGGGTCGTTCACCATCATATATGTCATTTAAAAACAATGCTTTCATACTTGATTTACCCCCATATATGAAAATACATTTAGTGGTGATGAATAACTATTATCCTCATTTGACCTAGTGATTGACAAACGAGCCATACTCTCGAAGGATGTAGCTCTAGTACAAATATCTTAAATGCATTTATCTAAAAAATGTTGAGAGATAGTAATCTTCGGGTGTTTTATTTACTTAAAGAGTCATTTCATTTTCCTTTACAACTATTTAAGAATTATTTTATTTTATTTAACTTTTTACGTTATTTTATTTTTATTTGATGAGCTATTTTTATTTATTTAAAATAGTTATTTTGTTTTGCTTTAAAAGTACCTAAGAATTATTTTATAGTTATTTTATTTTATTTACATAAGAGTTATCTTATAGTTTTAATTTTGTAACATATATTTGAATTATGATTTAGCTTTTAATTACACACAACATGATGCCAATAGTGGTATGATGGTTAAGTTGTTGAGGTGTTCTTATCATCAAGGGTTTGGGAATGTTTAAATTATGGACAGGGTCCCCATTTGTGACCTCACTGGTTCATAGCTCTGGATCAAAAACAAAAATTGACAAATATGATTTGATTTGATAGACAAGTACTAAAGCAAGTAAAAGAATTCTCAAATAGAAAGTGAAAACATTTTCCACAATTGATGTGTCACTAATTTTTTATGGAATTTAAGAGGTATGATTCATAGAATCGAATCCAAGAGAAGATGAGAAGTCACACTTGACCTCTTCATTTTGCATAACTGGCACCTATTTAAAGACAAGAAGAGAGCAAATTATAACATCGTAGTTAGGTTTGAGTCTTGAAAGAATTCAGAGAAGAAGAATTCAACTAAAGAGTGGTGGCAGATTTGACAGCTAAAAAGAATGGCTAGAAAAGGTATCTCATATCTCTATGCTTATTTTATTTTTGAGTAATAACAATCAAGTAGACAAACAATTACCAGTACCATCTGATTTTGCTGTGTTTTCGACTATAAAAAACCTTGTGTTATGTTGCAAACTTTCTGTGTTTTATTTCTTATTTCCAATTCTTAACAGTCTGAGAGTCCTCTATTTTCATGTGGGCTTTTGTCGTAGCACAATAACATCAATTTTGATTTTTATTAACATCTATAATAAACCAGATAAATTGCGGATCAATTCCAGAATATATAAGATCGTGCTGAGACCATATTGCTGCTCCTGAAAATGGTAATGGAGCTGTCGATATATGTCCAATAAGTTGTTGCAGAACAGCTCCTAAATTATCGCATCGCTAGGTTAAATTGAATTCACAATGTCATTGCAAGCAGGTTCACACATATGAACTCAATTTAAGTTCAATCATTGTTTTAATATTTTTGCTCCAAGATCTGCTTAAACATGGAAAAGATAGAATCATCATCCACTATGTTATAGTCTTCATTGTTTAATGCTATTGATCCAATATCTGCTCAAACATCTCACAGATAAAATTATCTGCCACTAAAAAATGGTCTTCATTGTTTAACAGTGTTGCGCATCATCCATAACGTGGACAAAATTATCATCCCTAACATCTAATTTTCTTTTGTGCGAGCGCCCAAAAGGCTGAGTGTTTGTATAGGGCACAATAGAACTCGTTGCTATACTAAGATATGCTGCCCTTCTTGCTTCTTCCCAATACTATATCTTAGACTCCCTCGCTCTACACGTACTAGATCTACAGCTGTTACTGAAATTGTATCTCGGGTTCTATCGTAAACAGTAAATACTTTCATGTTATCCCTTTCCTAGGCAGTTTGCGCTGTGAATTAAGTCATTATACTGTGTGATCATCAAATTATGTTATTGCTGATCAAAAACTTTCAATGGTAGCAAAGAACAATTGAGTTTTGATATGATTCATAATACTCTCATGAAACTCTCTAATAAACATGACATCAAGATTCCAGGCATAAGAAGCGACCCAAAGCAATTGCCCTAGGGTTATGAGTAGAAAATGGCAAGTCTGAATACTTTATGGATTAGAAAGATAGAACTGGCAGTGGCAATTTAGCTGTTCAGCATGCTGCAAGTAAAAGCTTCATTAAAACCTTTACAAAAATTTTAAAAACAAATTGCCCTCTTCTTTTTTGTATGCATCATGAAGCTTTAAAAGGATTGCATAAACAGGGCAGTGAATAAACACCTATGTTGATCCAATAAGCAAATGCACAAATATTCCAAAATCTTAAATAACTACAACAGTAAAATTGAGCAAATTCATAAACACGGTAGATGAGGAAGAAGGAAGCACTCAGTGGCTTCAGGATGTTCTTGGAAAAACATTCATAAGATTAATTATTTATTATTCCATAATTATTATTATTACGTAAAATTATTTGGTAGATCATTGTTGCATCTTGTATCTATATGGTAGTACTGTAAAACAAAAGATATAGAATACTGGACATTTATGCGATTCTTACAATGTTTTTCTATATTCAAGGAAAAAGAAACATGAATGAGCAGCACATCAAAGGTTTGCAGTTCTTTTACAACTAATGGATAGATGAAACATGTTGACAAGAGGGCTTCCTTTGAAATAAATTTTGAAAGCAAGTTCTAACTCTATTGGTCCTTTTTGAGTGGATTAATCTTTCATCTAAATTTTATATTGAGCTCTTCAAGAATAAGCTAACTCATAGTTCGTTAGAGCTGCCAACTGGCCAGGAAAGTGAAATTGTGTATTTTTGTTTCTGGAAGTTTCCAGGAGTTTAGATCATACTACATCCTCTCTTCTGTGTTCCCATATGTTCACCATTCTCTTTTCAGACCCCATAAGCGAAAATCTTTAGTTGAGAAAACTTCATTCATATTTATTTCCCATTCTGGAAGTAAATTCTCCAGCAAACGGGTTTTAACTGTGTAAGGTACTATAGAAATGACATTAGCAACCATAAATAGCTCTTGATATCAGTGGAGGATTTGATGTCCAAGTATTGGTGTGCATCAGTAGGATCGTGGAAAAAAGTTTGTTACAATGCCTTGAAGCCAATTTGACTTATAACTTGTTAAAAGTGTAGAAGATTAAACACCATTGCTTTGTTTTTGAAAATGATCCAGATGCATGCTACACCTTAATTCGTTTATCACAAGTTTTCACTTAAGAATTGGGCATAACAGTAAAAATTTCAATATATATTCATTGTAGTAACACTTAACACTTGCAACGAGAGACCTGACAAAGGAAGTGATATCTTTATATGAACTCGGAGGCTCTGCCAGTCATGAAAATACAGGAAGGAAGACTGCTAAACTTAGAAAGCTACCAAATCTAGAGTGGAAAAGAAAACTTGAAAGGCTTGACATGCAATGACAAATTGCATGAAAGGCTTACCTCGTATATTTACAAAGCATAGAACAGCAAAAGGGTTATTTACAACAACATACAACATAATGGAGGAAATGAACTAAATCCCTATTTTTATCTACAGTCTGCACCTCATTTTGACATCATGCCATCAAGGAAGATTGCTACAAGCATTATCATATTCTGCTGCATTTCAAAAGTATTTCCTGCTTTCACAAATTACAAAATATTGTCCCCAAGCTTTAGCTAAACTGAGAAAGAGCTGTCATTTCTGGAAATACATAGGAGCACAAATTCTCAGCTAGTATGGCAACATGTAATCCCATAATGAGCATGAAGCCAAAATGAAAGGAATGCACATATATCGTGGGCATGTGTACCACAGGCACCGCGTAGGTATACACGAATTTTTAGAGGGTTGCTAATAGTCAGAGACTGTTATTACGTTATTCCTTGAAATGCAACCTCAAAACATGATTTCTAATACCTAATAGCGTTAAGAAACCAATGAAACCTGGACATTAATAGAATTCAACCTTCATGTAATGTTCCTTGCAGAGTGTGACCAATTTATAGTAGCCCTTGCAAGACTATCAATCGGATCAATGCATTTTTTAAGAAGTGGGTCATCTGGAGCTAAAAGGGAATGCATATCATAAGATGCAAGAACCACCATACTTACAGCTCTCACCAAAAGAACCTGTAATGCAATTCTCAATAAAATTCTTGCCCCTTCCATGTCCTTCCTATGTAATGCCCCAAGGGCTGGCACCACTACATGCTCCATGGTTGCTTTATCAGGTACAACAACCTCAAAACCCTGCAGTTGATCACCATCTAATATAAGTTAAATGTTCCATTTATCGGAAAGAATAAGTAGCTAACCAAACACTACTGTGCTACAATTCTTCAAAAGTAGAGAGCATAGACTCTGTTTTCTACCAGAGGACACCTTTGGTAAAAAACATTATGAAATGCTATTGTCTACAGAACTAAATTATTATCAAGGAAACCTCCAGGAAGCTTATAGACTTTTTAACAAACTCAGTTTTGTATGGTTTCAGTGAAGACAAGCCATCTCCTTTGTAATATTTTCTATGTTGGAGACTTTGGCTTGAATAAAGATCCTAGGCTGCAACCTTATCAAAAGACTCAAACTTGGGAAAAACTCCTAAGCTGGCGAGTAAGAATTGGCTGTTACCTTGCAAAAACTGGATAATAACAATTGACTAAATACCAACTCAAACCACTTTAGCTAATACTAAATTATGAAATCTGGTCATTAATTTTGATGTCAAAATTGTAATTGTTTGAAATAGGGTGATAACTTGAAAGTTACAATCCACACGCCTAAAGGACTTGCAAGGTTCTTCATCAAATGAACAAGTAGCTTAATGGCACAGCAGCCCAAATGGTAAGTTCTGGGTGCAGTTATTACTCTTTCCAATCTTTCAACATGGTATTGGTTGACATCTAAGCCCTCAGCTAAAGTGTTTCTTGAAATGGAGCATTGGAAGTAATCTACACTTCTAAAGAGAACTTGAATGGGTTACCTTCAGATGTCCAAGTAGCTTAGTGGTAGAGCAGCCCACCAAGCACCGGGAGGTGCTCAATGCAAATCCCTGCACAAACAATCTTCTACCATAACTCATAAAAAAGTTACTCTGCTCAAGTTCACTCAACTCCAGGCTTGCGAGTGAGAGTTAAGCACTTAGAAGTGACAAACTATACTACAGAGTCACAGACAGACATGAATTGTGCAAGTTGCTTAGCATTAGAGCAACCCACTGAACATTGTCAAATGCACAGATACTTCTAAAGCACTTCAAGAGAGGGTTCGAAACCTAAGTAAGTTTAGGTTTCCAACATAAATTAATAAAAAACTAACTCTGCTCGATTTCCGAGAGAACTGATTCTAAATTCAAAGTTCTTGGCTACTTGGAAAGGGTATTGTAACCGTGGAACGGGTTAGATGTTATCATGTATTGTCTACAACATTGTTACCTAATAGAATCCAACGATAGTATTTGCCTCGGTTAATCTTATAACATCTAACAAAGGGACGTGATGGAAAGTGTGTATTGCAAAATGACCAAGGCAATTGGTTGGTTAGTATTGGCCTGTCTAATCTTTCAAAAATGATTGAACAAGAATTTGTCCTGCTTGTTATTGCAGATGACTGACTCAAATATGATGAGATAAATCAGATATCATCATGTATGTGACTGCCTACTTTAAAGGGCATTTGTAGCCACTGGATGGATTTGATGTTATCTACTCTGCCATCCAATAATCCAGCACTGCCCAGCGCAAAAACTCATCATGTATGTGACTGCCTACTTTAAAGGACATTTGCAGCCACTGGATGGATTCGATGTTATCTACTCTGCCATCCAATAATCCAGAACTGCCCAGTGCAAAAACTCACCTATTCTCAGTAACTCATCTCTGAAAGACCATAATGACTATGAGATAAATAAGATCTCATCATGTATGTGATTGCCCACTTTAAAGAGAAGTTGTAACCACTGAATGGATTTGAGGTTGTCATGCATAGGGTAGAACTCCGTTATAGCCAATAGAACTCTTAAGGATAATAAGTTTTCACTGCCTGGTGAGTTTATAATCCCGAACTGCCTAGTGCAAAATCTCACCTATTCTCAGTAACTCAACTCGGAAAGAACATAATGACTATGAGATAAATAAGATATCATCGTGTATGTGATTGCCTACTTTAAAAAGCAGTTGTAGCCACTCAGTGGATTCGATGTTATCATATATAGAGTAGAATTCTGTTATCCAGTAGAACTCATAAGGATAATAAATTCCCACTGCCTGGTGAGTATATAATACAGAACTGCCCAGTGCAAAATCTCACCTATTCTCAGTAACTCAACTCAGAAAGACCATAGTGACTATGAGATAAATCAGGTCTATGATTGCCTACTTTAAAGAGCTGTTGTAACCAGTAGATGTATTCGATGTTATTATGTATAGAGTAGAACTCTGTTATCCAATATAACTCTATAATAAGTTTTCAATGGTGAGTGTAAAATTCAAAAGTGCCCAGAGTAAAAGCTCGCCTATTCTCACTAACTCAACTACCCAGATGCAACCTTTTAGGAATCACCGTGAGCTATTCACAAAACTCACATGCAAAACTTCTAGACACTATCATGACCTATACTCAAAATCCAAAACTGAATCCTTTTTCTAGATTCATCGTGCAAACCCTCGATGCAAGCTTGTTTAATTTATTCTAAATCTAAATTTCAGCTGAATTTCCAATTCCGTACACCGTAAACGCTGTTGGAAGTTCAATTCACCCTTCAACAAATTAGCTGACATTTTGGGCTTTGGGCTTTGTATTCTATAACCCTACTAGACGCTTTTCTACTTGGTACAAATTTCCAATCCCATATAGAAAAATATAACGTTTTAGATTAAAATTATAAGCTACACCCCAAAGTAGCTTCTACTTAATTGGACCCAAAATAAGGGGAAATGAAAGGTGGGATTAAAAACGTCACCTGTTTACTAAGCTTGTCCTGATAAAACCCAGCTTTCATGGTGTTCTCGGTCCCAAGAAGGCCAATCTTGACATTGCTTCCCGTCTCGATGGGCCTGAGATTCGCTTGCTTGAGCTCCTGCGCCACACAATCGCCCATATGCAGAAAAGGAACTGAACAAATCTGTGAGAGCTCCTCATACCACGCATGTGAAACATGGCAAGGCATAACAATACAACACGCCCCGGCGCTCTCAAGGAACATAATTTTCTCCTTGAGAACATTAGAAACACGATCCCCTTTCTGTCTGGAGGACCGCAGTTCGATCCCCAAACTGAGCTCCTGTTTCAGCTGAGGATCACAGCACAGCAACACAGGCAGGCTGCTTTCTTCCGATTGTACAGAGCTCTGCTCGAAGAGCTTTCTCATGAAGTCCGCTGTCGACAGATCGGAAGCGCCCCCGATAATCCCCACCGTGTTGGGTTGATGGAGCACGCGGCTCGAATCCGATACCAGTTGTGCAGAGCAGCGATTGGCACCAGTAGCTGTTTTGTCGCTCTCTTCTTCTGTCTCAGGTAACAGAGAAGATTGTATGGCAGATAGTATGAGGGCATGGCCTTTTACTCCTCCCCCTCCTCCTTTCAGTTGGAAGAAGAGATGCTTCTTCTTCTTCTTCTTGTGGTTGGTGAGAATCGATCTGCAGCCCTGCTGTTGGTCAGTAGTGTTGCAGATCGAAGATGGCCAATGCAGTGCAGTCATAGGAATGCATTGCATGGTCATGATCCCATTAAAGAAGCGCCGCCCAACTTTACAAATTGCCTTGGACTGTATTATATTACGCTGTGAATCACGGTACCGTACTGATATACAGAATTTTTTTAATTTCTGAAGATTGATAGGTAACTGCCATGCCTAAGAAGAATGCCTATCTGGCAAGTGTATGGGAAACAGAATTCAAAAATCTCTAATCATTCTGGAAAAACAACTATGTCGCTTCTGCTCGTCTGTGTGAATATAGAATATGGAGGGTACAATAATTTGTGGAGATATATAGATAAAGAAATACCTCTAGTATCTACTAGGACTTGGTCTGATTAAGGCGTTTTTTTTCAATATTTTTATCATGAGTGGTCACATGGGATGAATATGATTTGAGAGATATATCCTTGGGTGTTATGTGGGTCTTTTTCCTTATGATGTGGGGATGATCCTCGAATCAACACCCCTAAGGAAATTTGTAAATTTTGTATCAACCCCTTACATACATGTTCATTTGAAATTGCGCTCTTTAGGAATTTTTTTTTTTTTTTTTTGAGAAAGTAAATATAGTACTTTAAGGTATATATAAAGTCATGTTGATCAATCATTGCATATTTATGTTTTTATGTCAAAAGTTATTATGTGTATTGTTTGGTGAATAAGTTATTTATATGTGTTCATCAATAGTATATAATAACATCTTTAGGTGTTACTAATTTTTAAGAATTGTAAAGGTGAAATTTGTAGGATGCAACTAATCTCCCGACAAAATGCATTTATGTACATACAAAAACACTTTAAAACATACATATAAACATAAATAACATGATGAGATGACATATTGAGGGGCCCGCTAGACAGATGGTAAAAGTGATGAAACTGACAGATGGGAGGAAATTTCACGGCGAGGAAAGCGATGAGATAACGACAACCCCAGCTCATTTTTCTCGCCGCTTTGAATAACGTCAGCATTTTTTGCCTTCGCGAGAAGCTATCCATTCACTGCAAGTGGGAAGGGGAGTTAACATGATTAAGACATGTGTTTTAAATTGTAACAAGTGTTGTTATTGGAAAACACTATGTGTTGTGGGTTTTCTCATTCTGTAGGTTGAAAGCGAAAGGTTGGCTCGAGCAAGGGGGCGCAATTGCAGGTGGGGGAGACGACCAACCAAATTGAGGTGAGCGGTTTGTAACCAATTGGGTTGTTGTAAAGGGTTTGAAAACATTATGTGGGTTGTTGTTTTTAAAGGTTTCTAAAATATTAAGTGGGTTGCAAGTTTCGTAAAACTCGGTGTTTTGCAACCTGGAATTTTAGAAAATAGTATGAATTTCTTGAAAAGCTGTTGTTATTGAGATCGTAAGAATGTAATGAAATGCACTATTTTATAAACACCCAGTGTTTTCCAACAACCATTAACATTTTGTGTTGTCAGCGTTTTCATTTTGTAGGTTGAAAGCGAAAGGTTGGAGAGCGGAGTTGCAAGTGGGGAGACGAAAAACTAATAGAAGTGAGGTGACGTGTTTGTAACCGATTGGGTTGTTACTTCTAAAGGGTTTTAAAACATTATGCGGGTTGTTGTTTGTAAAGGGTTTTCAAATATTAAGTGGGTTGCAGGTTTCGTAAAACCTAGTATTTTGCAACCTAGAATTTTACAAAACAGTATGAATGTCTTGAAAAGATTTTGTTATTTAGATCGTAGGAATGTAACAAAAGGCACCATTTTGTAAACACCCAGTGTTTTCCAACAACCATTAACACTATGTGTTGTCGGCTTTTTCATTCTACAGGTTGAAAGTGAAAGGTCGGAGAGTAGGGGGTGGATTTAATGGAAGTGAGGTGAGGGGTTTCTAATCGTTTGGGTTGTTAGTTGTAAAGGGTTTTAAAACATTATGTGGGTTGTTGTTTGTAAAGGGTTTTCAAACATTAAGTGGGTTGTTGTTTGTTTAAAGGGTTTTCAAACATTAAGTGTGTTGCAAGTTTCGTAAAATCTAGTGTTTTGCATCCTAGAATTTTACAAAATAGTATGAATGTCTTGAAAAGCTTTTGTTATTTAGATTGTAGGAATGTAATGAAAGACAACGTTTTATAAACACCCAGTGTTTTCCAACAACCATTAACACTCTGTGTTTCATCACTTTCAACAAGTTTATTCATTATTGTCGATAATGGCAAGAAATCGGTGTTCTTGCTATTTGTAATGCACACCTACATATACGGGCTTAAAAACCACAAGGGCTTGGGTATGTTGTGATGTGAGTTGCAGTTTTATAAACACCTAGTGTTTTCCACTACATTGCATTGCACATCTTTCAAACTGAAAGCATTACTTCACATTGCTTAACTAATAAGTAGATGTTGATAGATGACAAAATTTAAACTACAATATAATTTTTTTACAAAGTCAACCTAAGCAATCATGTAGTTACTTCACATTGCATAACTAATAACTAGGAGTAGCTACCAATTGCATTTGCTTGTCATGGCATTCCATGAGACCACATTTGTTTGAGGCATTTTTTTAAACAGTTCACTACTTTGTCTATCCTACCACATTTTTCATATATGTTTGTCAAATAATTTTATCAAATAGTTCACTGCGTATCAACTAGAGAGACTTGGATGCCATTGAAAGCACTAACCACTATAAGGGTGAGAATCCCTAAAAGCTTCCACAATGAATGTAGGTAAGATTTAAAAATCCTACTACAATATTTCTTAGCAAAAACATGCATTCAAACCAAACCAGCGTTTGTTGCCCTCTCCAACTCAAAATTGCAATGATTCTTTTATTTTCCTAATGTTCTCAACATCAAGGAACTATTAATTTGACCTTTGGGGGTTAGTAATTGCTTTATTTATAGTATTAGTGCAATCACTTGAGAGTGGTTACCTCATAAATTTATAATGTTATGACACCATTTGATCATCAATAAAATGTAAGTGAAAATTTATGAAAACTATACAAATTAAGGAAAATATAGTAACCATTAAATAAATAGAAAATAGCATACAAAAAAACATCAACAATAAAGTTTATTGTCACCAAAAATAAATATTGCCTCATGAAGGATCTTTTAATAGAAACCCTAAATGGAACTTTATCTAAATGAGTAAAGGCACATATTTTCCACTCTGTTGCATCAACTGCAATTCTCAACAAAAGGAGGCCATACCCAAGTTGATACAAGAATACAAACACCAACCCATTGAATGTAATGAAGAGAATCCTAGAGACAACACATTGAAATTATCAAAAACTCATTTTTTATAGGTGGAAACAATTTCTATTACTAACGTGAACACTAATTAGATTGTGGAGATAGAGAACAAAATTGACAATAAATTGAAAAATAGAGAACAATTAAAGTTTTGAGATTTTCACAGGTAAACATATTGAATTGTATGTCCAAATTCAACTGTCTTTATCCGTCATTTGATTTCAGATGTTTCAGGTCTAATTTATAGAGAACTCTTCAGAGAAATTTGGATCATATGATAAGTGAAATCCTTGAAGATGGGTCTATAATTTAGATCAAAAGCATAAAAAATCAAATGATGATAAAACAAAAATAAACCTAGATAAATTATTCAAAATAGATAATAATGTTACTCATCCATGAAGAGGTAAAAGTGAAAATACGATCTCATTGACATTAATAAATAGTTTTGCAGTTGAATCCTTGAGTACAAAAGTAAAAACTAAAACAAAGAAATGTTAACAAAACAAGGAATAAGATTGAACCTTCGAAGACCTAATTACATATTATTCAAGTCTTAATGGAGATGAAGAGGAGCTATTGTAGAAGATAAATAATTTATCTTTTGTCACTTCAAATTATTTGCACCACCATCAAGCATCGATGTAATCTACAAGTATTAGCACCAAATTGATCTGATGTTGCCCTCACCTAGCATTAACTCTAATGATGGTACTAGAACCTATGTTATATTGAGTGAATTGCTAGAGGCTTCACAATTCTTTTTGATGTTAAAGCCAACCAAGGTTTCCATAATGCCACCTCAATCAGTAGCCACTCGAGAAGCAATCACCCCCATTGTGCAAAATTGATAAACCAAGTAGGAAAAATTCTTCTAAATTTGACATTTGGTGAAGCAATTATCTTCGTAAATTATCTGATCTACTTCAACAAATTTGTTGATGGTTGTAGCATAGTTATTTTTTGCTCCACAACTACAATCAAGGTTTGATTCCTCTATACAGAGTTGTTCAGTAGCAACTAGTTCATTTTGTAAAGGTGAAAATTTTGGACAAAGAAGCTCCACATGAAAATATAAAAAAAACGCACATCAGAGGCAAGATTAGGCTTAATAGCACTACACACCACTTTCTTGGTGATGGTCTATGGTCTATGGTCTATGACTATAAGAAGAGGTGTGACCTTATTTGTACATGAATCTTTCTATCTACACACATAAGAAGACACAATTTCCAGCCTTGTATTTGGTGTTAGTTGTCTAAAATATGTAATGGACTTCTTGTTTAATGTGTTGAATCTACTCAATGAATTTGGCTTCTTTCTTAGAGTTCTTTCTAAGCTGAGTTAGATTCTTTTGTTGATCAAGTACAAGGTAAGACACATCAACAAGTTCAAAAAGACATTAAATGAGATGTGTCAAACAAAATAAAAAACTTTCTTTCTATGTGCATTGATATCTAGAGGTGTACGCTCTAATAGGACATGCCATCATTTTCATCCACCACTTATGTTTGGACATGAGTCCAAGGATGAAACAATATTGATGTGGTCAACATTACATTCAGTACAAACCAAATGTTCTTCCAAGAAGTGCTCAAGAATCTGGTATCTCTATCAAAAACTATTTATACACCACTACAAAAATATAATCATGACCTAGACAAAAAATCTACCATAAAAGGCATTCAGCTTCAGCTAGCAAAATGATTATAAGATCAAATTTTGAGATTATTGGGACAAAGAATTCATCAAAAGCCCATGCTTTGTTCTCCAAATTATGAATGTATTTGTCTAGATGTACAATCTCATGAAAGTATTTTTCATAAATTTAAACACTGAGATTATAGTTAGCATATTACTAGTCATCTTTCAATTGAATTTGTTAAGGCAATTCACATTGGTGCCTGGGCTTCTTTTAAAAGACCAATTATAGAAATAGTGCATTTATATCAATCTCTTCGAGCTTGAAAAAAATAAAATCTATAACCCCAATGTCTCTTATAGAAAAATTAGAAGAGTGATAATTGCAAATGGGGACCCCCTAACAAAATTTTGTTATAGAATGGGAAACACCTTATTTAACAAGCAATGCACTTTGGCTCGTAGATATATCTTGTCATCTTCAGTAGATGTATCAACAATATATTTTGAAACTATACCCACAACTATAGGGAACTCCACCTATGCAACCAAGTACTATTCTCAAAGATATTAATTCCTTCATACTATTCTATAAATGCCCAGTGTTTTCCAACAACCAATTACACACAAATTGTATGATTGTAATCAAAACCTTTACCTATTTAGATAGTTCAAATGCAATGAAAGGCACCATCAACATTTATAAGAACTCTTAGGTAGACTAGAAATGGCGTTTCAATTTCCTCATATGATGGTAAAACCATAGCAACAAAAATATTTTGGGGAAAAAATTGGCAAACCTAATGTATATGATTTTTTGAGAATACCAAGGAAAAATCGGATTTAAAAAAAAAATCATAAAAAGTTGTTGAACAAGATATAAAAACTTCTTTTTTGAAATTGAAAGGAATTTCCATAGCATAGAGATATAGAGAGCAAATAAAATAAAGAGTTTAACTAATGAATTGTAGAAAATAGATTTTTGTAGTTTATATGCATATCATTGATTACATTACATTGCACATCTTTCAAACTCAAGGAATTACTTCACATTGCATAACTAATAACTAGATGTTGAGAGATGACAAAATTTTAGCTACAATATAGTTTTTTACAAATTCAACCTAAACAGTTATGCAATTACTTCACATTCCATAACTAATAACTAGGAGCAGTTGCCAATTGCATTTGTTTGTCATGGCATTCCATGAGACCACATTTGTTTGAGGCATTTTTTCAAACAATTTGTTTCCTTGTCTATGTTACCACATTTTTCATATATGTATGTCAAAGCATTTTATCAAATAGTTCACGGCCTTGTTGCTATTGCTAAAAGCCTAAAATAGGTGCTTTTGAACAAGCTATGGATGCTTGGAAAAAATATATGAAAGAATAATAGTAAGCAAAAGCATAGACAAGGCAGTGAATTGTTTGAAAAAATTCCTCAAAGAAATGTGGTCTCATGGTGATTGGAATGCCATGACAAGCCATAGACAAGGCAATGAAGTGTTTGAAAAAATGCCTCAAACAAATGTGCTCATGGTGATGGAATGTCATGAAAATCCATAGCAATTTGTTTATCATGGCATTCCATCACCATGAGACCACATTTGTTTGAGGCATTTTTTCAAATAGTTCACTACATTGTCTATACTACCACATTTTTTGTACATGTCTACCAAAGCATTTTATCAAATAGTTGACTGACTTGTTGTATGGCTAAAATCCCAAAATAGGTGCTTTCGAACAAGCTATGGATGCTTGGAAAAAATCTATCAAAGCATGCTAGTAAGCAATAGCATAGACAAGGCAGTGAAATGTTTGAAAAAATGCCTCAAATAAATGTGGTCTCATGGTGATGGAATTCCATGACAAGCCATAGAAAAGGTAGTGAACTGTTTGAAAAAATGCCTCAAAGAAATGTGGTCTCATGGTGATGGAATGCCATGACAATCCATATTTACTATTATGCTTTGAAATATTTTTTCCAAGCATCCGTAGCTTGTTCAAAAGAACCTATTTTAGGCATTTAGCCATAGCAGCAAGGCAGTGAACTATTTGAAAAAAAATGCCTCAAACAAATGTGGTCTCATGGTGATGGAATGCCATCACAATCCATATTGTTGCCTTGCTGCTATATAGATTGTCATGGCATTCCATCGCCATGAGACCACATTTATTTCAGACATTTTTTCAAACAGTTCATTGCCTTGTCTATGCTACCACATTTTTCATACATGTCTACCAAAGCATTTTATCAAATAGTTCATTGCCTTGCTGCTATGGCTAAAATCCTAAAATAGGTGTTTTTTAACAAGCTATAGATGCTTGGAAAAAACCTATCAAAGCATAATAGTAAGAAATAGCATAGGCAAGGCAATGAACTATTTGATAAAATTCCTCAAAGAAATGTGGTCTCATGGTGATGGAATTCCATGATAATCCATATAGCAACAAGGTAGCAATATGGATTTTCATGTCCATCACCATGAGACTATATTTCTTTGGTTGTCTTTTGATGGTACTAAGATTCTATAGTTACACCTTGAGCCTACACTAACATATGACACTCCTAGAATTACACATTGAGAATACACTAAAATATCTCACTCCTATAACTAGATATTGAGCTTACATTAATATACCAAGTTCCTAAAGTCACTTATTAAGCCTACTTTTCTATATCATGTTTCTAGATTATCTTTCTTGCACCATTTATACTCCTCTTTCCATATCCTTAGTGTATAATGCAAAAAATAGAAATAAAGGAAGCACTAGATCCAATCCACATTCAACATCAAACCTCAATTGTGTCTAAGAGCTAGATGATAATGTGTGCATGAAATGAAACAAATTCACCTTGAATATGGACTCTTGATATGGTTGTTTCCCTCAGACTTTGATTGCATAACCTTGATATTGCCTTGATCTTGATCTTGATATGATATGGTGTGAATCTTGATATGATAGATAAATGTATGTTTGAGGTCTACATAGAAAATGATATGCAATATTTAGAAATATGAATGACCTAGGTGGATTCAAAGAAGAAAGGAATGCAACACATTGATTAGATGCAAGCAAAGCATATAAATGGCTTATGAAATGTATTCGATATGGGAGGAAAGGATATGAAAAGGTGGGTATGAAAATGAATAGAATGGAAAGGCTATGAAGTGATCATTTGTTTCATCATAGAGTGGAATGAACCCATCTTTGTTATTGGTTATGCTTTTCGTAATCATCATCAGATAGACTAACTTAATGCACACATACAAGAAAGACTCATGCCCCACTCCTCACTCTCCTTCATACATAACAAGGTGTAGAGATCCTCAAGCTTCCTCAGAATGTGACAAGAAAAGAAAATGTATAAAAAGATAAGTATAATGATCAAGACAAGAGACAAGACTTAAGGTAAAGCACAAGCTCTCATGCATGCAAAATGATAATGATAAATATGCAAGATCATGATAATGAAAAATGAAAATGTTAATGCATATGATAAGGATCAATGAGGAAAAAGACAACATGTTGAACAAGATAACAACCACAATACCTTGTGCCAAGAGATATGATCAAGTTTTTGATTGTTTGAAAGATCAAGGTAGGTGTCTGATTAGGAAATATGTATCTATCAAGACACAATAGTTTGATTGTTTTGATGTGATAAATTACTAAAAATTTGGCTCAAGATATGTTAGATGTTAACTTGATTTAACAGGAAACCTTTGCTCATGATGTTCATTAAATCCCAATGTTTAGAATGTTAAAGAGTTTATGCTTTGTTTAAATGGCTTGCTCATAACAATGATAACACAATGATAAATAAAAATATAAATGATAATGATAAACAAGATCTTATTCCTTAGTCAAGCTAAAAACCAAAGGAGATATGGATGGATATGTTGGTATGTGGCAACTGATGGTTAACATGTCAAGGTTTTCCCGCTGACACATCAAGGTTTTTTTCCTGTTGACACGTCAAGGTTTTCTTGTTAACACATCAAATAAAAAATAACCTTGTAAAACCCTAATTCTAGAAGGTTCCAAAAAGCTTGTTATAAGTGGTTGGGATGTATGTTGCGGTAGTGTGTTTGCGAGATTGTAATCTATTTTGCACTGGGTAATAAAATCATTGGGTGGATGAGTTTCTATGGATGTAGCCCATATTAGGTGAACCACGTTAAAATTATGTGTTGATCTCTTTTGTGTTATTCTTCATCGTTATTTCTGGGTTATTTAATTTGCATATAATTGTTAATGTTTATTGTTTCAATTTTCTTGAACCCTAACAAGATATGGATTAATGATATGGTATGGAGATCTAAGATATGGGTTAATGATAGGAAATGTAAGGATACACCCTAGATGGAGGATGAAGATAGATGGATCAAGATATGGAATGTTATGGGTGGAGGGAACCAATGACAAGGGAACCCAAAATGTTTGATAAAAAATAAAGGATAAATAGAGGACCTATGGAGGACTCCAAAGATCACATGTCAAAGTAATAACATTCCCCCATGCTAAGAGGTATGACAAGGGATAAGTAGACAAGTGATAAAAACATGACATGGATATGGAAAATAAATCGATATGAAAGGAAACATGAAATGGAGGACAATTGATATGGAGGATGGAAGACACACATGGTATAAAGCATGCATTAGATTTTTTTTTGTTTTGTTATTTTCCCCTAATACTTTATGCGAGATCAAAGGAAGGTGGATGGATAAAGTGGATAGCATGAAATATAAATGAAGGAATATGATGGCTAAGTGAAAATAGGATAATGTATCGTACGAATGGAAAAGTCTTGCCCCCAAGTGTACAAGCAAGGGTAGATGGATGGATGTGAAAGCCAGTGGATACGAATGGATATGAAAGCTCATGGAGATGGAAGCTAATGAAGGTGTATGGATATGAATGGAGGACTCAAGTGTTTCTTTGTAGAAGATAGTACCCCATTGACTAAGTGTTTCTTATAGACCATGGCTAACATGTTCCCACTTAAAGATGTTGGTAGGAAAATTGGTAAAGATAATGGAATGGATAGGGGCAAGGAGAAAGTGGTTAAAGATTCATGCAAAGGATTGGATTAAAGATATGGAATGAAGGATAAAGGTTGAATGGAAGTATGGAATGGAGTCATTATGAGGGAATGTGGGCAATAACAACATTGGCACACACCTTGAAGGGTGGTGAAAGTTGAAGGATTGAGATGGGGAGGTTGGGATAATAAACTTGGGCATGTAAGGACCCAAAACAAATTTGGAGGATGAGGAAAGAATTATGATTGACTTATGAGATGGAATATACTTAGATGGAGGATTGGACGATGGTGGAATAATGAATTTTTTTGGATTTGCAAGTTGGGATACCAATTTGGATTTTTCATTTGAATGCATGGATTCTTTTTCTTTCTTTAGAACCCACATTGTTTTGACTTTTGATTTTTCTCTATAGCCTTTTGATTTTTTCTGAATTGGCTTTTGCATTTTCTTGGAAATGTTTTTCTTTTAATTTTGGAGCATATTTTTCTTTATTTTGGCATGTTTGTTTAGTGAGACAAGTTTTTGATAAGATAAGCAACATTTGCAGGGTGTTGTACCCTTTACACATTGAGCCTCAAGGGCCAAAGAAGATCAGGTCCATAGAAACATAACAAAAATCACCCAAACAAAACACAGTAACAACAAACAAACAACTAACAAAATAAAGACCCAACAAACAAGAAACAACAACATCAAACTAACTAGCATTCTCCCAATTCTGAGAGAGGAGGCAAACAACATCCTCCCCAACCCAGTTAGGGCCTTCCTTCGTAGCCGCCTTATCCATTTCATGCTTAAGTACAATAGAAAGGTTGCCAACCGCATGGTGGACCATCTTGATAGTGAATTGAGCCAGACTAGTGAACTTCTTCTCGAGCTTCTCCACCCACTCCAGTAGCATGCGATGATCCTCCCCTTTGTCCACAATCTTCGCGATGTCTTCATGCTTCATAGCCTGAGGGTCAGAGGACTAAGAAGTTGAATTCTCCTTTAGCATTTTGTTGAGGTTGGAAAAGTGGCTAGGCCCTTCAACAAATTCCTCCTCTTCCTTCATGTCTTCCTCATTCCTATTGCCCTTGCTGGTAGACCGCTCCTCATTAGTAGAAATTTCATTAATTTTCACTTTCTTGCTATTTTTTCCAGCTTGCCATATCTCCTAATGTTGGTATTTTCAACCCTTTTCTCCACTGTAGCAGCAACCATAGTATCCCCCTTGGAGTCTCTTCCCACCACATTCTTCCTGTCGTTGTCAATGGTTGGTGGCTCCACCAGACCTTTCCCCTCTTCTTTCACTTTTTTCTTAGTTGTAGGTTTGTTGTCAGTCTTGTCAGGGGCAGATTTGAGCTCATAAAGCCTAGCCGCAACATTCGACTGGGCAAGCCCCAAACTCCCCTTTTTCTTTTTGGCAGATGGTTTAGGCTTGGGGGTTTTAGTATTCCCCGAAGGGGTTTTCCTTTTGGGGCCCTTAGAATCAGGCGGAGAAACATTGGTTTGAGTAGGGAGTTTGACTTCCTCAATACGGACAACACAAATGGGTTTGGGCGGGCAGAGCGCAAGGTGAAAATGATAAAGAGGAGAATCCTCAGGGTATTGGGCAGTAGAGTGTAAGCATTTCTCAACAGAACTTTCCAAATTAATGAGCAAAAAAAATAGGAAGCTCAACAACATTTTATGGTGGAGGTGATTTAAAAGAGGCAAATGATAATAATAGAAAGTTTTATACCTACCCTCTAAAGTGACATACTTCATGAGAGTGAGATAGACCTGGTCCCACGACCGCAGGAGAGCTTCTCTTTCAAAGCTAGACTGGGAGCGAACATGTTTTTCATTTCCTTTAAAGAAGGCATTAAGGCTTTCATTGTCCTGACCCTTGGTGTGCTCAGGGTACTTCTTCCCGGTACAAGAGAGCCCCATTGCCTGTGCAATCACCTCCTTATTGCCTCAAAGGAGATACCACCCATGGTAACCCTTCTTTCTTTCTAGGAGCTCGCGAATTGTGTTGACATCTTCGGATCATGACCAACCAAGCATTCCATTAAAGGCGTTAGCCCTCCTTAGACACAGATGTGCCAAACCAGCAGGTCCTTGTGGAATTCCCCACAATTTTCTAGCTCTGTCCTCACTCATTCACCACCCATTTCACCACTCTTCACACTACAAAACTAGGAAACCTGTGAGAGAAAAAGATTAGAAATTTTGTTAATGTGAGAGGTCTCCCAAACACCTCTTCTTTTAAGCCAACCAAGAAGGCTCCAGGAAATCAATATGGTATGCATGACACATGCTTCAAGAGTTAAATCCAAAAAGGAAATCTCTACGAGCCCATTAATGAAAATATTTAAACACCTATGACTAGGTTTGTGAAAAATGATGACATTGGAAGGTTTGTCTTCCACATTTCCATTGCACAAGTATCGATGATGGTTGGCCATGGGGCCAAATTTAGACTTCCCTAAATATCTGCCTTTTTTCATTAGAGACTTTTTAGCGGAGTTGATAAGACAAAGCAAGAGCTTCATGCCATCATTATTAGTCACATCAAATTTTAGTTTGGAAATCCGTAAGGATATGTGAAGGCTGAGACAAGACCGCAAATAAAGATTGTGTAAACCCAAACCCAACTTGGTTGTTACCCCCATTGTACTTCCCATTAATCCTCATAATTAGCTTCGTAATTTCTATCTCCACCCCATTATTCAAATTTTGCCATGAATTTAACGCCTCAACATTCATCTTCGCCCACATCACCCAAAAAGAAAGTATGTGGACCACCCAGAAACCCATGACGATCAAAAATTTAGATATCATCACAATAAAAAAGTGTGCCTTACTCCTTGAGGATGATACCTTATATTCCTGGTTGTAGGTTCCCCATATTCCTCAAACACTTAGAATCTCTCCAATGGGAGTCGAGATTAGCCAGGGCATCAACAACTTGATTACCCTCCCTATAAATGTGAGTAGTAATCTTCATATCCAGCTTTGACACCAAATGATTTATGTCTAACAAGATATCCTTGGTACTCCATCCTAATAATCTTCCCAAATTTACAGAGTCAACCACCAACTTAGAATCCCCTTATATGTGTAGTTTCTTTATCCCCATAGTTACAACTAACTGGAGGCCCTTTAGTAGCACCCTTGCTTCTACAGTCATGGAGGTCTAAATCCCTATACCCCCTGAGTAACCGGCCACAAAGTTGCCCTTGCAGTCCCTGATAATACCCCCTATGCTTGTCCTGGCAGAGTTTCCTTTGGCAGCACCATCAAAATTGAGTTTATGCCATCCATGATCTGGGGGTTTCCAGATAGTGTCTCGTCTAGCTTGGGACCAAGAGCTGTCAAAGGAGTTGACCTCAAGATTCCGATTCCAAGCTTTAGCCATTTTAATCTCACATTCAGTTGGAGCTTTGTCTAAGGTTTTCCCATTGAAAATCAAAATATTTTCAGGAATTAGCCTTAGCCCTATACCAAAAACCTCCTTAGGACTCATCTCGATATTCCTAAATATTCAGTTGTTCCTCTCTTTCCACAAGCACCGACAAATGATGGGGGGGACCTAGTTCCAAATCTCTCTAGGTAAGGGGTGATGGAAGGGGCCAGACCATCTCAAGATAAAAGATTTGATGTCCTTACACATAGTCCAGTGAGTACCCAATCTCTCCAAAGTCAGCTCCCAGACACCAACAACAAAAATACAGTGCAAAAGTAAGTGATCCACAAATTCTTCATTCCATTTGCACATCAAACACTTGTTAGGGATCTGAAATCCCCTTTTCCTCAGGTTATCCTGAGTAAGGATCCTGTAATGGCAGGCTGTCCACTAGAAAAAATTTATTTTCAGAATCATGTGCCTATTCCAAACTTGTTTCCAGGGTCCATGCTCAATACCTTAAACTGACAATAGATTGTAAGCCATTCTGACTGAAAGATTGTCCTTCTTGTCATTAGTCTAGTAGAATTCATCCTCCATGTTGGATAAAGGTAATCTGGTAAGGGAGAGCAAGTCTTACAGAGACTTAGCTAGAGTTAACAAGTCAAGGGACAAAGGACAACAAAGAAGTAGATCTTTCCACCTCCTAGGCCCCGATTGACAGAGAAGGTAGTCACCAATGTACATACCGAAGAAGAGTTGCGTCGGTCTCATAAGACTCTTGAAGTCAGAGTGTGAAAGGTGGCATCTAACAACCAAGGGTCTTCCTAGAAGCTGATGTTATTACCATTCCCAAGCTTCCATTTCATCTTGGTCATGAGCAGCCCCTGCATTTTGCAAATGTTCTTCCATGCCAGAGATCCTGAGGGGTGATCATCAAAGAGGCACTTAATCATAGGTCTGTTGTGAAGATACTTAGCATTCATAATCTTGCACCAGTCCTTTTTATTCCTCAAATGGTCCCAACCTACCTTAGCAAGGAAGGCCTTGTTGGTGCATAGGATATTCCCGATTCCAAGCTCGCCACAAGATTTAGGCTTACAGACTTTGTCCCAGCTAACCAGAGCAAATTTTTTCTTTTCCTCAATCCCATACCATAAAAAGATCCTTTGAATTTTTTCAAGCTTCTCAACAATATATATGGGGATCTTAAACATAGAGAGGAAGTAAACAGGGATCCCTTGAGGGGCAGTAGATATGAGTTGTAGTTTCCAACATGACTGAGAATGGAGCCTTTCCACCTCGCCAATTTCCTTTGAATCCTTTTAAGAATTGTATTCCAAAAGGTAGGAGTGACTTCCTTGATAGTAAGGGGTAACCCTAGATACATCAATGGGAGAGAACCACTCACACAACCAAGGACAATAGTCACCCGATCTTGTAGAGCAAGAGTGTTGTTGAAGAAGTAAATCATGCTTTATTATATTTTATACATTGGCCGGAGCAAGCAGCATAATTATTAAGACAACTTTTCCATTTTCTAGCTTCAACCATAGAGGCCTTCCCAAAGAGTATCGTATCATCAACAAACTGTTGGATAACAGTAGGTTCCAAGGAAGAGGCAGGTTTGACCTCCTTTATAGACTCCTCTGACAACAGTTTAGATATGTTCCTACTCAAGACATTTGTGACCATGATAAATAAATAGGGCAAGAGGGGATCACCTTGTATGATACCTCTCCCAACTTTGAAGAAACCAAAGGGGGCCCCATTAACCAACATAGAGTATCTCACTGTGGTAATGCATTCCATTAAGAGGTTGACCACCCCTCGGTCAAAACTAAACTTAGTCAGGACTTTGGGGATAAAGTCTCATAACACCTTATCATATGCTTTTGAAATATCCAGCTTGAGGGCCATATTGGCATTTTTGCATCTGTCCATGGAGTGGATAGTTTCATGTGTAGTTATAGCAACATCCAATATATGATGACCTAGAACAAAACCTTTTTGAGTAGGGCTAATTATTTTTTCCAGGAGGGGTTTAAGGCATTTCGCCAAGACTTTAGAGAAGCTCTTGTAAATGGTATTGCAAAGGCTAATGGGCCTAAAATTAGTCATTAACTGGGGTTCAACAACCTTGGGAACTAGGGTAATAAAAGTGTGGTTCAACTATTCGAGAATATTACCAAATTTGAAGAAATCCCTGGCAACCAAGACAAGGTCCTTGCCCACTATATCCCAAAATATCTGGAAGAGAGCAGGGGGGAAACCATTTGGGCTAGGTGCCTTATAGGCACCCATACTGAAAGCATCTAGACAAAATTCCTTGGGAGTGACAACACAAAGGATGCTATTATTATCATCCTGGGTTATGGTGGCCAGGAGAGGGTCTAGTAGCAGGTTATCCAAAGGCGGATTGGGAGCCTCAACAGGAACTAAATAAGCCCTTTGAAAATAGTCTGACGCCAAGAGCCCAATTTGGGTAGGCGTATTGACCAAGACCCCCTGCTCATTTTGAAGCTTAGTTATCCGGTTCCTTTTCTTGTGTTTTAGGGAAGAAACTTGAAAAAAAGAGGTATTTATGTCCCCCTCCTACAACCATTGAACTCTATTTTTCTATTTCTAGAATATTTCCTCCTTTTTAAAAATTTGTTCCCATTCCCTACGACTCTCTCTTTCCTGGTTGCAGGTCAGTAGACTAACATCCCCTTCTTCCATTCTTCTTTGGATGACCTTCAGCTTATCCCTAAGGCACTTTTTTTCTGGAAGACATCACCAAAAACTCTCTTATTCCAACCTTTCACCATATTTTTGACATGTTTAAGTTTGTTAAAGATCCTGAACATGCGGAGCCACGTATAGGGATGTTCCACCATTCAACAATTTTATTCCTAGAATTTGGATGGGAGTTCCACATTATCTCAAACCAGAAAGGAAAAGGTCCAACAGTAGATAGATCATTCATGACCAGTAGTAGAGGGTTATGATCAGAGACAGTTCGGGGTAGAGTAACCAAATTAGCACTGAGCAAAGCTATCCAATTGTGGGAACAAAGAAATCTATCCAATCTAACTTGAATCAAGCCATCCCCAAGGCGCCTATTGCCCCACATAAAATATTGACCCAACAAATCAATGTCAATCAAGCCAGTGGCACTCAAAAAATTCACCAGATCAGTCATGCTATCAGAGTAGTCCACCAGACCTCCACAGTTCTCTGAAGGATACAAAGGAGAGTTGAAGTCCCCAACCACCAACCAACGTGACCTGTTAATATTATTTATCCAATCTATAAGATCCTGCCATAGGGCATTCCTAACATTCCTCTGGTTAGGGGCATAAACATTAATGAGTGACCAAGAGCCACCCGGGTGAGAAAACTTGACTCCCACATTGCTCTGGCATTGGAAAATTTCAGACCCAGTGATCTTATTTGGATTTCATAACACATCAAGCCCACCAGACGCACCCTCAACATCATTGCATGAGAAAGGGAACCCAACCATATATACTTAGCAATATTATCAAAGTTAGTTTTCTTCATTTTGGTTTCCTATGAAAGTAAAACATCAATGTTATGTTCTAAAACATAGTTTTTCAACGCTAGTTATTTGTGAGAGTTATTTAGCCCTCTCACATTCCAAGACATGACCATTTTTTACCCTTCTTTGAGGACACTTCCAATGTCCTTTGTTTACCAATGGCTATCTCTTTTTCTATCTCCCTATGCCTAGTTTGTCACTGGTTGGACCTTCTAGGTTTAGAGTCACCACCCACATATGCTTTCCTTTGTTTCCCCTTCTTCTTTGGGGTTGACCAAAATTCCTCCTCCATTGTTTTTCCTTTGTCAAACCCACATAATCTATTTTAACTGTCTCATCTTTAAATTTTGAATCCTCCTCTTCCATGATTTCACCTTCTTCACCTCAAGTCAATAATGACCCAGTTGTTAAGTTAATCCCTTCTTCCTTCAAAGAGTCACCATTTTCATCATCTTCCCACAACACCTTGCTAGGGGAAGGAGTGCCAACCCTCTGAACCCCACAACGAAGAATAACCAATCCATTAGCCAGAGCAAGAGCAGTAGGTACCAAAACTGAGTCCCTGAAAGAGACATTCTCCCCAACAGTGGGTCAATCAGATCCAACCAGGGAGTCAACCAACTTGGGAGAGCCAGACTTGGCCGGGGAGTCAACAATCTTCAGAATGTCATCTTCAAAAGGGTAGTGGTCAACAACAACAGACTCACTAGGGTTAGGAACATGTTTTAAAGAAGATTTGCAGTCCTAGATTAGGTGGCCAGGTTTACCACATTTCTAGTAGTAAACTACAACGTTCTCATAACAGACTTGTTGGTTCCAGGAACCAAACTTAGAACAAAGTTTCACTAAGATAGGTAGAGATTTATGCACTTCGATATTAACACAAAAACAAGCAAAAACTAACCTGGATTTGGACCTGGTAATGGAGTCTGAAGTGATGAATTGGACTAAGGAGTCTCCAATACATTTGAATATGGTTTCATCCCAATATTCTAGAGGTAGACTCGACAGACAGACCCAAACTGATGCTGATTTTTTGAGATCCACTGCGAGGTTGAATCCTAGCTTCCATTAGCACAAAGCCAGACTATGCTTTCCATAGACCCAAGGGCCAGAAGAGAGGAACAAGATTAATTCTTCTGAAGCCATGAACTGGAAGAGGAAAATCCCACTCCCCATAGCACAAATACCCACACTTCCTTTGAGGCTCCATTTAGCCACAACCCAACTTCTAACCATATCCACTGTGGGGCGAAAGGAGAGGAAACAACCCACCACTGCATTTTTCATTGAGGAGACAATCCTATCACTAACTGTATTAGGGATAGCGAAGTCAGTGCCCATATCGATAATCTCTTCTTCAGGGAAAGGAGAGGGGCCCTTAGGATTCTAACTACCATTAGTCAGCACATTCTTCCATCCTTTAACTTCTGGTGAGACAACGACCACCGACACTTCCCCATTAGATAAATCTGGAATCATGGGTGACCCGAGCTGACATGGAATCACAAGAGTGCCAGAAATGGACAATCCAGGAGTGCCCCCCAAGCGACACGAGCCCACATGTGTCTGGGCAAGGACTAGGTTAGGGGAGGACAAGGGGGGATGTAGGGTGCCCCCAACATAGAGTCTACCAAGCGTGCAGGCAGTTCAAATGCTAGCAGAGGAGAGAGAAGCGAGAAAATTTATGTTGCAAGATTGTTGCACAGATGAAGGTGTTGTCATTGAGACATGTTGATATTTAGGTTTTTGTGGATTATTGGATTTATGCATTTCTTGTTTGGTATTCCAATTGCTTGGAGAGGCCGTAGAGGGATTATATGGAAATAGAGGATTTTGAAGTGGAAGGTGTTGGAAGGAATTCAAGGGTATGTTCCTTTGTTGTTCTTGAAAGGGCATGTAAGGATATGCATTAGGAACATATGGGCCCAAAATGAATGGAAGGGTTGGTGGATAAGGTCCAAGAATAGATGGTAAAGATGATCGAGGAGGTGGACGTATTGATCTAAAGTGAGGCCTTTTGGGTTTGAAAGAGCTACCAATGTCTTGAGGAGGAGGTATGTAGCCAAGGCCATAAGAATTTAGATGTGTTTTAATATTAGGGCGTTCAAGTAAAACTTTCTCATGAAAGCCCAACCCTTTTCCTTGATAATTCATCTTTTGAATAATCTTCTTACTAATGGGATACTTGTCACTTGTGAAGAAAGATGAAAGACCATCTTGAGGGGTGTTGGATGTGGAATACATGTGGTAGTCTAGGAGAAAACCAACTTTTATAAAGGTGGATGAACCAAGCTTATATGTTTGTGGTTCATGAATGGGATCTTGTGAAGGATTAGGATTATCATGTGATGTGAGGGAAATGCTTATACCTTGGAGGTCTTCAGAGGTAATGGATGAAAATATTTGTTCTTGTGATGGACTAGGTCCATGCCATGGAGGTGGTATATAGGATCATGATATGAGGTGGATATGTTAAGATCATCAAATGGCCTGGATATGGTAGGATTATGAGATGGTATAGGATCATGCAATAAAGTTGATGGACTAGGATTATGGTATGGAGTTGAGAGACTTAGATCATGAGATGGTATGGGGTTATGAGATGGAATGTAATCATGAGATGGAATGGGATCATGAGAGGGAGTTCTTTGATCTTGACATAAAGGGGGACCTATGATGTCATGTTTTGGATCAAAGAGGTCAAGTGACTGACATGGTTAACATTTTATAGGTGCTATGAAGGTGGAAAAACATGAAATGGATGAGGTGGATAAACATGGAATGGATGAGGTGAAATTGGGTGGAACTAGAAGACTAGGACTAGCATTTTGTGAAATAGGATTTTCAATCGGTTCTTGTATTCCTTTGAGGGCGACTTTTGGTGTTCCTTGGAGGGTGAATTTTTGTTGTCTTTTGATGGTGTTCTTTGGTGATATTTTGATGGCCCTCTTTGACTTGACGATGGGTTGACTGGGATGTGAAGTACATTAGATATGGTTATGGATGGGTGTTGGTTGAACATGGAAGACATTTTGGTTTCCCTTGTCAATGGAGGAAATAGATGGCATAGAGGGTGACATGACTTGGGTATAAGTTTCAATGGTGGATTGGATAGTGGTTAGGATCTCTAAGAATCTACTTACAGGACACATGATCATGGATTTTATGTTATTTTTAAAGTAGTTGGCAAGGATAAATTCAAAAAGATCGCGAGGTATGAGACGAAAGATATGTTAGGCTCATTTTGATCCATGGTTTTAGGTAGGTTTATGGTTTTTCTTTCTTGATTAAGATTTAGATCTTGAATACACATTCACACAAAGAAGAGCATACACACCTCCAAGCACAAACAAGATCACCAATCAATGCAAACACTTGTTCTTTTTAAGCCCAAATTGAAAGTGTGATTTTGACAAGACACTTATTCTTTTTAGATCCAAATTGAAATGTGATGTTGTAAACAAAATTAAGATAAAGATATGAGTTGAAAAGTGTGCACTTTTATTTTCTTTAGCTCCAATTTTTTTTCCACTTGATCCAATTTTCCCTTTGAAGAGTTTATGTTTCTACACATTGACAAAACCAACAACAAAGAAAAACCCTAACAAGATAATTGATCTCTAATATTAGAGGGTTAGATTAAAACCAAAAAAAAAACTTAGATAAACTCCTGCAAATATCAAAAAATAATTTATGATATAACAAAATAGATGTATATGAAAAATATGCTCATCACCAGATTGTAATTCCAATTTTTTTTCACCTTCATATTTTATACCAACCCTTAGTTTGAGTAAACATTGCATTTGAACATCTTCATATGTTTGGAACAAAAAATGCACATAATAGTTGCAAGTTGGAAAACACAATGGGTTGTGACTTCTCAATTCTTGTTGAATGCTCAAGGGTATAGAGTTTAGGGTGGAGTTGTAGTGTGGGGGATAACATAAAAGTAGCCAAATGGAGTTGAGGGTTGACTAACTAATTGGTTTGTTGCATGTAGAGGGTTATACAAGAGTATGTGGGTTGAAGGTTTTATAGCAGGCCGTGTTTTCCAACATCCAATTATATGTAGAGAGTATGGTTGCAATGAAAATCTTTTGTTATTTGGACATTAATATTTTAATGAAAGGCACCTTCAAAATTTATAATAACTTTTAGGTAGACTAAAGTTTGTGTTTCAATTTCATCATATGATGGTAAAAAAAGAACTGAATGATTGCAGGTTGGAAAACACATGTGGAATGTCAGTAGATTATTTTATGAAACCTGCACAGATTTTAAACATCTCCTCATTTATTCAATACAATGAAACTTGAAAGACTTCTCCCTTCTCCTAGTACAAGGGCCATGGTAGAAAATCCCAGCTACTGCTCTCTTATTCTTATGTAAAGCATTACCTTTCATATACATTAATTCCAACATTTTACAAATATTAATATTGAAAATGAAACTATAATCTTGCATTTCCTTTTGAAGGGAAGCAACTTGAGGAACACATGTATTGTGATGTTCATCTTTTGTTAATGCTTCAATCTTGCAAATTTGTAGCTTTTTTTCCACTCTAGCAACCAATTCAGTTAATGTGTGGTGCTCATTTTTGTGATGTCTATTTTCAAAAAGAGAAAGATCATAGGACTTCAGGTCTAGGAGAGATTTCAAATGTGAAAGCCTCTTTTCCAATGGAAACCATGTTGCAATTTCTGCTTCAATTCTTCCTAGCATGTTTTGATGAATAGCACATTGAGATTTCCTCAGACAATGCATGAAATTGTCTTAACAATTCACCTCATCACTTGTGACTTCCACTAGTAAGAAGACCACTTGGCTGAAACATGTCCCCTTCAAGAGTTACAGTTGGAGATCACATATCTCTATGACAAGGAATCTCCTTTGCAACATTTGAATTGTTGCAAACAAATGCACTACTAAATACAAATTGCATAGCTACTTCAATTTCATCTTCATATGCAACATGAGATAGTTTTAGCCTTGCGTTTCCATTGCTCACCAATTTGGTTGTTGACGAAATGGTATGGGCTTGGATTTTGTGTTGAAAGTGGAGCAAAACAACCAAAGACTAAAATTTTATTCTTCAATTGTAACAATTATCCCTTTAAACAAAATCCAAGCCCATGCCATTTTGTCAACAACTCAACAATGAGTAGCCAAATTAGTGGGAAATGGAAACACAAGGCTGACACTATCTCTTGTTGCATATGAAGATGAAATTGAAGCAACTATGTAATTTGTATTTTGTAGTGCATTTGTTTGCAAAAATTCAAATGCTACAAAGGAGATTCCTTGTCATAGAGATATGCGATCTCCAACTATAACTCTTGAAGGGGACACTTTTCAGCCAAGTGGTCTTCTTACTGGTGGAATTCATAGGAGAGGAGGTGAATTGTTAAGGTGGATTCATGCATTGTCTGAGGTAGAGTCTCAACGTATTATTTGTCAAAAAACATACTAGCAAGAATTGAAGCAAAAATTGCAGCATGGTTTCCATTGGAAAAGAGGCTTTCACATTTGAAATATTGCCTAGACCTGAAGTCCTATGATCTTTCTCTTTTTGAAAATAGACATCACAAAAATGAGCACCATACATTGACCGAATTGGTTACTAGAGTGGAAAAAAATCTACAAATGTGCAAGTTCGAAGTGTTAACAAAAGATGAACATCACAATACATGTGTTTCTCAAGTTGCTTCCCTTCAAAAGGCAATGCAAGATTACAATTTCATTTTAAATATTAATATTTGCAAAATTTTGGAATTAACATATGAAAGGTAATGCTTTACATAAGAATAAGAGAGTGGTAGCTGGGATTTTCTACCATGGCCCTTGTATTGGGAGAAGGGAGAAGTCTATCAACTTCCATTGTATTGAATAAATGAGGAGATGTTTGGAATCTATGTAGGTTTCATAAAATCATCTATTGACATCCCACACTGTGTTTTCCAACATGCAATTATTCGGTGCTTTTTTTACCATTATATGATGAAATTGAAACACTAACTTTAGTCCACCTAAGAGTTGTTATAAATTTTGAAGGTGCCTTTCATTAAATTCTTAATGTCCAAATAACAAAATATTTTCATTACAACCATTCTCTCTACATATAAGTGGATGTTGGAAAACACTACGTGCTATAAAACCTGCAACCTGCATACTCTTGTATAACCCTCTACACACAATAAACCAATTAATTAGTCAGCCCTCAGCTCCATCTGGTTACTTTTATGTTATCCCCCACACTACAACTCCACCCTGAACTCTACACCCTTGAGCATTCAACAAGAATTGAGAAGTCACAACCCATTGTGTTTTCCAACTTGCAACTATTATGTGCATTTTTTGTTCCAAACATATGAAGATATTCAAATGCAATGTTTAATCAAACAAGGGTTGCTATAAAATATGAAGGTGAACTTCAATACATTGTTATAGTCTATAGAACAGAAAGTGCTCATTGAACAATAATTGAGAAGTGAGTCACAACCCACTGTGTTTTCCAACTTGCAACTATTTTGTGCATTTTTTGTTCCAAACATATGAAGATATTGAAATGAAATGTTTACTCAAACTAAGGGTTGTTATAAAATGTGAAGGTGAGATTCAATACATTGTTACAATCTACAGAACAAAAAGTGCTCATTGAACACGAATTGAGAAGTGAGTCATAACCCACTATGTTTTCCAACCTACAACTATTTGTCCATTTTTTGTTCCAATCATATGAAGATATTGAAATGCAATGTTTACTCAAACTAAGGATCATTATAAAATATTAAGGTGAACTTCAATGCATTGTTTTGTTACAGTCTACAAAATAGAAAGTGTTCATTGAACAAGAATTGAGAAATGAGTCACAACCTAATGTATTTTCCAACCTGCAACTATTTTGTGCATTTTCTATTCCAAACATATGAAGATATTGAAATGAAATGTTTACTCAAACTAAGGGTTGTTATAAAATATGAAGGTGAACTTCAATACAATGTTTTATTAAAATCTACAGAACAAATAGTGGTCATTGAACAAGAATTGAGAAGTGAGTCACAACCCACTGTGTTTTTCAACCTACAACTATTTTGTCCATTTTTTGTTCCAAACATATGAAGATATTGAAATGCAATGTTTACTCAAACTAAGGGTTAAAAAATATGAAGGTGAAATTCAATACATTGTTTTGTTACAGTCTATATAACATAAAGTGCTTATTGAACACGAATTGAGAAGTGAGTCACAATCCACTGTGTTTTCCAACCTACAACTATTTTGTGCATTTGTTGTTCCAAACCTATGAATATATTGAAATAAAAAGTTTACTCAAAGTAAGGGTTGTTATAAAATATGAAGGTGAAATTCAATACATTGTTTTGTTACAGTCTATAAAATAGAAAGTGCTCATTGCATGTTGTTACATTTGTAAGTAAGTTGACATAAATAATAAAACTTGAGGTGGAATTTCCTACCATTATTTGATGGCATTTGACATTATTTATAATGCAATTTTACATGTCAACAAAAAGTGTCATATGAAATCTACAAGAACATAGTCTTATCTTTTTTTAATTAAGAGGGGTAAACACTTTTGACCCAGAGCTATGAACCGATGAGGTCACAAATGAGGGACCTCATCCCCAACATAAATTGTCAAAAATTACACCTCAATGGTATTTGAATCTTGATGGAAAGATTAACTATAAAAATTAACAATCACACCATGCCACTATTGGCAGAAGACCGTAGTCTTCAAACATACCAAAATAATGTAATTCCACACCATAATTGTTCAATAATTACATGATTAAAGATGGAAAGAAAAATTACTATTCCCATCTTCTCTCATCCTCTCCTACACTGCCTTTTATGTGCAATTGAGGATACACTCAGATAAAATCTTATAGGCTTCTTTGGGTCCTTGGCACTAACGATGTGATGATTCCACTTGTATGGATCCTCATTGTTGTACGTGTAACAAGAGGGTTCCAAGAAGCCTCTACTTTGATCATTCCACTTTCAACACCTTCAGACTATAACAAACCCATCAATATAAACTACTATGTTCAAAAATTAACGTATAGAAATAAGAAAAAGGAAAAATCATATCTAACTGTAGAGAAAGAGAATCAGTTGGGTAGAGAGATGAAAATATTACCTGAAAATGCAGACAACTTTTGTAACAAATTTGTCCAAATAAACATCTACATTTTCTAATCAGAAAGAGACTCTAAAAGTTGAGCAAAAAGCAACTACAACGGTATTCATGATATTGAAAACTCTATCCAAGAAATGTCACCAATAAGGTCCAGGGCTGATTTTTCTGCTTCCTTGCCAAAAATTAAGAAATTGGAATCTTATTGTCTTATTACATCAATGTAGTAGGATGATGAGATTCGTATTTCTTAAAAAAATTTCCTAGGAAAACGATCTCCCCAAGCATGCTTTCTTCTTTGCTACCCTGTCGAAGCACATTTTCCTATCCCAAAAACTTTTCTTTGCTTTGACCATTGCACTTTCAACACCTTCAACATGCAACATACCCATCAATATAAATGACCACGTTCAACAATTTGTTGAAATGAATAAGACAACTGAGAGGGGGGTGAATCAGTTATAGCAAATTAAACCTTCAAAGCCCTCCTCAGTAATCAAATCCACAAGCATTCATTAAACCCTTTTTCTATCAAATTGATTAAACATGAAATGCAAATAACATAAATTGAAATCACAACACCATACACATGAGAAAACCATATTTACATGGAAAAACCAATGAGGGAAAAACCACGGTGAGGATTAGCTCACAATATAAGTAATAGTGAAATTGGTACAAAGGGTCTCATTGCTATAATATGACACGTTGTCCAAAAGGCTCACAAATAGGGCCCAATGCCACATAAAGAATATAAGAAGATAGAAGAAGAATGTTACACAAAGAAAACACTTCTCAATGCAACAAGGAGTCTACCACAATTGCTCGCACACTTTCACAGTCTCACATGAAAGATTTTGAATGCCTTTGGCTCACTTCCTTCAAGAACCTTAACATTAAATTCACACTGCTCTACTCAATTTTTCATCACACACATCACTTGCATCAATCTCACATCTATCTTGCTTCTTACTCTTTATGTTCTTCCTCTTGCATCAACACCATACATATTTATATCAAGTTCTACCTCAAAAACTTTCTCGAATGTTGACCACTAGCCATTATACATCCAAATTCGAAATAGGTCGACACCTAAACATTCCTGTAGTCGATAGGAACGAAAGGTGACCTACATAAATCCTTAATTATGAACCAAATAGATATCAACACACTTCAACATGTTTCCACAAGCCTCACATGTAGTGTTAAATACAAGGTCAACCAACACCCATGCAAAACACCATAGACATTAAGTACATGCTTCCTTAAACCAAGCAAAAAAATTTAGACAACATAATTCGCTTGAACTCAATCTAGGATAATCCAAAAACTACTTAAGATTCATCAAACACTTCATCCAAGCTCTCATGAACAAATACCTTAACTCAAAACAACTGATAATCCTTAATTGCATGTTGATAAATGAAACTCTCACTATACTACACACAATCAAGTCAAAACTTGAATACATAAAGATAAAAACATTATAAGCAACTTCCCAAATTTTCACAACCTAAAGACAAACAACGGAGAAACACAGAGCAAACACATTTCTCCTAGATTACAAAAAACATCACTGAACAACTAGTTCACACATTGTTGAAAATATCCCACATTGTACAACAATCAAAAACCCAAATTTTGAATATAGAAACCTCTGTCAACCTTGAATAACCTGTAAGATCCACACAGGCATAACATCAACACAAAAATAACACAAAGAAAAATACCAAAGCACACTATGAACATTTTCACAACACAATTATCATGTTTATTGAATTTTCTCACAATCACTTGGAAACCAAGTACTAGAGACATTATCTCAACTTATTACTTCATTCCAACTCATCTTTAGACTCTGCAACAAAAGAATAGATACATGTACTCACAACACTTTCTCAAGGTCTCAACTACATATGCACAACCTGTTTTCCTCTTTTCCACAATTTTCTAAATATCCTCAACATCTTTATTCCATAGTTGACATCAATGACAACACTAGTCAGTAGACTTCCTGTTGACGTCAATGACAACACCTTCATACTTGCAACACAATTAATGTATGGATGGAAAAAAATATAAGGTACTATGATATATACAAAATGAAATCATTTATATGTACCTGTGGAGGATAAAAACAATTGGAAATAGATGAGAAGGAAAAGGAAAAATCAGATCTAAGTGCAGAAAAAGAGAATTAGTTGGGTGGAGAGATGAAAGTCATATTTAAAAAAGTAGACACCTTTTGTAACAAGCTTGTCCAAAGAAACATCTACATTGTCTAATCAGAAAGACACTCTAAAATCTGAGCAAAAAGTGATTCCAATGACACATAAAAGTATTCAAGATATTGAAAACTAAGGTCAAGGCCCGATTTTTTCGCTTCTTTGCCAAAAATTGAGAAATTGAGAAATTTGCAGGTTAGTGTCCAATTTTTACTAGAAAATGTGCCTCATCCTTGTACATTGATGCATTGGAAATAGATGACAAGGAAAAGGAAAAATCAAACCTAAGTGCAGAAAAAGAGAATCAAATCTTTGCTACCTAGCCAAGGCATATTTTCTTGTCCCATATGGACACTAGCCTACTCACACCCGCCACTTCCTTGTTCATCCTTGCCTTGTAATGGTAGGAATGTTAACGCCACATCAAATTCAAATGCATGCAACCAATTCATTTAAAATATCAAAATACATGTTCAAAAGTAGATTTCAAAATTACCCTTTCTTCCACTTTTTTCCTCTGAAGGAGCCAAGGACAGTGTGTTTTCCAACACTACAAATAATGTGAACATTTTTTTTGTTGCAATCAGATGAAGATAGTGAAATTCCATTTTTATTGTACCAAAGAGTTGTTCCAAAATTTGAAGGTGGACTTAATTACATTCTTGGTGCATAAGAAACAAAAACTTTTCACAAGGAAATAACTGATAGGGGACAATGTGTTTTCCAACACTATAAATAATGTGGACATTTTTTTGTTGCAATCAGATGAAGATAGTGAAATGCCATTTTTACCCTACCAAAGAGTTATTCCAAAATTTGAAGGTGGACTTCATTACATTCTTGGTGCGTAGGAAATAAAAACTTTTCACAAGGAAATAACAAACAGGGGACAACGTGTTTTCCAACACTGCAAATAATGTGAGCATTTTTTTCATTGTAATTAGATGAAGATAGTGAAATTCCATTTTTACTATTACAAATAGCATTTAACACCATTATTCATTTGAAAGTATCTAAATTATGAGAAAAATAGTTTCCCATATATATACATACACATAACATTTATTGCTATACTCTATTGAATACCATGTATACAATTAGTCTATTCAATACCATTGATTGCTATATTAAAAATTATTGAGCTCAAACGATTTAAATGTCAACTTTTTTCTTTCATCTATAAGAAATCTACCATAAAAAATAAGACTTATTAAAATAAATTGAATGCACAATCTATATACACATAGCCAAATGATGCACTAATTGAGTTATTATATCTACCTTCTCATCCTCCACATCACCCTGTGCTTCATTCACACCCTCCTCATCCTTAGGGTGACCCTTTGTAGCCTCTTCCTCTTCATCGTGGACTGTGGCATGAGCGTGATGGTCTCCCCAATTCTCGACCTGAATCAAAGGAACGATATACTGTCAAAATTAGCATATTCATAACATAAATGAAATTGTAAAGCATTCTGACTGACACATTGGAAGGAAAGAGTAATTGGAAGTTCACAATCAATTACCAAACATGTCGTTGCCTCAACGTTTAGTGTTCTCCTAAGATGAGGGGACCTCCTATGTATAACATTTTTGGCCTCCTGGTAAAAACATTCCCACTTTCCAGTCAACATCATAACTATTTGTTAGAGATTCAAATTAAACATTTGAATGCATCTTGTAATTAGCGGATCTTACCCACACATCTGTTGAACACGACCATCTTGAAGGAGATGCGCCACTACACACCCTGTCAGGTGTGTCGGCCACCTCAACAACATTCATCACTATACGAAACACTTTCCCTTTTAAGTACACATCCATGGTTGGTTGTAATATGTATAAAAGTTGCAAGTGTTATAGACAGTTAAAGCTCCAAAATTTATTGCACCATCTGCTATAAGCAAGCATATATTTTTTCAATCATAAGAAACAAAATTTGAAGGTGAACTTCATTACATTCTTGGTGCGTAGGAAACAAAAACACATCATAAGGAAATAACTAACAGGGGATAGCATATTTTCCAACACTGCAAATAATGTGAGAATTTCTTTTGTTGCAATCAAATGAAGCTAGTGAAATGCCATTTTTACTGTTACAAATAGCATTTAAGACCATTATTCATTTGAAAGTATCCATGATGAGAAAAATATTTTCCCACATATATACATAAACAACATTTATTGCTATACTCTATTGAAGACCATGTATGCATTTAGTCTATTCAATACCATTGACTGCTATATTAAAAATTGTTGAGCTCAAATAATTTAAATGTCAACATTTTTCTTTCATTTATAAGCAAGCTACCATAAACAATAAGACTTCAGGTGGAATTTCCTACCTATATATTTGATATTAGCATAAATTGAATGCACATAATATACACACAGCCAAACAATGCATCTCTGGTTGGCTGTAATATGTAAAAAAGTTGCAAGTGTTATGGACAGTTAAAGTTCCAATTTTTTTTGCACCGTCTGATGTAAGAAAGCATATATTTTTTCAATCATAAGAGGAATTTGAAACACAATTTTTAGTCTACCTAATACTTGTGATAAATTTTGAAGGGGCCTTTCATTACATTCTTTCTGTTTAAATAAAAAAATTTGGAATACATTCATACTATCAATATAATTAATGTTGATGGGGGATACATAAAAGTATCCAAAATCACTTGAGGTGTGACCAACTAATTAGGTTCTTACTATGTAAGTAACCAAAACATTTTCATTACATTCATACTATCTATGTGTAATTGTAGGTTCAAAAACACTGGGTGTTATGAAACCTACAACCCAAATACTATTTTAAAACCCTTTACAAGTAACAACCCAATTGGTTATTCATCCCTCAGGTGAATTTGGATAGTCTTATATATCCTTGACCTGAAACTCCAACCTGTGCTCTCAAACCTTTAGCTTTCAACGTGCAGAATGAAAGAACTCACAACCCAGAGTGTTTTCTAATAACGATACTTGTTACAATTTAAAACACATGTCTTAGTCACATCAGCCTTCCCACCTGTAGTGCACAGATAGCTTCTCACTCAAGCCACCACACTAGTGAATTCAAAGCAGCAGGAAAACAAGGGATTTCATTTGGCTTCAGTGTGTAGAGGTTTTTACAACATTATGTGGGTTGGAGGTTTCATAAATCATGCACTCACCTCCCACTATGTTTTCCAACTTGCAATCATATAGAGTGTTAATGGTTGTTGCAAAAAATTGGGTGTTTATAAAATAGTTCCTTTCATTACATTCCTACTGTCTAATTAACAAAATCTTTTCAAGATATTCATATTGTTTTGTAAAATTCCAAGTTGCAAAGCACTCATTTTACGAAATTTGCAACCCACATAATGTTTTAAAACACTTTACAAGTAACAACCCAATTGGTTACTCACCCCTCACCTCAATTTGGTATTTTTTGTGATTGCCTTGAGAACTTTTTTATGAATTAGATAGTAAGAATGTAATGAAATTGGAAAACATTGGGTGTTAAGAAACCTGTAACCCACACAGTGTTGTAAAACCCTCTAGATGTAACAACCCAATTGGTTAGTCAGGAAAAATGAGCTGATGTTGTCGTTATCTCTTCGCTTCCCTTGCCATGATGTTTCCTCCATCTGCTAGTTTCATCACTTTTATCATCTGTCTTGGTAGGCCCCACACTATGCTGTCCCATCATGTTATGTATGTTTCTATGTATGTTTTTTATGTATGTTTTTATGCAATTTTGCATGTACATAGGTGTGTTTTATTAGGAGATAGTTGTGTCTATAGAAGGTTTTACAGCATTGTGTGGATTGGAGGTTTCATAAATCATGCACTCACCTCCCATTGTGTTTTCCAAACTACAATCATACATAGTGTTAATGGTTGTTGGAAAACATTGGGTGTTTACAAAATGGTGCCTTTTATTGCATTCCTACGATGCCTTTCATTTTGAAGGTTGTTGTCAATCTTGGAAGGAAGTTGCATGGGTCTTTTGTAAAAGGTTTTAAAACATTAAGTGGGTTGTTGTTTGTAAAGGGTTTTCAAACGTTAAGTGGGTTGTTGTTTGTAAATGGTTTTCAAACATTAAGTGGGTTCCAAGTTTCGTTAAACCCAACATTTTGCATCCTAGAATTTTTCAAAACAATATGAATGTCTTGAAAAGCTTTTTTTATTTAGACCATAGGAATGTAATGAAAGGCACCATTTTATAAACACCCAATAAGGTATTTGGCTTCAGTGTGTAGATGGTTTTACAACATTGTGTGGGTTGGAGGTTTCATAAATCATGTTGTCACCTCCCACTGTGTTTTCCAACCTGCAATCAAACTATGCATGTATATTTGGATCATATTAAGAAATTGAAATACAATTTTTACTCTATGTAAGACTTATTATAAGGTTCCTTTCATTACATTTGTATAGTCTAAATTACATTCATACTATTTTGTAAAATTCCAGGTTGCAAAACACTGGTTTTTTGAAATCTACAACCCACATAATATTTTAAAACCCTTTAGAAGTAACAACCCAATCGGTTACAAACCCATCACCTAAATTTGGTCAGTTTTTTGTCTCCCCCACCTACAACTCTACCCCTTGCTCTCCAAACTTTTTCTTTCAACCTGTAGAATGAGAAAACTCATATCACAAAGTGTTTTCTAATAACAATATTTGTTACAATTTAAAACACATGTCTTAGTCACGCCAGACTTCCCACCTGGGGTGCACGGATAGCTTCTTGTGCAAGCCACCACACCGATGAATTTGAAGCGGTAGGAAAACTGACCTAATGACATCATTAGGGGTTCCCTTCTGTCATCGTAACATTTTCTCTTGTCTACCGATTTCATCACTTTTATCCCCCGTTTGGCGGGCCTCACACTATGCCATTCAATCATGTTATGTATGTTTCTATGTATGTTTTTATGTATGGTTTTATGTGTTTTTATATGTTACATTCCTATGGGGAGAAGGTAATCTCCCGACAAAAAGCATCAACTAAAAGACTTGACGGACAGAGCTAACAAACGTCACTTTTATCCCCCATCTAGTGGGCCCTACACTACGTCATCCCATTACGTTATGTATGTTTCTATGTATGTTTTTATGTATGGTTTTTTTTTTCTAATGTTACATGCTTATGCACAATGCATTTTGTTGAGAGATTGGATGCATCTAATAGGGAGAGCATAAAAACACAATGTGTTTTAAAGCCTACCTTTACTTATACCCAAGCTTTGTCATGAAATGCAGATATACAAATGTATAGATGGGGTTCTATTTTATCAAAGAGCACATTTCTCATTAAAGGTGGATTCTATCAACCGTCAATACATAGTGTACTTTGTAGTACACACTTCATAGTGCAAGGAGATAATGGCATAAGAGTCTATATAGTTGACAACACATTGTGTTTATAAAGCTCCAAAATGGGCAACAAGGAATACTCATATTTGTAAAGAGGCTTCTACATTGCAAAACAAATTGTGTTTACATAACTTTTACATTGTGTTTATTGAACAACAATTCCAATACAAAACATTTGGGAAGCCTAATTTCCATTTGTGTGTTATTATGGTCTCACCTTAGCATTTTGTATGGTATATTATACTAAGTAAAAACAATTTTAATAAAATTTTCCTTAATCACAACCTTATGAAGACCAACTATGCAAAGATTCTTCACAATTGAACAAAGGTACATAATTTAAATAAAGAAATACTTTTAATGTAGAAAGATATATATTATGTTATTTTGCAAATATATCTGATCTAATTACCAAGGATCCAAAGGTTCTTGTTCTATTTTGGGAGATAAATCATACATATGTATTGTTGGAGAAATCATCCTAAAATTAACACAAATCTATTATGAGGAGGATAATTAAAAGGAAGCAGTATCATCATTCACTGTTGTTTTGAGCATTTCCCATGTAACACTCACACTTCAAAGAGGAAACATCCTTCACATAAAATTTTGGGATATAATAGGCACACTATAATTTAACATTTATTTCATTTAAATTAAATTGGAAATTGTTTTCATTCGCCACAGTAAACAATTCAAATTTAACTGTCTAGTATACTTGCAATTCAAGCTATGATAACTAGAATCACCTGTATTTAGTGCAGAAGCTTCACGTCTCCTAAATCATCCTTGTTAATCCAACTACCCTTGTTTTATTCAAAATTTTTCCTCAAATATATCAACCACCTGGAAGGAAGACAAGTGTTAGCGATAAATTAAATTGGAAAATTAAAGACATTTGGTGCTACAAAGAATTCATTTTATTCCAAATTTCACTACTATAGGATTATATGTTGTGGTGACTACAACATGCCAACTTGTATAGAAAATTAAAAAACATATTAAACTGTACAATGGGAATTTAATTTCCAATTTAACCTATCGCTAACACTAGTAATATATATGAACAATTATATCTACCATTTTTGCATTATGTTGGAACTGTGAAGCACTTAACGTTCATTAGAGATATGAAAAACTCAGCTCTCTTGGCATATGAAAAAGGTCATAACTTGCAACAATCAATAAGGGTGGAGAAGACAGATAAGAAGGATACCACATACCACTATAAAACTTTTGTTTATATCCCATGTCTCTCAATGAACACCTAAATGACGTATCGGTATTGTAACCATTGTTCAATGATATTGTAAATTGAACCATTACTTGTACATACGACTGGAAAAATAAAGATTATTGCAAGACACATTGGCTACTAATCATGGTGTGCATCAGTTATACAAGAATTAAGGTTAACAAGTCAAAAAAACCTTGGTGATCACCTTGATTGACCAAAAAATAGTAGCTAATCTCCCAAAAAAATGCTCCTATGTACATACAAAAACGTATAAAAACATACATAGAAACATACATAACATGAAAAGAAGGCAATATGAGATGTCAGTGCAGAAAAGAGAATCAGTTGGGTGGAGACATGAGAGTCCTATGTGAAAAGGTAGATAAATTTTGTAAACAATTTATTAAAAATTGTTGGTGTTAACCACCTCCCAGGAGCACCATCTGCAATAGAAAATACTTCACAATGTACGAGAGAAGAACAACTATTTCACCAAGAAAGAGTGAATAAATTGAGATGAGTAAATTACATATCGCATAATCTTTTAAAGGAAAGAAATATCAAATGGGTGAGAAAACTACTCTACGGGAAAAAACCACCCGAAGTAATTACCCTAAGATAAACTTAAATACACTAACACCCCCCTTAAGTGCAAACTTAGGGAGAATGAAGATGAAAAAATGCAAAAAATGCAATATGGGTCCTAGCTACACAACCATGTTAGGTACCCATTTACAATGCAAAAAGAAATCTCTCACAATTGGAGAAAAGGAGAAAAACCTTGTGGGGAAAAAACCCCTCTCCAAAAGAGAGAAAAGAAAAAAAAAATGATGCATGGATGGAGGACTCAATCACACCCCCCAAGGACTACATACATCATGTATATACAATAAATGATCCCCCTAAAAGAGTGAAAGAGAGAGACTATTTAGCACCCCCATAATGTGTAATCGCCTACAAAAATGGTAAGTGCCTGAAGACAAAACATGATCCAATGTTGACAAACAACTTTTCTCCCTTTTGGAAGAAACAAAACCAACTACAAATGCAGGAATGCTTCCCATTATGGATAGGAATTGAAATAAAGAAGCATGAAAATGTATGATGATGTCTTTGGAATCTGCTCGTGTCGTGAAGACCTTGGAAGATGATGCCACGAATCAATCAGGAATATGCACAATCACAATAGAAGGTGACAAACAAGGTACCACTGGAAACTGATGTTGAACAATATCCAAAGACAAAGATGGTTTGACAATAGTTGTGCAATAACTATCATCAAAGAGGAGGAGATAACCCATCAAATGTGTCCTCCAAATATGAAATGTGAGACTCCACAAATAAGGAACCAATGTCCGACAAATAAGAATCCCAATTAGGAAGAAAATCATAATCCTATTGTTTAGGAATGATGGAAGTACTTAATGAAGGTGGATCAACTATCTCTGACAAAGAATCAGGAACCTCTTAAGCAACCACAACCTCATCTAAAGTCTCAACAACCTCCAAAGGATCACAAGCATGATTTATCTTCTTTGAAGAACAAGGAGACACATTGGTCTTGGAAGGAGGGTCATCGAGAGATGGCAGAGGATCAAGATCTCCATATGATTCTCGAAGGTAAGTCCAAAGAGCATGAGGGCTCTCAAAATGACAAAGTGAATCCAAAAGGTCCTTGTCATTGATATGACAAAAAATAACTTCATAGACTCTAGCCCTAAATCCTTTCCAAATTGTATACCTACTACATGTGTCTAAAACAAGAACTTCATTATACAAATATGGCAACAAATTCTCCTCACTAAGATGCATGAGAACATCACTCCATTGCATAAAAGTTCCCTTTCTCCAAAGAAACCATTATAACTTAACAATTCTCCAAAATTTCAAAGATAGTGCTTTCACAAAAAACTTCCAAAAAAGAATTAAACCTAATTTGCAAAAAAATTGATGCAGCCCATCGAAAAATCTCCATGCTGACACTAAGCAACTCCATCGAGTGCACATGCACCAATCACCACACAAAAAATATCCTCTTCATAGCCTGTGAGACTTGCCCACACCAAAAAAAGGGACATAGAGGCTATTTAAATGGCTAAAAACAACCACACACAACCAATGTGAGATTATTATTTGCAGCCAAGTTAAAAAACCAATGAAATTTTTTTACCTAGTGAGAAAAATGAAAACCGTAAATGAAAGCCCAATAGGAATCGACCCTTCCAAAATTCAAACACAACCAAATCAAGGTAAATCATGGCCAACAATTTGAGTGAATGTGGAAAAAATCACATCACCAATGAACTACAGCCTAGGAAGGTTCCAATGCCTCCAAAGAAGAGTCACAGGTCTGCAGTTTCCAAATCGTGGCCTTCCACAATCGATAACAAATCCTCAAAAAAAAAATTGAGCTCCTTCTCAATAGACAAATCTACGGCCTAAAATAACTGTGAGAAAGCCTCTCTTCAAAAAAGAATCACAACCTCCAATTACAATGGGAAAACGACACTGTAACAAATGAAAAGAAACACTGTGGCTCATCCTCCAAAAAGGAATTTCCCTTCACAAGGAAATCGTGGCCCTTCAAGAGAGGAAAAAAAACTGTCATTCTACTAGTTTAAATATGTTTCAAATGGAAATCACATTAAAGAAATCACACCTTCCTTCAAACGCCTCTAGAAACGATAGTGAATAAAAATGCACCCTCTCTTCAATGCAAAAAAAATGCATGCCTTTAGGAAAATGAATGGAGCCTCCAAGAAATGGAGAGAATTGTACCAACAATCACAATGCAATGATCACAGGCAACAAAAGGCAATTTTGAAATTTGAAAAATTTCAAATGCTGAGCAAATAAACGATCTCAAAAAATCTGATGAAAACTCTTAGGAAGGAGAGCAGAATGGTTGGCTCTGATACCATGTTGGTGTCAACCACCTCCCAGGAGCACCATTTGCAATAGAAAATCCTTCACAATGTATGAGAGAAGCACAACTATTTCGCCAAGAAAGAGTGAATAAATTGAGATGAGTAAATTACATATCGTACAACCTTTTAAAGGCAAGAAATATCAAACGGATGAGAAAACTACTCTACGGAAAAAACCACCTAGAGTAATTACCCTAAGATAAACTTAAATACACTAACAAAAAAAAAACATCTACATTCTCTAATAAGAAATACACTCTCAAAGCTGAGAACAATATTTGGGTTGCAGGTTTCATAACACACTATTTTCCAACATGTGATTATATATAGACATCATGCTTCTACTGAAGACCTTTAAGTTTGTAGATAATAAGAATGTAGTGAAGTTCATTCACCTTCACAATTTATAGCAACTCTTACACTAAAAAAATGCATTTCAATTTCCTCATATGATTTAAAAATAAATGTAGAATATAATTGCAGGTTGGAAAACACAATGTGGTTTACCATTTATTTCATTTTGTATGTTCAAAGCTATATGGTGGAGAGCATGGAGAGGAATGTCTTGAAAATATTTTGTTAATTAGACAATAGGAATGTAATGAAAGACACCATTTTATAAACAACCAGTGTTTTCCAACAACCATTAACACTCTAAATGATATCAGGTTGGGAAACACAGTGGGAGGTGAGTGCATGATTTATGAAACCTCCAACCCACACAATGTTGTAAAACCCTCTACAAACACAACTAATCTACCAAATAAAAACACCTATGTACATACAAAAATGCATAAAGGCATACAAAAAAGCATACATAGAAACATACATAAAAAAAACATAAAAAACACATAAAAACATACATAAAAACATACATAGAAACATACATAACATGATGGGATGACATAGTGTGGGGCCCACCAAGATGGATTATAAAAGTGATGAAATCGGCAGATGGGAGGAAACGTCATGGTGAGGGAAGCGAAGAGATAATGACATCGTCAACTCATTTTTCCCGACTAACCAATTGGGTTGTTACGTCTAGAGGGTTTTACAACACTATGTGTGTTGTAGATTTCTTAACACCTAGTGTTTTCCTATTTCATTACATTCTTACTATCTAATTCACAAAAGGTTCTCAAGACAATCACAAAACATACCAAATTGAGGTGAGGGGTGAGTAACCAATTGGGTTGTTACTTGTAAAGGGTTTTAAAACATTATGTGGGTTGTAGATTTCATAAAACTAGTGCTTTGCAACCTAGAATTTTACAAAACAGTATGAGTGTCTTGAAAATATTTTGTTAATTAGACAGTGTATAGGCGTAAAATTGTACCCCTCACAATTTCACATACATTCTTGCATCTGCTTTAGTGTCCATTCCCTTAGCATTTTTGTAGGCTCATTTAACCCCTACATCAGCCTTTTTCCCTTCTTAGGATGCTCCAACACCCCTTTTTAGAAACTACCCTCATGCACTAGCTTTGCATCAAACTTTGTGCTTTTCCCATTCGTGTTGTTTTGTAGCATGACGTGTCCGGACACTAGCACACCACGTGGACGTTTGCACGCCACGCTAGCGTCCTATGACACTTCAACGCTCAAACAACTGTTCTTGCGCATGTCTACCACTTGTCACCTCCTTTTGTCAGTGGTAACGGCCAGGGACACCTTGAAATGGCTCGAGAAGCTTCTTTTCCCTCCTTAAAAGTAGTCTTTTCAATCCCTTTGGTCTTCTAAATTCTTCTAGCTCTCTTTTACTTCTAGCTTCACTCCTAACTTCTCCTCTTCTTCTCCATCTTGGAATTCTTCCATCTTGCCCTTGCTTTCACAACTCTCTTGTTTATTACAACAGACTTCTACAACACTTTCAAGCCCTCTTGGCTTCTATCTTTGTAGCACTCTCAAGCTCTTACAACACTCTTAGCTCTTGCAACTCTTTTGTTGTCTCTCTTTGGCTTCCTTAAGCCTTGTAGCTTCATCTCCCTTACCTCATTCTTGTGAGCATCTTGGGATTCCATATCCCCCAGCTATTGCATCCTTACTTTGTGACACAGGTTATCCTCCTCAAGCGGGGATTGCTTGTCACCCATACTTGGTGGTGTGGTTTCTACTCCTGAGTGGGTTTTGCTTTCACTACACGGTTTTTCCATTTCGGTTACACTCTTTCTATCTGGTTGTCTATGGAGGTGGGAACACAAAAATGGGGGTTTGACTAAGGAAAACCCCTATACAACCCCAACACTTTCTCTCAATCTTACATACACAGGTATTGAAGATATCTACTAGTTGGAGGCTTCATTACTTGGATTGTTGTGAGCATCTTCTTTCTTTTCATCTCCTTATCTCTATCATTTCTACTTTACTTTATTTCAGTTCTATCACTTTCTATTACTTTCTTGTATTTTGGAAGTCCTTAGCAAGGAGTAGTAGTCACTTTGTCATTTTCTATGATAAACTCACTCTTTGGTCCATACGAGACGCCAACGCGCCTCTGGGATGTAAGTGCGTTGTGCTGTTGTCCATATCTCGCGCTGTCGTCCTTTGGCCGAGAGTTTGTTAGCTTGTCCAGAAAATATTTGTGACCTACTCTTTCTAATTTTAGAACTCTTGCATTGTTCCTGAGGTAGTTTAGGGCAGTTCACCTTGTGAGGCTCTTTGAATGAAGAGAAATCATGAGTAACGAATCCCCCTTCTCTATAGACAGTAGGAATGTAATGAAAGACAATGTTTTATAAACACCCAATGTTTTCCAACAACCATATGCTTGCACAATATGATTGCAAGTTGGAAAACACAGTGGCAGGTGAGTACATGATTTATGAAACCTCCAACCCACACAATATTGTAAAACCCTCTACACATTGAAGGAAAATGGAATCCCTCATTTTTCCTACCGCTTAGAATTCACAGTCATGGTGGATTTCATGAGAAGCTATCCATGCACCACAGGCGGGAAGGCTAATGGATTAAGACATGTGTTTTAAATTATAACAAGTATTGTTATTGTCCGCTTATTCTGTCCGTCAAGTCTTTCTGTTAGTGCATTTTGTCGGGAGAGTGGGATGGGGGATGGGGTGTTATGTTATAATGTCTATACATAGGTGCATTTTTTTGGGAGGTTAGCTTATCCCATTATTTAGAACTTATTACTAATTGTTTAATCTATTGTTATTAGAAAACACTCTATGTTGTAGGTTTTTTCATTTTGTAGGTTGAAAGTGAAAGGTTGGAGAGAAGGGGATGGAGTTGCAGGTGGGGGAGATGACAAACAAACCAAATTGAGGTGAGGGGTTTGTAATTGATTAGGTTGTTACTTCTAAAGGGTTTTAAAACATTATATGGGTTGTAGATTTCAAAAAACCAGTGTTTTGCAACCTAGAATTTTACAAAACAAAATGAACGTAATTTAGATAGTACAAATGTAATGAAATGCACCTTAGAACAAGTATTATGCGGAGTAAAAATTGTGTTTCAATTTCTTAATATGATCCAAATATACATGCATAGTATGATTATAGGTTGGAAAACACAGTGGGAGGTGACATGTTTTATTAAACCTCCAACCCACACAATCTTGTAAAACCCTCTACACATTGAAGCCAAATACCTTATTGGGTGATTATAAAATGGTTCCTTTCATTATATTCCTATGGTCTAAATAATAAAATCTTTTCAAGACATTCATATTGTTCTGTAAAATTCTAGGATGCAAAACACTGGGTTTTACAAAACCTGCAACCCACTTAATGTTTGAAAACCATTTACAAACAATAACCCACTTAATGTTTGAAAAACCTTTAACTTAATTTTTTAAACCCTTTATAAACAACCCCTACAACTCCCTTTCGATCTCAACAACCTTCAAAATTAGAAGGTCAAAAATGGCAACGTTTTGGGCTTTTTGTCCATTCCAAATTATGATTTTGAAAACCTGCCGGTGCAGAACCCACATTGTGTTTTCCTTTCTATTTTCTCTAAACATTATTCATTTATTCAGTGAGAAAATTAAAATGGAAAAATTAAAAAACCGTCAACATAAAAGCACATAAACAACTCTACATTTCAAATGAAAACCCCTTTTCACAAGGAAAACCCTTGGAAACCCATCACTAAAAACCCATCTTCACAATGAATAGCCATTCAATTTATTTAATGAGAACATTAAAATGGAAAAATTAAAAAAAGGTAACAAATAGCCATTCAATTTATTTAGCGATAAATTAAAATGGAAAAATTAAAAAACGTCAACACAAAAGCACATAAACAGCTCTACATTTCAAATGAAAACCCCTTTTCACAAGGAAAACCCTTGGAAAACCGTCACTGAAAACCCATCTTCACAACGAATAAGCATTCAATTTATTCAACAAGAACATTAAAATGAAAAATTAAAAAATAATCAACACAAAAGCACATAAACATCCCTGCATTACAAATGAAAACCTCTTTTCACAAGGAAAACCCTTGAAAACCCATCATTGAAAACCCATCTTCGCAACAAATAGTTGTTCAATTCTTTATAGTTCCTAGGTAGAATGACAAAATGGCATATATTTATGGTAGATATACATACCTACTAGCTAGCTACCCATGCCTATCAAATGTGTTTTGGTAGGGAGAATGTCCGCCCTGCTTCGGCCTCTAAACATTTGCAACTCCCTTGTGTGCTCCCTAGTAACCTCCAAAATGTGAATGTAAAAAATGGCAACATTTTTTGCTTTTTGTCTATTCTAATTTTGATTTTGAAAAACTTACAGGTGCTGCCATGCTTTTTCAACAAGGCAGGTGATGACAGTCCAAACGACACATGCCAAACATTCGTCAGCTCGGTCCATCAATTCTTTCCGTCGGTGCGTTTTGTTGAATGCGTGGGATGGGGGATGGGGGATGGGGTGTTATGTTATAAAGTTACATACATAGGTGTTTTTTTTTTTTGGGAGATTAGCTTCTCCCAAATTTACATTATACCCATGTCAAATTTCATTTATTTTTAATCTCATTTATTTTGAGGAAGTGTGTTGATACATGTACGTAGTTACAAATGGAATGATCTTGTGCAAAGTTAGGCTCATTCCTCTAGTGTTTGATCAATTTATATAGGAATATCCCTATACACTTAACCCTACCATATTCTTCTATACATGCAATCTTATACATTCACCTTATCTATTCACTTATCACAATCACTTATGCACCTACCTTCAATTATCCATTTTCCACCTAGATTTAACAACTTGTCCACATTGAGACAGGTTCATGGTTGCAGGGTTTACCTTGCAATCACAAACTTGTCCCCCTCCATTTTAAAATTCAAAATTGGAACCTCCCACATTGAGCTAACTAAACATGTGTTTGGTGCAATTTGATGTTATATGCTATTAGTTGACCTTGTAGTCACCAACTTGTCTCTTTGTATTTTAAAATTGATTAAAATTTTATCAATTGATTTCATTCACCCTCCTAATTTGAGTTGAATAAACATGTGTTTAGTATAATTTGAAGCTATATTCTAGTCTTTAAAGATAAATAATGTATTTGTTCTTAAAAAATATACACACATGTTGGAGAAATAGAAGAAATTGCAGGTGCATAATCTAACTAGCAAGACCAAATACCTTCCATATGAAAGATGCAATAGAAAGAATTGCTATATTACAAGAAAACAATAAATAAAGAATAATTGAATGATTACAAAAAAATAAGATGACCTTGTTATAAAGGAAAGAATCAAACCCTAGATAAAACCCTAAGACATACTAAGATCATGACAAGTGTCTTAATCTTATGATATGAGACAAAAAGTAAATGACCTAAGTAAACTTAAGTAAAAAGATGTGAATAGTTCCTAAAGTAAAACTAGTTAAGTAATATACCCTATTCATACCAATATATTTTCTCTCTCATCCTATAATAGTAGAACAATTAATAGTGACATATTTTGACTTGATACACAAAAAAATTAATAGATCTATATACTTAAGTGTGTGTCTATTATTTTTTATCTTATTCATTTTCTAACAGTTGATATAAGAGAAATTGCCTCATTATGATGAATTGATAGTCCTTAAGGTATTTATAAATAATAACAAGTCTCTAGATCTTTAGGAGTAGAGAAAACACATATCCATCAAGCAAAGTTGTAGAACACAAAATTATTGTGTGTATGGATGAATGTAAACTTAGAGTACAAATTTTTCACCATAACTTCAATTTAGATCTATAAACTTGTCTTGTAGTAAGACACAAATCTAGCATAGACACTAAGGAACTTCACTAATATAGAGGCATCATTTTTTAGTGCACACACTTTCTTATCATAAAATTATCTTCATTTGACATTCATTATCCAGTCATCTAGCTAAGTATCATCTATATTATTGTCCACTTTCCTAAATTAGAAAGTACTCATTTATGTTATCTCCTACTTCTAATCAACTAACCTAGTTTAGTTGTACTTAAATGATTACATATATTTATCCTAGGTTAACCCTAAGGAAATACTATTTTCCTTTACAAGAACCTTATGGTACAATAATTTAATATATTTTTAATTATTATATTAAAAATAAATGACTTTGAATATATTGTAATTTATCAACATGGATTATTGTTTGCAAATACACCTAATAGGATACAATAAGTGTCAAACACAATAATTTTAATTTTTCTCAAAATTTTATTAAGGTGCATATCTTACTAGTAGCACTATAGTTATTTCAAAACAAAAAATTCATTATGTAAAAATTCATATAAAATATTTATCGATTTTTAAAACTAAAATAAATAATAAATTTATCTATTTTAAATGTCATCCACATTGCTAGATGCATCACCATTTCTTGATTTTAATTGAAAAATGGATGCTCATTTATTATCACAATGCACTCATATACTTGATTGTAATACCTTGTGTATAATACAAATATTAGTTATGGAAAGGTTGATCAAGACATTAAAGAAGCATAACATGTATTATAGCAATACAAAATTCTATGAATTTCATCACTACAACTTGTAGGATGTCATATTAAAAATCATATTATTGTTAGGTGTGTGAACACACCATTTTAATAGAATTTTCACATAGCTACAATTATGTGCACACAATTGAAAGATAAATTTTAATTTAACTGCGAATACCACCACACTAATTCATTAGCACAATGTTAAATAATATAACCAATCACATGCAAAACACACATAGAATTGATGTTTTTCTTTTCTACTTTATATGTAGAATGTATTTGTTATTGTAATTACTCATTTTATAATGAATACAAGAATTTTATTTGATTGCATCTTTATCCTTTTTTATTATTTTCTCTCTTGTAGAAGAAAAACTACAAAAATTATCAGTTTTAACATAGTATCAAAGCTCCATAATTGCAAGGTTCTTCTTAAAATTTTAAGGTTTTTAGCCATGAGGTTCTAATTGTAGCATTATAAATTGTCACCCTTGACAATTTCACACTAGATTTTTCTCCCCCTATGTGCTTGGGCCTATTCATGTACCTAATTTCTTAAATTATGCATTTTGTGGCCCATTTTGAATATTTATTGAAAAATCCAATATAAAAAACCAAATTATGCATTTAACATTTTTCCTCTGGCTTTCTAGATCTCCAAAAAAAGTGGGTATGGTGCTAGGTTGTCCTCTTAATTTGGCCCCAAATTTAAATATGTCGAGGTTGGCAGATTTATGAGCATTATTGTAGCATTATTTTTAGTCAAGCATCATGTCAAGCATTCATCATGTTTTTATGTAAGTCCATTCATGTTTGGTGATCATTTATTTTGTGAGTACTAACACTTGTAGGTCTTCAAGCCAAATTGCAATGAAACCTTGAAGACATGTGCATGACTTTAGTCCTTCAAGGAGTTCAAATCTGAGTGGTGAGTTGCATCTCATTGTTGATTCATCATTCATTTATCATTTAACCTCTATCCCTCAAAAGGATAAGTTGTATTTTATCAAATTTTCCAGTGTGGAGGTGGAAACACCAACACGAGGTTTGACTGAGGCGAGTCCCTATATGAAACTTGACCCTTCCTCTCTCTTTGAATGTGCATGTTACATATTTGAAGAAGATTGAAGGGAGATTGAAGACCGTTTTTTACCATTGTTGCATTAAAACCCTACAACTCGACAAGATACATAAACTCAATTATCTTAGCAACTAACAAAGATTTGTCAACAAGATCTAGAAGGAAGAAGCCTCTAATCAGACACTTGAGGACTATCAAAAAGGATTTCAATTTTAGTTCTTTGGACTAGTACGCCCTAGGCACCCTTGTCTAGAAAAATCAAGCTCAAATTCATAGGTCAGGTACCTTTGTGTCTGCCTTTTTCTTTTTTGGTCATCAAATTTTCCTGTGTATTTCTAGTTTGTCTATATTCATTTCAAAAAGTTGCATTTTCATAGTTAGTTGGTTGCATCATTGCATCTCATCAAAAATCAATTTTCCAAGGTATTAAAGGATCAGATCCAGGGCTAATTGGACTCACCTTTGAGGTTGAAGGTAAATCTAATTCCCTTGTTGATTTGCATTTTGATGTTCTTTGAAAGAGGATTGATGTTAGTGATCTAAACATTAGGCCTAGGATCCCTTTTTTCATTAATTTTTTTTTGGTGAACTCGACATTTCTTACATTTACAATTTTTCTGATTTTTTAATGCACAAAATATGAAAATTGAATTTAAAACCTAGATTGTTTGAAAATTGTGTTGATAATTTATATTTATTTTCAAAAATAATTTGGAAAAAATTGAAAAAAAATTCAAATATGATTTTCCTTGTCAAGGTTCTAGATCTGAGCTATATTCATTGGGAAAATTACTTACAAAATTATTTTGTCATATGCATGCATATTTTAGTGAAAAAAATTTAAAAAGTGACAAAATTAGATAGTACTTTCATTCCAAAAGATAAAAAAGCATTACTTTTTTATATTATTAGAAAAAATATCCAATTACAACATTATATTTCTAGAAATTATCATTTGAACATATTTATTTATCCTAAAAATATCTAAAATTGTATGCATGTATGTGATTCATATAGAAAAATTAGTTTTTGGTGCATTTCCACAAATCTGTTGACTTTTAGACCTAAACCTTTGAGACACAAGACCCTAGGACATTGTAGATGATTCCCAAATTTTAAGTTTTATAAAAACACCTACTAGACTAGGGCGCCCTAGGCTCCCTTGTCCAATCATTTTGGGCTAATTTTTTTTTGTGAAAATACTTGTGTGTCCTTTGTCTAGATTTGGTTCCTATTTTTGAGTGCTATTTTTCAAACCTATTTGATTTTGTTGTGCATCACCAATTTTCCCCAATTTAAAGAAATACCCCCTAAAAAAAGGACAATAACAAGATGTTTTATTTTCAAAAGTTTTGTTTTGATATAAAAAATATGGCTTGTCTAAAAAAAATATTTGGGGTGTTGCCTCAAACCCCATTCTATGCCATCAAAAGGGATGTACGTCGACCTTCGATCGACCAATAGTTTTTCTACCTATGAGAACATTGTGAAGGAACAAAATAAGTCATTGACACTTTTATTAAGGCCACTTTACCCAATCTTCATTATTTTCCCAACATCTTCCCTACTTGTGAGAGTATTTTGGTGCAAGAGGAGGCAATCATGGGCAATCATGACAATCATAATTGTTCTTATCTTGATATCTCACCTACTTGTGAAGAAGGTATCTTGGTCTTATAAGATCCAATCATTGAGCATCATGGGAATCTTGTTTGTTTCTCTCCCAATACCTCTCCTACTTGGGAAGATATTGTGATACAAGAGGATGAAATCAATGATACATTTTTTTAAAAGACAGTAAGATGGATGGCATAAACGAAGATGATAAGGTGACATTAGATCCCCCATCGATAGAAGATCATAAAAAAATAATTAACTCAGTTGAGGGGATTTATCCTTCACTGGAGGACTACCTATTGATTTCCTCTTCTCTCCAATAGGCTTCCTAGTCTCAAAGGACTTCTAAATAGAAGGAGGGGTGGTAGCTATCCTACTAGATCTTCTTGTGCTTTCAGATCCTCATGCAACACTTGATTCTCCCTTAGCTTTTTCTCTTGCATAATGAAGTTTTTCCTTTGAGATGCCCATTTCCTTTGCAATCTCATCAACCATCTTTCTAACCTTCTTATGAATTATTGGTTTCTTTTGATCCATGTACACCTCCATGGATTTATCTTCATAAGTACCATATCTTTCTTTAGTTGTATCCTTTGCACTTTCAAAAAAATGTCTGCTAAACCACTAAGATCTTGTTCAGTGACTCCATATCCAAATGTAGGGATCCACAAAGACCTTGGTTCAACTACCTCCATGATGCATTCAACATTTCTTACCAAAAATGTGATATCATTTTTATATTTCTCTACCAATTTTCTTGGAATTCTCTCTCTTTCTCTCTCTCATGCATTCTCTTCGAAAAATATACAAAGAAGGAAGAAAGTGCCTCATCTTGTGCATTCCCATCACTAAGACTACTCATAAAATTTGTGATATGATGAGAAACTAGTCCCGTAACCTTTTCACTTCTTTGGTTCTAGGGAGTTCCTTAGAAAATAGAAAAGTAAACACATAACCAAAGTCCCATACTTAAATGCATACTTCTTTTCCTTGGTTTGCTTCAAATTCTTTGACAATTGTTACCTTAGCAACTCACAAAGATCATAGTCAACACCCTTTTCCACCATCTCATATGCCACATTGATTGCGGTGGTAGATACAAAATTATCTATGTTTTTGAAATAGATTTTATACCCAATCAACATTGATGCACACCTCACAACTGGATTTTTGATGGGATTTACTACCAAATCCCTCTTATCATATGTTGCACCAGTGAGTTCCATTACCATTTCATTCTTAACCAATTTCAATACAAGAATAGGTCCAGTGGAACATAGACCTGTGACTTCTCTTATTACCTCTTTCATTATCATGTTAGGCATGTTAGTCCAAAAAAATTTGTCATGGATTCTTCTTAATACCATTCTATCCCATTTTCCATCAAAACAAAAAATTGGAAACCGTTGCCATACATCCAATTTCTTCGCAACTAGGTTTTGACACTCAGGTTTTAGGGAAAAATTGTCTCTAGTTAATTCTTTGATCCATAAATTTGTTGGAGTAAATAAGTCATTATCTGATAATTAATTAATCATCAATTAATTAGTAGAGGCTTTTTAATTTAGTTCACTTTCTAAACTTAGGAGCTGCTTTTTAATCTTTAGTTTGACTCTTTTATTAGTTTGGACTAAAGTTAGGACAAGTTGTCTCATTGCATGAGATTTGTACACTTTTCTCTATCTTGTCAAATCTGCATGTAGGGTTTGCTTGTGCAATGCTTTTATAAAGCTTGCACGTTCATTTGTAATATTTATCCATGTTATTTGCATCAATACAATTCTCAAGTAATTGAGCATAATCTCGCTTTTGATCTTCTCTATTGTGATAAGTAATTACTTGCAGGTGTTTCATGGAAGCTATGGATTGAATTTTCACTTCTAACAATTTTTTCTAGCTTAATGTGATAAAATCCTTTCATATTTCCTTGAATGTAAATCTGTATATCCTCAATTGGAAAAACCCCATATGGAACATGTGAAAACATGCCTAACACATCGTCTTCAATAGATTTTGTAGGGTACTACTTAAATTTTAGTTGTGGCTTCTCAGTTACTTCTATAACCCTCAGTGTAGCCATGAGTTCAAATTTCTTTTCAAGCAAACTTTCTAAAAACTAGGGTAAAATAAAGATTGTAAATACCTTTTCTTTTGTTTGTCGAACTAGGGTTTCAATGCATTGAATCTCAAATCACCTTGATTACTTCAAATCACTTCTTCACTACTCTGCTCCTCAATGCTCGTTATGAATGAATTTTCCTAAGTGAAATCACTTATAACCCTTGGAATTTGGCCTAATTTGGCATTAAATGCCTTAAACAATAAAGCTTGTAAACCTTTAGTTATGTATGCTCAGTCAACTTCTGATGCTTCACAAACTTTTGCATTGACATATTTTCTTCTACAATCTTCACCAATAGATCAAGCATGTCAATCTACATTACATATCTTTGTGATGAGGCACCAATACCATTTCTTTGGCAGGGGAAATAAGATGTTCATTAAAGTTCCCTCTGAGCCAAAGCCCTCAACATAGTTTCTAGAGGAAACATCTACACCAGATGGTGGTACAGATTCATCCTTGACTTCTATCTCTTCCTTCTTTCTCCAAATATTTTCCATCTCCTTCTTTGTTTCTACCGGATCAACTATTTTTTTTGGTTCATTCCTCTTTATCGGATTATCCTTCCTCATATTTTTGCTTCTACAAGACTTAGCAATGTGTCCATGTCTATTGCAATTGTAACAAGTGATATTCTTCTTACCAGTATTCCTTCCATTCATTCTAGATCTGCGTTGATTAACTTTATGCCCAAATAAATAACATGTATAACAATAGTCTTTGAAAGATTGAACTATTCTACCATTGTTATAGTCATTCATCAATTGACTTCTATACTCACTAGCTCTATGACCAAATTCCTTGCATGTAAAACATTGACCAGTAAAGGATGGAACATTCTGATTGATTATGCTTCTACACTCCATTGCTTTATGTCCAAATTTATTGCAAGAATAACATAAACCATTGAAAGAGGGGTACCTTTGTGCACTTGGTTGTCTGATCAATGGTCTTCTTTGATTCTGGATCAACTTTTCATTGTTCTTCTTTTCAGGCTTATTTGTAGTTTGATCTGCTTTTGAATTTTCTCCTATCTCAAACCTTAATCCACCTTTGTCTTTAGAGCCTTTTTGATTTATAATCACCTCATCAAGTTTTTTATAACTCATATTGAATTTGTCTTCATGACTCCTTGCTTTCTCTAGATTTGATCTCAAATTCACAACTTCTTGTTCAAGCCTTGTACATTCCTCATATTTGATTTCTAGCATTGCATTCAAACATCCCCAATTATTTTCTTTTCTTCAACTTGCACCTTCAGATTGTTGATAGTTTCATTTGCTTGCTTCAATTGTTCACTGACTTCCTTATGCCTTTCTTTGAACTTTCTGATTTGTTCTCTCAATTTTTTGATGCACTCATTTGATTCTTTGACTTTTTCTTTTAGATCTTTGTTTTTCATTTTCATTCTTTTCAAGATTTTCAAGGGAAAATTTGAGTAGACCATCTTTGTCAAGAATGCAATCTTCTTCTATGGATCCAATAGTAGGAATCTCTTCTAGAGGAGTAGGTAATATTATAACAACCATGTGTTCAACCTTTAAGATCTTCCCCAAGTAGTTAATCTCCTTCCAAGGAACCAAGCTCTGATACCAATTGTTGAACACCCAGAATACTAGGAGGGGGGATGAATAAGTATTCTTTTATACCATTCAAACATTTAAACATCCAAGTCACATAACACATTCAAATTTAGTAAAGAAAGAAAGCATGAAACATCAACATCACATAACATATGAACACCAAGATTTTTACATGGAAAACACAAAATGGGAAAAACCACGGTGAGGATTAGCTCACAATATATTATAATTAGTTATCATATATTTACATAAGTGCTCAGTGTAGGTGGACTCACTGTCCAAGTGGACTCACTTCCCATAGAGAAAAATATAGAAGAGAGATTGTGGCTCACAACCTAATTTGAACTGTTACAATTGCATCTATCATATGCATGAAATATAGTTCCAATGAAGCTCAATAAAATGAATTTACACACTTCATCTAATTCAGATCTAACACTCTACTTTCCTCTGCATTCACATCACTCTGATCTTCTACTCGACATTCATAACTTAAATTCACATTGATTTGATAATATTTGCATCACATACATGTAGAAAATTTCCAACATTCATCACTCTCTTCAAAACATTGAAAAATATCTAACATATATATCCACTTCAAGCATAACATCAATTACTCCAGCCTAATTAGATGTAACATTCAAAATATAAATTATCAACTTCAACTCTTTCCTTACACAACAAAATTTAAATTAAAATAACTTGAATTAGGTCAGAATGGACTTATAATAGATCCCACATAAGGCTACAACACTTATTTAACCTTTGCATACCTTCAAATTGATTAAGTTGACACCACAAAAGACCTAATACAAAAATTCTTCAACTGTGTATCCACATTTGGACACATGGACCTCAAAATTGAATGCCAATTGGAATTCACACACTAAAGCCATCTGTCAACACATCCTTAAAAGCACAAAGCTAAAAATTTATCCACGGAGAAGTGTAGACTCTCCTACTCAAATGCACTATACAAGAAATGACTGTAAACTGCCAAATCAAACTTCTGTTACTTATATCTTTCAAACCAAAAGCCCAAACATGATGAAATTTTGGAATCAGATACTTCTAACTACCAAAAAAATAATTTTAGAAGTGTAGAGTAAGATCTTCATTTGTGGATTTATGTGGACCCAAAAACTAGATGCTCTATTACACAAAATTAATAGAGTTGATACTTAGTCAATTTTCCATCACAACCAGTTTCACCAGATCAAACCATCTTACAAAAATGTCTTCCACAAACACTCCAAAACCTATTAGAACTAACCAACATGATTTGTAATGATCTTTACCACATCAAGATACAATGTTGACACCAATGACAACACTGCAACACATCGTTATATACCTTGTACTAATTCCTTATGCTCATGTTGCCAACAACATCAATGAAATTCTTCAAACAAAAATGTTAGGCACTAACAAGGTTGTGATAACCTTGTCAATGTATAAAACAATTTTTGAAACCTCCCCCAATACACAAAATAATTTAATATATTTTCCCTTTTAAAATGAAGAAGTTAGGAAACCAATGTTGGACTATCAGGCCATAAGGCCCTTATTGAACTAATTACCATGGGATGGTGGAAAGAGATAAAATGATAGTCTATAAGGATAATCACATTAGAAAAGGAAAGGTGGACCTTTGGGGTATCAAGATAGGAAGGTAAAGGATTAATAGATGGGAAATTGTTAAAGTTTGAAAGACAAAGGGATTTTCAAAGTGGACTAAGGTAGACTTCGAGGTATTGGAGTTTCAAGGAACACAAGACCGAGATGACAAGTCCAATGAGGATGGATGGACCTAAAAATATAAAAGGTTGATAAACACAGGTGAATTTCAAAATACTTTTGTAGAGTTTCAGACTATTAGGGGTGGATGGAAGGAGGTGCCCACATAGGGAATGAATGAAAGTTTGACCTTGATAAGGTATATAGAGCAATCAATAGGGTATTATATTTTTGAGGGGTGGGAGGAACTCATGTTGCATGCTAAGGATTGGGGCATTAGAGAATTGGGAATCATAGGGAAAGAGGGACTAAGGGATGAATGGACGAGGAATTCAAAAAGTGTAGAAAAATAAAGGACTTAGGATTTTAATAGATTTTTAAACTTTGGGGCTTAGGGATGCCAAATGAATGGTATCCAAGGATACAAAAATTTGAAAAAATAACACTTAGGAAAAAAATAACCTTCACACTTTAGGGATTAGGGATGCTTAAAGGAAGGTACAAATGTAAGGGAAACCCCAATAGTCCAAAAGACTGACAATCTTGACACATCCATTTTCACAAGGTTTCAAGATGGGGTTTTGAGATGGATACCCCTGAAGCTACAACAAGGTGACAAAAAACACAACCAATTTTTGAAAGGTTTAGAGTGGGTATTCAGGATCAGTAAGGTATACAAGCACGAACAGCCATGAAACTTTGACATCCCAAAAATCTCAACACTTAACCCATTTTTTAGTTTTTCAACTTGGGTATTTGAAAAAATAAATAAATGGAGGGATTAATAAAACAACCAAAGGCATAATTTTAAGCAATATGGCCCATTTATAATCTCTCGAATTGGTTATTATTGATGAGAAATCAGAGGAAAAATATAGACCTTTAGAGAAAAATTGAGTTAAATGAGACATAATAAACTGAGGTGCCAAAACCATTTAAGTTCGCTTCCCTTTAATCTATTAATCCTTTAGAATCCTCCATCCCAAAAAATATTCCTTTCAAACCCTACTCTTTTTAGGCTAAAAATTATCTAAGTATTTTTGAGTTCAAGGTTACATTTATTCCCATCCAACTCTAACTTACCCATGGTAAACCAATATTTTTCTATCTCATTTAGGGAAAAAAATTAGACCATCCTTAATTGGGTACCTCCCTCTTATCACCCTCAAACTATAAATTCCATTGATCCCCTTTGTGAAATCATGTTGGGCCAAAATTTTAGACTTCTTTTATTCTTGACTACTTTTAACCTACCATAACAGTTTTCATGCTTAAATTAATATGGTTACATAATATTTATCAATTATGATATTAATCATATTGATATATAAATAATTTTTATCTTTATGTGTTAATAATGGTTTATCAATGCTGATGATTATGTAAAAATAAATGTTTTTACGAAAATAGGATAATAAATAATGATAAAGGAAGGACTCTTTGGAGGCTCTAGGATACCACATCTTTGAAAGCTTTGGAAGGATTCTAATTTGGAAGTTCTAAATTCTTTGTAGCAACGTTAGAATTTTCACATACCAAAACTACTTCATCAAGAATTTTGGAGGAAGATGTCTCTTTCTTATAGAAGTTGGAGATATAATACCCAGTGAATACTAGGGGAGAGGACCCAGTACCTGAGCATGTTTCAATAGTTGTGATAGTAGTTGTTTATATAATGCCCAATATTTTTATCAATATTGGACCAATAGTTGTGACTTTAAATTTTTTAGTGTTGATGATGACTACCCATAATTAAACAAAATGTATTCCTTTGATCTAAAAAGCAACCACTCATGTGATTCCACATCAACGCTCAATAAAACATGATGTGAATGCACAAGTATTGGTCTCACTCTTTTTTTGGGCCTTTTTGGACACCTTGACAAAAATCATGCTGATGTGGCATCATATTTGATGATGTGGACCTGGAACCTTAGTTATAAGTAGGGGACTTGCCAAGTAAGCTACTGTAAAAAATTGGGAGTGATTTGAAATTTCCATATAGGATAATTAAATGCGCAAAGTTAGGGTGCACAACTACTGGGTCCTCTCCCCTAATACTACAAAAGATAATAAAGTATGAAGACTCATGTTTGGTCAAATTTTCCTTAAAATTTAAATTATTTTTATTTAATTCAATTGTCTTTGTTTATGAATTTTATGTAACAAAATTTTGAAAGCATCAGTAGTGATGCTATAATTTGGGAACTAGATCATAGTCTAAGTATCTTTCATGATGTTTAGTAAAAACATATAGATGATAATTATGATTGTGTTAAATTGGTGATGCATGAATTAAAATAGTATCACTTTATTCAGTCATGTATATTATTTTCCTATTTTAAGAAGCATTATTGCACTTTGTTAATAGTAATGCGAGTCAAAGAATTTGAAGCTATGTTGATTTGACTATTCAATTGAGGGATTGAAATGTATGGTAGAGATAAGTAGTTTATGCATTATATTCATATATGAGTAAATTTTTCATATAATTTATAACCTACAAGTTATGTTTGTTTATTGTTATTTTTGATGATCTTTTATATGACCTTGGTTTATATGAAAATAAAATCTTGTATTTCATAGATATAGAGTATGCATTGTTTGTTATTTGTCATATGCTTATATCTTACATTCTAGATATAGAAAATATATATGTGAAAAACACACACATTTGTAGATAAAGAAGTTTGAATAATTACTTGTTTAGATTTTATAGAAATATATGTAAAAGAATAGGTCAATTAAAAAAAAACATTTCTAGCACATCAATAGTTAAGGAAATTTTATGTTGTATAATTTTTTTAACAAGCTTTTTATAGATTACATTTTATATGTTCCTATAGATTAAATATTTCATATTTTTCTAATTAGAGTTTCTTTCAAGAATAAGTATTCCTCATTTAATTTAAACTTTCAAATTAGAACAAAGCATTTGAATTCCTTTTGCAAACAACCTCAAACACCACCCTAGTTGATATGACATTTAACTAATTAAAGTATGATACTTGATGACATCTTGTCAAGGTTTCTTGTGGATTTGGACATGAATGGTGAAGGTTTTTAAGGGAAGATATTATGACAATTTTCCTATGCAAATTTTCATGTTTGTCAACCTCAACATTTTTCTTCATCATTCCAAAGTTTTTTATATGCAAAATTTATTGTGATAGTTGAAGCCACTAATAAATAACCTCCAATCTATTTCCATGACCATTATTTCAATAGATTTCATGGGTTTTTATTTTCTCTTTCACTCAAAACCCATGAATGATATTCTCAATGATTTCATTACATTTTCTTGGTTTGATGGACCTGAAAAATGATGTTTTTTGCAAAGGATTGATGAACATGCTGGATAGGCAACAACATATTAGTCAACTCTACTTTTTATTCTCCTTCCTCATGACTAATGACCCAAGGTTAGATATATATTCTTATTCCTTAATGATGAAAAGTGTTGGCCATTTCATGTTTTCATAGAAAAGGGTGCAAAACTTTCTAGGATTTTTATAGTTTTTAGTCAATCCACCATTAGGATTTCACTTAAAATTGATAGAGAGAGTTATATAAATAGATGCATGTAATAATGTGTCTCCTAAATCAGTTTTAAACACTTTGAAAGGTTTTGAATAGAAAAATACGATAGGATTGTTGTTATCTCTACTTTTTCTTCAACACATTTGATAGTGTATATGTAACAAAGAATTGATAAATGTTGTATCATTTTAAATCAATGCAAGTTAATTTTTTATAAGTTATTTGTATGTTATATGAGAGTTTTTTTATGCTTGACCAAAGATAATAAGTAGATATTACTACATATTTTCATATTTGTGCTATATTTTCTTATGTGATGATCTAATGATTGAATTTGACTCTATCACCTAATATGAGTTGAATCTTGATATCTTAGACCTTCCCTTCCATTTTAAAGAATAAAATAATTTACAATTCATTTTAAAATCATAAACTAGTGTTTTTGATCATATAAGTAGCATTTATAGGGTAGTGGACCCAAATTTAATAGGCCCAATAGGGTAGAAATTTCAATAAAATATAAAAGGGTGAAAGGCCTTTGGCTAGAGAGAACAAATTGACAACAAACCAACAATAGATCATAGTTTTTTTTTAAACATAAAAAACATAAAAAATGGAGCATAAAAAATTAGAAATGTCCTCCCAGTCTTCCTTGAGGAAATTAAAAGGTCCCAACTATTAGAGTTGGTTCTAGAACCTTTAGAAATCTCATGATTTTTTATTTCATCTTTTAACATTGAACTAAGGGTGGTCACCGAGTGGAGGATACTTCCTTCAAAGTAAAGCAATAAAGACCACCCAAATTTATTTCCAAACCATAAACCCAAGTCATTAGATAAACAACATCCTCAACACTATTCATACATTAGAGAAAGTCTCCATATTAGGTTTCTCTATAGGGGTGGTGTCCAAGTCCTCAGAATTAGACATCATATCATTAAGTTCCAATAATAGGCTAGGTCCTTCAATCTCCACATCCGAATCCTCATCCTTCTCCTCATTGTTGTTGTAGTCATCCTCCTTATCATCCTCCCCAATTGAATCACTATAAACCTCATCCACACTGAGGTTAGGGATAAGATGACCTACCAGTTTGTGAAACCTTTGAACGCTAAGGTTAGGACTATTAGCTTCCTTAGGTAAATTCAGACCCCTTTGACCTCTTCCTTATTCAATAGCATTAGTGTTTTCCTCCTCCTCATCTTCAAAATTTGCATCTTCAACATAAAAAATGACCAAGGATTTTTTTCTTGTAGATGGATCTTTTAGTTTCAGAGCTGACCCTTTTTCTTGAACCTTTATAAGGGCTATTCTTAAGGTTGCAAAGACTGACATAATTTTTTTTTTGGTTAGAGGCTCAAGGAGTTTTAGAGGGCTTAGGACATCGGTTAGGTGGTTTGGACTTGTTGGTTTTTTTTCCAGGAGAACCTTGAAATTCTCTAAAGGGTAGCCAACCCTTATGGTTAAGAAACTTCAAGGCTAGTGGCCAACACAACGAGTAAAGGATTCTGAGGTCTTTACTCCTACACTTCAGGTTCTGTGAGACCTAGGAGGGTGTTCCTTATTGTCTTCAAGTGAGTTATATGTCTAGTTGGTAACACATTTATACACAGATTGATTCCTTTTTATTGCAAATAAACACAATTCACTAAAGATTTGGCAGACCTTTGAGCAAATGATTATCTATTTGCTAGGAATCAGGGGTATTTTAAACCCATACTTCATAATTGAAGGATTTTTAATTGAATGTTGTTCTCATTTTAAATCCATGGCTAGGCATACTAAAAGCTCATTTTCATGCAAGATTATCCAACAAATAGACCAGTGCTTCATCAATTGGGACAACAGAGTCAAATATGCAAGAACTAGTAATATATAAGCTATTTAATTCAAAAATTGGTGGACTATTCTCATAGTGATTTGTAGTATGAAAACTCACAATGCCTGTAACATAACTTCTAACCAAATCCTATGCAATTTCTTACAAATCTACAACAATCTTCAAGAATTTTAATCAACTCTTTGAGTTAAAGAAAAAACAAAGCCTTACATTCAATTGAACAATTGAAGATAAACAAGAACACCATTGATATTTTCATTTACAACTTGTAAGAAGGATACATATGAGAGCATTTTTTTTTGAACTAAGATTTATTTTGATATCTGTAGCTTCTATAAAAATAATTTAAGACTATCACATACATGACTCATACCCAAGAAAATCTACTGTTCTATTCATTCACATTTCCTATAAAATGCCCTTTCTAAACTTAGCTTTTCACTTATACCATATTGATACCTAAAATTTTGACCCTTGTAATGATCCCTAAAATCCCTTTTATAAGACAAGGGAACAACAAGCATCAGGCTCAATTACATTTACATTTAATTTCATTTGAAGACCATTTGCACCAGAATTTGAGACACTCCCTAGTTAGTTACATGTAATCATTGCAGAATATGGAAGAATAAAAGACCAAATTCCATATCCCTTGAATGAAGACCTACCGACTCCTCAAAAGGAAAAGTTTGTTATTGCAGTAGCATTGAATCACCTTGTCCTTAATGACCAAAGAAGATTCTCCATTCATAGCCCAAGAAAATTTTTGCATACTACCCAAAAAAAGCATACCTGTTGTCAAAGTTAGGAAGTTTGGCACTTCTCCAACACAACAGCCCAAAAAATTTCCACATCAGCACTAAAAACAAAAAACCACAAACATGCTAAAGAGGACGATCTTGATAAGGTGTCTATGGTGTCATAAAAAACAAAAATGGGGAAGAGCCATCACTCTGAGTCATCAACATCAAAATATGCTCGCCCACGTCTTGTTTGTGGTGGAACGGGAGGAACCGTCACCACTTCCTTGTCAGAGTCTTTAGAAGGTACTAGGGAAAGGGGATAATAGTCACACTCCGGATTAGTGTCACCTCCACTATCTGTAGAGCTATCAAAAACCTCAATGGGAGAATTATGATTCCCCAGATAAGCCTTACGATAGTTGCTTTTCATACTCAACCAACTCTTTCCCCTTAAACTTGACTAGTTCTTCTGAAATGGTTTAGCTTCTTAGGCAGTAATTACTCCTTACACCATATTTCTTGAATTTCCTGCGTTCCCTTCTACCCTTTGGTGTTTCAAGAGCTCCCTGTGTCTCAATTTCATCCTTAGGAGCATTTTCCTTAAATTAAAGAAAACTCAATCACCTAGACCTTCAGACTGGCTTAACTTACTCGCCTGACTTACTCATCTTCTCAATAACCAGAACAAGAAGACTCAGAAAACCCTCACCAATTTTGCTCTTAGACTTAACTCAATTTTCTATTTCTAAATGCAAATTATGAATGAAAAAATATGGCCATTGGTCCTCATTATATCAATCCATGCAAGCATTCCAACCATTAATACTCAAGAAAATCTTATGTGGGCGAGCTGACAATAGTCTTCTTTGATTTTTAAATCTTAGTCGTTGATCACATTTTGAGATAAATCAATGGATAGTTACCATCAGTGTAATTAATCATGACAAAGCTTAATTGCATGCTATTAATGCATTTTCCTAATAAAAAAATCCCCAAGTAGATATACATCCACTTTGTACACACATTCAACCACATACTTAGCATCAATTAAAACTTGTCATGCCATTGTTACCCGCTCACCCGTGGGAACTAATAGACTTGCACTTCATCATAGCAGGACAGCGGGGAGTGATCTTGATTTGATCTCAGAATATCGGCTTGCACCCTGCCTTGCTTTATTTTCACCTTCCCACATATACCAATAACTATCATAATTGACGACCAAAATCCTAAACATGTGCCTAAAGAATAATCTCAAAAATGGCACGATTTTTATCACAGTGCCATCTTGGCCAAATTTAGCAGCATTCCAACTCCAGTAGAGTCCATTAGAGCCTTCAGAATATTCCATGTGGCACTCGCCCACTGAAAAACATGGGACACAAGTGGGCCCTTCACGGGATGGTAGGGAGTAGTCAAGATTGACCCACGTCACTCGCCATTGATTGTTGATCTCCTTTCTTATGAAGCAATCACCATCTCAAAAGTATGGTGGGTCCCTTCATGGGCTGACAAATGTCATCTTTCCCACTAGCCCGTGTGATTATTTTAATGAAGAAAGAAAACAAACGAGCATGTGGGGAATGGCCAAGATGTGGCCACATCATTCAATGACCACCGTTGATTTCCTTCTGATATCATTCGTCGATCATCGAGACATTAGTCCCACCATGTAAAGGTTACACGTGTACAATACCCGCTAGCTCGTGCAATCAATTTACCTTAATGCACAAGATGAATGGGCTTGTGGGGAATGGTCTTGATGTAAACACGTGTTGTGGTACCCACCATTGATCTATCTTCAAGCTACATGTGCTGGTCCTTTGGAAGTAAAGGTCCCACCATTGACATGCCACATGGCAACTACCCGCTAGCCTGTTCAAATTTTTTAATGAATAGTAAAATGAAATGGGCATGTGGGGAACGACGAAGATTCATGTGTAATGATTGAATGGTCATCTTAAGACTACAATCTACACATGCCACAAATGTTAATTTTTTAAAAGGGACCACTACTAGGCCAACTGGAACTTGACCGTTAGGAACGAAGGCTTAAGACTTAAGTCATTAAAATGAAGATCAAGCCCAACCACAAAAAAGTTGAACAGTGAAAAGGATTTTGGTGACCGACAAAATTAAAACCTAGGGGCTGGTAAAAATAACAATCTCAATGGCATAAGAGGCAACTTGAACAACCAGAGACTAGGAACAACAAGTCAATGCAAAATTAGGACAGCCAAGGGTTTTTTTAGACTCGAAGGTGAATTTTGAAGGGTTTTGACAACACAAACCCTAAAATAGTGATGAGGAACATAAGCTTAAGCCTATAAATGAGGGTCCAAGCCAAGTATGCAAGCTTTTAAGATGGAATCTAGAAATTTTTTTGAGGGGTTCCATTAGGACTCATACATGGGGGTTATTTTAGGGGAAGATATTTTATTTTTCCCTTTAGAGGGAGGCATTTCAAACTTCTTAGAAGAAGAGTTTGGAGGGTTCTTAGTAGGAAATATTTCAAGTGGGGATCCTCAATTAAGTAAGCCCTAATAAGCTTTGGGGGCCAGAGGGCTAAATGAAAGTGATAGAGCATGAGGATAAGCCCCTAGTGGAGAAAGATAGGTGGCTTATTAGGGTTTTTGGTCACCACATCTAAGGATTCCTTCACTAATGCTTCTAAAGAAGATAGTAAATAAAAGGGGAAACTAATAGTAACCTTGTTTCTAAAATTATTGAGTAGAGGAAGGTGGTATAAATAATATCACTTAAAATTCCCTTCCAACGTAATGTACTTTATTAAGAAAAAACATACCTTATCCCAAGGTTGAGGTAGCTTCACCCTTTCATAGATCACATGAAACTTGATCAAAATTTTATCCTTTTTGAAGAATAGATTCATACTTTCCATATTCAACATCTTATTGTGCCTTTTAAGCTTTTTACCATTGTAGGATAAACCCATCACCTGTGCAATAACATCCTCACTCACTTTGAAAGATATCCTCCCATTTTAACCTACCTTTTTCCTATGCAATCATAAACTATATTGACAGATTTTTATAATGCCCATTGTCTCATTGAGGCTCTCAAGGAACAAAGCCAAACTACCTTCAACATAAATGTGCCAAAAGTGGGTCATTTCTAAACTTGTCGCAAGATCTAGGATCCATCCTCACTCTATCATGTCGTAAACTAGTGTTGTGCATTCATGATCCTATAATTTAATTAGGGAGAAATATTAAATCAAAGCCGTAAAAGGAATTATTTGATGGGATTATGTTTACACATTTTATTCAAATATATTAGGGGTTAATTTTTCTAGTCTTACTTGACCTAGCAAAAAAATTGGGGTCAAGTATGCAATTGGGTTTAGCTATTGTCATTTCTAATTGTCCATTGTATTTGATTTCATTGCTTGTTAAGGTATACTTTTAGGAATACCCTCCTAAGTATAATATGAGCTCAAAGTGTGGGAAAGATAACTCACTCTCAAAGTTTCCCTCTAACCATGTTATGTTTTTTGGTGATCTTCTTTCTCCCTTATTAATGACAAAACCCTAGCTTTGAAGGTAGAGAAAGCTCTAGGATTTAGGAGTGTTGTTTCAATAACCAACTTATTTTATAAAAATAATTTGGAGTTCTTTATGTTATACAATTTATCATTTTTTATGACTCCCTTTTCTTATTCAATATAAAAATTCCTACCATATTTATGAGTACGAATCAAGGTACCTTAAAAGGGGATGATTTTTTAGGTTTAGCACGCAAAGTGATTTTTGTCCCTTGGGATAAACTTATTACATTTATGGCTAGGATTGATTCCTTTTTGTAATCTATATGTACATAGTTTTCCTCTTTGTAATAATATTTTGGTTTTATTTATAATTTTATGTTGCATATTTTCTCTATTAAAAAAGGTTAACTGGGATTTTATTTTTAGATCTTGATTAATGGAAGTGCTACTTTAAGATTTCCCATTTCTCATATCTCATCCTAGAGAATCATTTGATTTCTAGATGAATTATATATATATTTTTACTTATGCTCCCTAAATGAAATTGGATTACCTTTATGTATTCATATCCACTGGAAATAGTTGTTAGTTAGTGTTGTACTACACAATGGTAGGTTCATTTAATGTAAGTTGAGGTAGGCCTACCATAGGAATTTTCCTTTTCATTAATGAAGGTCAATTCTATGTTGAGGGGAGGGATGTGTAAGGTCACCCCTCTTCGCATGTTCATACCTTTTCTAAAAAATTCTAGATAGCATGGAAATATTTGAAAAAATGTTGATCCTATTTGTATTAATGACAAAATTAGGATAGACTAGTAGAACTGAGTTTTAACTAATAAATATTTCATGTTATTAGTGATGATGTTTGATGATACTATGAATCTTCCACAAAGGGTTCATTTTTTTCTTATATTGGATATTATTTCAAGAGTATTATGGATGATATTTTTGTTTTCCTAGATATAATTTATGTTCTTATACTTATATGGATTGTCTTGGTTGTCATTGGATGTTTATTAGGTGATTGAACTTAGTTAATTAATACTAGTTACAATTATTTTATATTTATCAGATGATTTACCTTATGTGAATATGCAAGTATCTATTTGTTAAGGTATGATTTAATGAGTCAATGGTTTATTTGTGATGGATTATAAAATAATTATAATTTTTATACAATTATATAATTAATTATTGAAAATGATAATTATATTGAAAAGTTCAAGGTTGATATGTGTTAGGAATAATTATAGATGCTTCAGCTATCATTATCTCTTATAGAATAGTGACACTTCTGGTTGAGTGAGTAGTTAAATGGAAAATGGATGTCAGGGGTCACATATCCAATCCTTCTATAATCTCCATGATTACCGATCTTAATTCATATATAGAAATTATGATATTCTATTTAAGTATTGTGAAAATTATGATTTTGTGTGTGTGGTTTAATGTGTTTTGTGAGATTATTTAAATGTGAGAAAATGTTATTTATTTATCTTTTGTAAATTGTTATGATATTTTATTTTGGAATTTTATATGGTTTTATGAGTATAAAATTGAGCTTTAATTAGATAAAATGTTCCCTAGGTGGTAGACTTATAAGTAATGGGTTATTTTGGCTTAGGAAATACCTTTATTAGTGTTTAGAACACACTTAAATTCCCCATTTTAAAAAGGTGGAGAAATTATGAGTTGGTTATTTGGTTGGGTGGTTGGGAAAAGAAGTTAATTTTCCCCTTTCTTTATAGGTTTCTTTTCTTAGAGTGAAGGGGGAATTTTCATCTTTTTTCCTTTTGCCATTTCTTTGAAAAAAAGTTATATCTTGGAGAGTTTTAAAGGGTTAGCAATAGAAAGGAAGGGAGAAAGGAAATATGGAGGAATTATAGAGTTTTGAAGGAGAAAGCTTTGGGAAGGTTTTATTTTAAGTATTTTGAACGAGCAATGTATTAAATAAACTTGTGTAAATGTTCACTTGGTTTCAAGTAATTATGTAACCAATCAATCAATAAAGGAATGCATACTTTATTTCTACTTGCTCTTGAAAGAAAGGGTGAATAAAATTTATTTCCAATAAATACAATTACTTGAAATTGTGGTTGATAAATGTTAAGGATAAGTTTAATAGAATAAAAGTAAAAATAAAAATAAAAATAAGAAAAGTTGTAAGTTAGTTGTAATTATGCCATGGGAATAGTGTGTGTTAATGAGTAAATAGAAGTTGGATTTGTTTTCAAAAGTTTAAATCATATGGTGATTGTAAATTTGATTAGTTAAAATAGTTTTCCAATATGTCATAATTTAGCTCTCAAAAGAAAATTATTTATATCTCTTTAAAAGAAATAAGCTCCAAACCATAATGTATAAAAGTCCATTGAAAAGTAGAAATAAATGTATTTATGAATATATGTACATATATATAATCGAAATACAAATATTTACATGTAAAATCAATTAAATAATAAATAAATATTAATATGAACAATTATATAAAATATATATTTTTAATTATTAAATAAAATATTAATCATTACTAAATATACTATTTGAAGTAATAAATAAATTAAATTAAAGATTATAAAGTAATATTTGTTTTTTAATAAAAGGCAGTAAGCCGACTATTTATATTTATATAATAATATAAAAGATTACAATGTCACTGTTCTTGACTGAAAATCTACTTTGAAGTCCATCATAACTAAGTAGCATTGTTGTAATCTACTAGATATACTGTAGTTACAAAATTTCAGCTTGTCTAATTTTCTCTGTTGTGATAGAGAATACCTAGATATATCGTAACTACAAAATGTCAACTTGTATATTACAAAACAACTGACTATATGCTAATATTTATGTTCTATATAGGCCTGATGTAGCATATGTGCAAAAGTATTTCCAATCTATTTGTACTTCTCAAGAATTTCCTATAGAAGAACTTTCCACCTTTTCTCCTTTTTCCATAGATTGATGGATTGGTGGACTTGAATATGATTTTTTTGTAATGTTCATGTCTGGGATGTGTGGAAATGGCCTGACCTACTGTCCATTCAGATCCACTAAGGCAACTTGTGATTCTGCAGTTGCCACCAATTCATTTTGTGATACAATTTGATTCCTGGCATTATTTGCTTGATGACAATGATGTGTCAACATCAATGACAAAGCATGATATTTTGATTTGAAACTTCTCACCATTTTAGCCCCCACTTCAAAATGGTGACGAACTAGCTCTCTGTAAAGGTAGCTTGATGAGTCATACTCCAGTGATGTTTTCATTGCAATGTATATATTTCTATAACACACCTTGTGGTGTAAGTAGTGCCTGGGAAATATACCACCCACATATGCTTCACCTTTCCAGAAGTTATACTTCTTTATGCTCTTAAGTAGAGCATTGTCTTGCAAGAACACTTCCTGAATGACTACATTTGCAAGTTTTTGCATATCTTGATAATTTGGATTTAAGTACAAAATATTTGAAACAAATATGGAAACTAGGTTTGATGGAAATATCAACCTCTGAGTTGAAAGATATAAAATGTCTTCCCCTATCAAAGCTTTCAAGCATTTGAACACATATAAGCAATTAGTTTTAAAGACATGTGACAAATGTTCTCTTTCCAACCCTTTGGAAAATGGCAATTCCCATTCTTGTACAGGAAATGGGGATCTGTAATTTCTTCGAATAAACTTCATGGTAACTCTTTTAGCAGAGAAGGTGGTAGTGAATGCAAAAGTAGTGACTAGAATGCAAAATATTCACTACTCAAAACACACTAGGAACAAAAAACCCACGTTCTAAAGCATATAACAATAGACTACCCAAGATAACTACAGAATGAAAAAACTACTAGAAACACTATGAGTGACACTCTATTTCACAACTATGATAACTCTTTGAAGGTCAACTAGGAACATTACACAAGCACACTGCTAGCAGGAAAACCCAAAAACATAACACTTTTGAATAGAAAGCATAGGTCTTACCCGCCAAACTGAATGAAGCATTTTTGAGAAGAACACAAAAAACACTTAGTACTCTATTTTAATTTCCAATGCCTTACCTATGAACACAAATCACCTAGTTTTCAATTTCAAACTTGAGAATGGTTATTTGATAAGAGCGTCAAAAACACCCAATCTGCAATTTCGAGCAAGCACTGCTTCTCTATTTGGAGACGAAGCTTCAGAGCTTAATCCCTTATGATTTTGCCATATTTTTATACAATATTTGCATAATGTGTATAACAAACTACTTCCATGCCTTTAATATATGTGGAACTCATTTGTTTTTTTCTGGAAATACAAAATCAATTTGAGTTCTGGCACATGCGAGGAAGGGCTAAAACACGCTTGAATCTACTTGTATGAATGATGTAAACAAAAAGTTCTCGTCGGATGTATGAATTTCCTAAATACAAGCGACACTTGTTAGCCAAAAATCATACCTTTGTTATGGCCGATGGATTGATCTTAAATATTATCTTTGATGAATTTGATCCACAACACAGCTGCTCATGTGAAATATACTTTTTCCTTGTACAGGTGTGAATGTCAACTTTTTTGACAGATTTTTGTCCTGCTGCTATGTATTGTAACACAAGTTTATAATGATTATGTACTAAAGTAGATTGTTTTAGATACTAAAACAAAGGTTTACACAAATTTGATGCATGACGATGAAAATTTTATTAGACAACATCAATGACCTGGCTTCTGTTGTATAATGAAATTGACTACCTTATCCATAATTAAAACACATTGCTCTATTTTTGATAATGCTTGATCGATGCCCATCTGGCCCTGCCACACTGTATTTAAAACTTTGTTTATGATTCCAACCTGACCACATTGCAAATACCTTGTGCCTTTGAATCAACCCATTATTCTGATGCAGCTATCCATAATGTTTATAAATTGTGTTGTTGAATCAATCACATTGTAGAACCCTGAAAGCTTCCTTTTGCTAAAAAAATATTTAAGTTTTAAGCTTACAAGATAGTTTGAAATGTATCATTCTTTCTATAACAAAGGTGCTTAACATTACCTTCAGTTCACCTTACTAGAAGTCAAATCTTTCCCTTTCAATAGCATCTTTTAATTCCTGTGTAATATTTTGCATATTACTTTCATATAACTGTACATTATGAATATTTTCACACCCAATATTTGTAAACTTATCTTCCAACTGGTTACCTTCCATATACTTATGCCTTATCTGCACAAATTCAAACTTTTCCAACAACTTCCATACTTGTTGCATCACATATCTGATTTTCCAACCAAGCATTTTTTTTTCTTTACATGCATTCACAATAATTAAAGAATCACCTTCAATTTCTAGATCTTTAAGTTTCATATCATATGCTAGTTAAAAACCATGAAGTAATTCTTGCGCTTCCATAATATTATTTGTTCCTTTCGGAAGTTTTATTGACTTAGTTGAAACTAGGAACCCTTTGTGATCTCTTATTACAATCCCCACCCCTGATATACTTGGATTCCCATGTGAAGCACCATCAAAGATTAATTTGAAATACCCTTCTATAGTTGGAACCTAAGATATTTTGCTTCTATCTAATTTGTAACTTGGATTTTGGTGCAAGCTTCCTTTGAACAGAAGAACAATATTATTCCACTTCTGCATTACCTTTGAATCCCAATTTGTGAACAATGACCTAATGTTTTTGACCTTTTGAACATGTGCATTAGTTATCTCTGTTATTGAAGATTCCAATTTCTCCAATACTTGCTCCACCTTCATTTTTTCATTCCTAAAAATCCTTCTGTTTCGTTCCCACCGAATGGTCCACAAAACTACAGAAGAAATCACCCTCCAAATGCAAGCAAACAATGCGGATTTATACAATACTATCCAACTTAAAAATAAGTCCCACAAATTATTTGGTAGTGGAGCATACCAACTTAATTTGTTTTTAATAAAGGACCAACACTGACATGCAAAAGGATAATGAATAAACAAGTGGCTTACCTCTTCCAACTCATTTTCACATAAGACACACTTAAATTGAGCTGCTATCCCAAGTTTGGCAAGCCTATCAATTGTTAGAATTCTTCTTTTAATAGCCAACCATGAAAAACAAACAACCTTTGGTAGCACTATTGAGTCCCAACAAAAGGACAAGGCTCTTTGTGGCTTGATACTTTCCCCTTGACTCATTATTGCCTTATAACCCATTTTCACTATATACTTTCCAATTTTTGACGGAGCCCATAGCAACTTATCCTCCCTTCCTGACACATAAAAATTCCTCTTTCTAAACATCTAGGCAAGCAATAGTAGATAAATATTTCCACTTTACTTTCCCAGTGCAGTCTTCTATGCTCTCACCTTAATTAAAATTTATTAAAATTTGTTTAAAATTTAGGCCACCCACCACAGGTGGCTGGCGGTACCAAGAATCTATCCCCATCAAGGGGGACTTTGAACAAAATTTACCACCCCAATGTAAGGGCTTTGACCCATATAAATAAACATTGCCATAAAGATCAATGGGTCATTGTGTATACACAACTAACCCCATAAAACTTGAGACTGAACCGATTCACAATCAAATTCATCCACCACTTTGTTGTCACTCTATCGACGATGCTAAAAGAGAAGATTAACAAGAAGACTGTTGAAGTTGAACCCAGCAATAGTTGGGTTGGGGATGATGTGTTGAAATTTCCCATGGAGGAGTGGAAGGGTATTGCTAGGTGATGGGGGGTCTTATCTATTTTTGGGTGGGTTATTTTTTGCTATCTCTCTACTGTCTCTATGTCTGTAATTTAAGTTACTAGTTTTTTGTTTTATGATCTGAACTCTAGTCTTATGGGCTTCTCATGTTAAGGGTATTGCACCCTGTAAATGCAACTTATATTGTCAAAAAAAAATTAGTCTATAAAATATGATAATATTATATATATATATATATATATATATATATATATATATATATATATATATATAATACAAATGTGTGTTGTTAATCTGAGAGCAACAAATAGAAAAATAAGAAAATCAGTGTCATGACATAATGAGGAAATTAGAAGAACAAAATTGAGGTTCATCCTTGCAATTAAATTTGAAATTTGAGAACCAAATTAGAATATTATATGAAAAATAAATTGGAAAACCCATGTGGAAAATAGAGGAATGAAAGCTCTTAAATCTGCAATCAAAGGAACTGAGAATTTCCAAATTTAACCTATAATAATCAACAAGAGAAAACAAGTGAATTAATCAAACAATAAACCTGAAAAACTAGAATCATGTATTCCCGAATGCATACAATAAAACAAAAATAATTTTTATAAAAATATTTGTTAAAAGTTGGTTATTTGTTAAAATAAATTATTTCCATTTTGCTTATTTAAGAACTCCCAATTTAAAATTAAAATGAACTTGTATTACTTTATTTTAATCAAATTATTGTGAGTAAAATCAGTGAAGTGAATTAAGGGTAAGAAAATAGGCCATTTATGATAATAATAGTCTATAAATAATTTTTTGATTTAAAATTTAAAATTTTAAAGTTAGTTATCAATATTTATATGTATAAAATTAAATGATGAAATTAGGAAGACATTATAATTCTTATATGTATAAAATTAAATGATGAAATTAGGAAGACATTATAATTCTTGTATGATATATAATATTTGTAAATTGTTATTTACTAATTAATTTTCCTCTATAGATCTATATTTAGATTTAATTGTTTAATTGATGTTAGTTTAATTTAAGTTTAAGTATGTTTTTAATTATTTAATTATTAATCGTAATTGAATAGAGTAATGTTGTTAAAGGATGCACAATTCTTGATTTGAAAGTTGGTAGGCTAATTAATGTTAAGAAGTTAATTGGATGCTTTAGAACATGGTATATTTTAGTATTGATGATTTAGTTTAAGTTTAATTTAATATTTAATTTTGTCTCAATTAAATATCTAATTGATTGTTAAATCAAAGAATATTTAAATGAAAATGAGTAGATATTATGTTATTTGAAATTATTAGGCATTTATTTCTTTAGACTCATTAAAATTAGATTCAAATTTAGAATCAATAGATATACTTTCGCTAACCAGAATGTTATTGTAGTGTATAAGACATTTTATAACCATTTAGACCTAGTAGGGAGAAGCTAGTATTTTTTAATAGAGAATTCCTAGTCTAGATGGTGACTTTAATTCCTTTACCTTTTAGTGCAGATAAATATGATGACATCATGAACACGATGTCATCAAATGCACGCAAGCATTTCTTTTGGTTTGCGTTAGAAAATACAAAAAAACAAGGTTGTGTATTGTTTTAGGTTATGAAATTTATGGGCATGGCAGGATGATTGGTATCTTTATTTTGTGTCCTTCAACCCACCCTTTTCTTTTATTTATCTAAATCATCATCTCTCTTTTTGAACTCTATGACTTTTCCTATTCATTTTCCTGGCAAGCATTAATTTAATATTAGCTTAGACAAGAATCAACCTTTTCTCAAGGTTGTTTACACATTTCAAATTTATTCTTGAAGGTATCCACAACCATATTATACCTCATTATTTTATCTCAAGAATTCATTGAATTTGAGATACACACTTGGAGTAGCTAATATATTTTTGGCATGCCCAATGGGACTTCATTATTATGTTGAATGCACAAGACAATTGAGAGGGGGGTTGAATCAATTGCACCTTAAAAATTCAAAAACCCTTACAATTATTTAGATCCACATTAATTCAACTAACCCTTAATCTGTTAGAATGATTTTATCATGAAATCAAATAAAAAAAATTGAAACGCATCAACACCATACACAAAGAAACACCAAATTTACATGGAAAACCCAAGATGGGAAAAAACACAATGAGGATTAGCTCACAATATAAATATCACTACCGAATATAATAGGGCTCATTTCTAGAAGGCTCACTACCCAAAAGAAAGAAAAGGCTCATTTCTAGAATAGAAAAGAAGATAGAGAAGAATGTTACAATGAGAAATCCATCTCGAAGAAACAAAAAAATCCACCACAATATCACCAATACCTTCACAGTCTTCTTGAAGAATTATAGACACCTTCTACTCATTGTATTTAGTAATCTAACACATGAAAGATCACACTGCACTTCTCAAATTCACATCCTACAACTCTAAAATTCACATCACTCGAATCATACACACCTTAGCTAGGACCTAAATCCACTCATACACTCCACGCCATGCTTCCACAAACATCAAAGAAACTTTGCAAGTAGTGTAAACACCCAAGGTTGACCAAACCTGTGTTAACACCATAAACACTTAAGTACACGCTTCCTAAAATCCAAAGACAACTCACAAAAACCACATAACACTTGAACATGATTTAGAATATTCCACATACACCTTGAAATCCAACAAGTTACTTCACAACAACTTTCACTTGAAGAATGTACACACCCAGTACACTCAAACAACTCTAGCATACACTGTAACTCAAGAAACTAACTTCCAAAGCACCAAACCATGAATAATTTTTTTTGAAAAAAGATACAGACACTATCAGCACCCTTCCAGATCCACAAGACCTGAAACCACTCTATAGAGAAATCTGAAGCAAGAATATTTCTCTCAAATACCTCTGCAATATATAGTTCACACATTGGTGAACAAACCTTTCTCTATGCAACAATCCAACACACCAAATTTTGAATGCAACACCTATAAACACCTTTGATCAACATATCTAAACCACACAAGTAGATCTTCAACCTAGAAGAAATATAGATCCAAACTAGAACACTACTCTGCAACACAAAACACCATTACAACACAATGTTTCCTCTTTTTATTCAATTTTCTCAAAAGCACTTGGAAACCAAGCACCAAAAACATATCATTAACATCTTCAATACTTCCTCATCACCACCAAGCCAACTGCAACATAAGAACTCAACCATACATCCATAAATATAAGCTTATCAAAGAAAAACTAGATGTTGACACTAGTAGCTTACTAATGACAACATAATGCAACCAATCAAAACATAATCAGAGACACCACCAACTCAATACCAAATGCACATCCTTGCAACAAACTCCTTTTCATACAATTGACACCAATGAAAACACCAAAACTTGTTGACATCAATGGCAACACCAACTACACATACTTGCAACATATTGACACCCCCACAAATATTTTTTTATTGAGCCTTATTTTTTGAATGAAAACCTACAAAAAATATACAATATCTCAAGGTTTAGGTGTAAATATTGATGAAGATAATTTTGGAAGAAAATTATAACACCTTATCCTCTCATACCATGGGTTTTAGTAGATAAATCATGGTTATGTTCTATGTCAGGGAATATTTTGTTCAATTGGCGACTCTAATGTTGCAAGCAAAATATAAAAATGGTTGTTATCTTCAATTTTAATGTGTTTTATACCTATTCATGATATTCATGATAAATTTTTATATGCATATACTTTATTGTTATGGTTTCATATAAAAAAAAACATACATAGTATCAATACTAATATGTATGTTGCCATGTTTTTCAAATAGAGTATCCAACTATATCCTACCCTTAAAAAATTTGTATATGGTTTTGATTAAGAAAAAAGTGAGGGTCTTGAACCCTATACCAAATTAGTCCTAGGGTTAGGTAAAAATAGGTCCATAACCAACCATAAACATCACATTAACCCCACTTAAGAGTCCAAGAATAACCAAAACAACTAAAAACAATAATAAAAAATAAAAAACTAAGAAATCAATAGAAAATATAACATAGCCCTAGGGAATATATTTCCACAAACATGAGTGAGGAAATTATATAATACATCCAAATTACCATTGTTGGAAGTAGTAACCCTATTCTTTTTAACTTTAAATCATGTAGGATAGAAAGAGTAGTGGTAGAGCTATGCATGATTTTAGCATTGAGCCTCATCATGCTTTTCTCTATTTCCTTAATTTTGGTTTTCACAATCTCTTACCTACTTTGCATCTACCTCCTTTGTAGTCTTGGCATAGATCTCACATTGTTGTTGTTTAGTAGTAGAGGCCTTGGGGGAGTCTCTAGACACAATATAAGTGGTCCTGGGGGAATCCTTAGATTTAGAATCAATATTGGGGGCATTCATTTCATTAAAAATTTTGTTACCTTCATATAATTAGGAAAAGGATTCAAGGAGGTATCACTATTCTTACCATTATCTTTAGAATCACACTCCACCTATTGAGAATCACTCAAAATTTTAATATCTTTAAGGTTAGGCTATAACACCCCAACCAACCTAGTAAATCTTCTAACACTCAACCTCTTCTTATTCTTCTTTAGACTAGTCCCTATATCCTCCTTCTCACCTATTTTGGGAACCTTTACCTTAGGGGTAAACAGATTCATTTTCACAAATGGGTCATACCTTCTAAAATTTCATCATCTAAAATATGGTTACCCTTGGTTTTTTTACCTTTTCTTTTATTTTTATCTCCTTCTAGATTTCTCTTCACCAACCAATTGTAGGAACCCATTTTATTAGAGGATCTATATTTCAAATAACACAAACCAACCACCACTTCATCTTAGGACTTTGATTTATAATAAAAAATAATGGGTGAAGTGTTATTTTATTAGAAACTAGTATCCTTCACAAAATCTAGGTGTGAAGAAGAGGGACCATCCAAAGAGAGGGGATTCTTACCCTTATCCATAGGGTTGAAAAGAGGGGAAATATCAACAATGCAGATATTAATAGGCTTGGCTTGGCACAAGGATATGTAGAAATGATAAAGAAATAAGATGATGCCCTAATGTAGGAGAATGGAAAGTTTATTAGGGTGTTTTGAGTGAAAAACTATGGTTCCTTAATGGAATTATCTAGAGAGGAAAGCAAAAATAATAAGAAGATCATCAAATTTTTCTGAAAAAAGTGGTTCAACAAAGAAAAGTGATAATGATAATAACATTTGAAATGGCCTTTAAGGGTAAATTATTTTATGAGGACTCTACATACCTTATCTTAGGGATCTAGAAGCTTTTAACACTCAAACCCATTTTGGAACTTGATCGAGTCTTCCCAATATTTGAAGAAATTTTCCATTCTCTCAATATCCAGGACCTTGCTATGATGTCAACAATTTTTCCCTCGGAAATTCATACCTATGGCTTTATTGATGACTTCTTCATTAACTTCAAACCTCACACCACCTAGCTAGACATATCTTTGATTCCAATATTCAATGAATTGGTAATAGAGGTTTTGGCCATATCCATTCAAACATTCTAAATACAATGCAATACCTCCTTCAATACAAATATACCAAACAATCAAGTATCCTTCACTTCATCACAATACCTTGGGTCCCTGAAAAATTTATCACTTCCATGTTTAAATTGAAGTAGAGAGGAATGAAAATGAGTAATGCACACCAATGTTGTGACAAAAATGTTCAAATTTTGCAAAATTACCAGCAACACCTAAAATCCAAACTTTTCCACTCCCCACAATGATGAGTCCAAATAAAAAAGTATTCCTCAAATTATCGATAATCACAATATCTCTAAAATCCCACACCTAAAATGTGTGATTTTGGAAAAATTTCATTGACAACCTCTTTTTTGAATGAGTATTTTTTCTTAATAATAATTTTTGCTACATCATGCCTACAAAGAAATGAACATCAACATCCATCTCAATAGAGCATCCTTCTAATCATGAATTCTAATCAATATATGAACAACCCGATTGAATCTTAGATTCATATTCAAACCTAGCTTGCTCATACTCTAATGAATATTGTAATTTAAAAGGTAATTATTGCCACAACACATTTTAAGATAAATGTACTTCAAATTATGCCTCATCAAAACAACCTACCAATCATGAAGTCTAATAAACATATCAACAATCCCATCAAAATTTGTGTCAATACTCCACCTCATTGGAAGAATAAAAATACAAGTTTATAACCCCTCTCTAGCATAAAATCTGAGAGATCATTGAATTCATAAGTGTTGGTTCCCTATTTCCTAAACACATTGGGAACATTGTTCAAATTCATTATCCTTGCAAAGGAGAGGGGGAAGGGGATCAAGCAGGTTCCCAAAACCTCTCCAACAACACCACGAACTCATATTGATACCAATATTGGCCATAGAATCAACCACTTGGTATCCCTCTTTGTATATATGAAGAGCTTCAAATTCATCAAGGTCATTGGTGAGGTATTGAATGTCAGACACAATATCTACAATATTCCATCTTGGACTTGCTCTACATATGATGGCATCAATGATTGGCTTGGAGTTGAACTCAAGTTGCAAATTCTAGATACCCAAAGATAGAGCTAATTTAATTCCCCATAACATAGCTAAGGCCTCAACCTCATTATTTAAATTCACACCCAATCCTCATGTATAAGCTGCAATGAACTCGTCCTTGTGATCTTAGAACTCCCCCACCACTAGTGGTACCTAGATTCCCTTTTACAACCCCATCAAATTTTAGTTTACTCCAACAATTAGGAGGTGGTTCATAAGAGCATTATGATGAGCTATAGCTTTTATTCTATTAACCTTTCTCATATCCATCGGGTAACCCTAATTATTAGCTATTTTAATCTTGATGGAGTTAGGAAGAACTTCCAAACCTTTGAATTTATAATTAGGGACATTTTTAGGAGGAGTTTAGAAAAGGTAAAGGAAACTTCCTTAGTATGCTTAGCATCATTCTTAAAAATATGATAATTTTACTCTTTCCATAGACACCACACAAGGTGAGGAGGGGTTTGAATCCAAAGTTCTTTAATCATAATATGAGAGAAATGGTAGTACCGACCATCCAAAAAGGAGGTCAAGTTCTCATTCATAACCCAACACATTTCAAATTTTTGCATGAAATTTTCACAAATTTCTCTAGCAAACTCACAATGGAAAAATATATGGGACACTAATTCTTCCCCCTTTTGGAAAATAATACATCTATTAAAGAGTAGAAAACCCCTCTTTTTATAAATTTTCTTGCATGATTTTTTTTTGTGGGATGCAATCCAAAAAACTAAGTTGAATTTAGGGATAAGCTTATGGTTCTAATTTTTTTTCCAAAATCTTGACCTAGTTAGGGGGTCTAATAACAAACCATAAGTAAAATTGGCTTCGGAAGTGCCTCTATTATCCTAAAGCTAAATTATTTTACCCTTATAAAAAATTGGGACTTTAAACTCCCATAGATTCTTTTGGAGGTTCCTAGCAAACATAACCAAATAATTCTAATTGGGACAACATTCAGATATTTTTTTCTATTGATTAAGTAGACCATTTCTTAAGAAAAAGTCACTCACCATAAGAGAAAATAAATTAGTAGTAAGGTCAACCAATATTCTATAGGATTGGTTACTATTTAGGTCCTAGAACCTTATATTTATACTACTACCTAACTTCCACATGATTCCTTTTTACAAA